>JBAMBL010000199.1:0-32055 GCA_037043405.1 Drosophila subquinaria
AGGATTGGCCCGTGACAAAGGAAACGGCAAGGAGCTCTGGATCAGCATTGGTCCAGAATCCAAGAGGCACCTCCTGCGGAAGCAAGGCCAGCTGAAGGTGGGAATGGGTAGCCTCAAAGCATTCATTCCCGGAGGCAAGGAGGACGCAAAGGATGTTAGGTCAACCGGAGAGACTGAAAGTGGTACAGATTAATCTGCATCACTCTAGTGTCCCTTCGATTGACCTACTACGGTACATGGACAAGGAGGGGGTAGACGTGGCTCTCGTCCAGGAACCCTGGATCGTAAGAGACAGGGTTTGCGGACTGAGTTCTCGCGGATATCACCTCCTCGTCCGACATACTGTGGGTAAGTCAAGAACCTGTATCGTGATAAGGGCTGGACTTAATGTTATCTTCTCTTCTCGTTACAGTAGCAGTGACCTGACGGTAGGATTATGCGAGCGAAGGAACGGGCCCAACCTGTACCCGGTCTCGGCATATCTACCGTATGAGGAAAAAGACCCCCCATCGGACAACGTCAAAGCCCTCATTCAGCACGCGCAGAAGGAGGGTATCGACGTCATCCTGGGATGCGACGCTAACGCTCGCCACACCTTGTGGGGGAGCACGGATACTAATGATAGGGGGGAGTCGTTGCTAGAGCTCGCATTACTCACGAACCTTGTTGTGTGTAACAGGGGTAATCACCCCACATTCCGCAACAAGAACCGTGCAGAGGTTACTGATGTAACCCTAGCGACCAACAGCGATTCCCTATGTATAGATAACTGGCACGTATCCAAAGAGCGCTCTTTCTCAGATCACTCGAGGATAGCGTTTGAAGTAAGATGGTCCCGAGAGGAAAAGTTGCCTTTCAGGAACCCAAAAAGAACGGACTGGGACGAGTTCTCACGGTATGTTAGGGACTCTCTTCCAAACCATCCAGTGGTAACGGATGAGCCACCCTGACATTCGGGAGCAGGCTCCACCCAGATCGTAACAAAAGCACGCTGTACGGCCTTTCTCAAGTCCGGCCGGATCAGCCGAACACCAAAGCCCGACCGCAGCACGTGGTGGACGCCGGAGCTTGGCCAGATTAGGAAGGAAACGAGAAGACTGTACAACAGAGCAAAGGCAGGAAATCGTCAAGGTGATTGGAACGCCTATCACCTTGGCTTCAAAATTTTCAAAAAGAAATGCAGAAGAGCCAAAAGAGACTCATGGGCCGCCTTCTGCGAGGATCTGACTAGTACCACTGAAGCGTCCAGACTTCGGAGGCTACTAGCAAAGGACCCGGCCAAACCTGGTCTCTTGTGTGACCAGGACGGCAATTTCGCGAAGGATAGCCAAGAGTCTCTGCAGCTCCTCATGAACACTCACTTCCCGGGCTGCCTGGGAGCTGATGACGATCGTGGAACCCCCACTCTCACTATCAGCGGGGAACCGGGTGGCGAGATAAGCTTGGAGAGTAAGGCGACAATAGACGATATCGTTAGTGAAGAAAAGATAATCTGGGCTATCATGTCATTCCACCCCTACAAGTCTGCAGGACCGGATGACATCAGACCAGTCATGCTGCAGACAGTGTGTCAACACCTCCTGCCATGGCTCCTAGAAATCTTTAGGGGATGCCTCGTCACGGGATACATCCCAAAAAGCTGGAGAGAAGTGAGAGTGGCCTTCATTCCCAAGGCAGGGAAGATAAACCACTGCTCACCAAAAGACTTACAGACCCATCGAAGTCTGGCCTCGTTTTTGCTGAAAACGCTGGACCGAGTCTCAGACCGGTACCTGAGAACTAAGCTTACACCTCAAGTTTTTAGCGGGGCTCAACATGCCTAATCTTAAAGGCAGATCAGTTGAGACCGCACTACATGAGGTAGTTGGCGCAATAGAAAGATCCTTGCAGAGAAAGGAGTTTGCTGTTGGCGGCCTTTCTTGATGTAGAAGGTGCCTTCAACAATGTCAGGATCGAGTCCATAACGACTGCATTAGTCAAAATTGGCTCACACCCGACGATCACCCAATGGCTTGGCAATATGCTTCGCTGCAGGGTGATCAACGCCCAAGCTCTGCACCTCGACATTAGAGAAGGAAGGCTACGAGAGGAACCCCACAGGGGGGAGTCATTTCTCCCCTCTCGCGGAATCTTGTTCTTAATAGCCTTCTGTTAAGACTAAAACATACAGGATGCAACGCCACAGCCTATGCGGACGACCTTGTTCTACTGACGACTCTGCAAATTTCTTGCCCACAATCAGTGAACTTATGGTGAACGCACTGGGCCCTGACGCTGCGTTGGGCAGAATAGAACGGGTCCTGGGGGCAAACCCACAAAAGACCGAACTCGTTGTGTTCACAAGGAAGACTTAGATAGAGAGCTTCAGACTTCCTGACACTAGGAGGAACGCAGCTAAAGCTATCAAAGGAGGGCAAAGTACCTGGGGAGTAATCCTCGACTCCAAACTCTCCTGGACGAGAAACTCGGAGGAGAGGATGAAAAAGGCGTTACAAGCCTTCTATGCATGTGTCGGAGATACTGGTTGCTTAGGATAGCTTGAGGCGTGCGCCTTACCGATGCTCATCGAACAGTATTAGTGTCATCAACATTACTGTCATTCGAGCGGAATGATATCAGTATTGTGAGAACAGGGTTGCACTGAGTGGGACTGACAGTTCGTGTCTTGTCATCGTGCGTGGCTCTCGAAGTTTCGTCCTCTTATGTGAAAATAAGTGAAGGAGAATAGACGTGAGAGACTCGCTTCGCTGCAGTAAAGAAAACCAAGTGTAATGGATTAAGGGAACTCGGCGCCTAAGTCTTCATCGTTAAAGTCCTCGTCGTTATCAGAAGTGGGATCTGAATCTCGTGACCCTATTTTTTTTGAGAGGGCGATTTTGTGACGTGTTGCAGCAGTAATATGTTTGGAGAAGCGAGTCGAGTTGTGTGTGGTGCCCGAACTCAAAAGTCACATGTGACAACGAGGTGAGAAGTTTCCAATTGCTTTTCTGGATCTGATTGTTCACTAATTAAGGGAAGTATGGCAAATAAGTCAACAAAAAAAAAATTACAAATAATGTTGTTGCTTATGACAAATAAAGTAGCATGTTTATTGATGGAAATAGTTTGTCGAAAAGCTTTAACGAAGAACCTAATTGGCAAGGAGTCGTAGCGTCAGGGTACTCTCTGATGTAGTATCTCGTAGTGGTGTAATATTTTGTATTGTATTTCGTTTAACATTAAACATTTTTATTTTTATAAAACAAACAGCTGAATACCTTGGGTATGAAGTACTGGCACGAAAAATTCGACCTATGACTTTTGCAAGTCAAAGTGTCCGATTTCCACTGGTTTGAAGAAATATCGATATATTTTCGTAAGTTTGTCGAGGTCCGTATAGCTTGCAGAGTCGCTAAATCTTCACCAGGAAAGTTTTTAGCTGAGCTACATCTAATTTTATGGACAAGTATTCCGTGGCACACTTTACAAATGGGTATATCAGGCAAATTAAGTGGTAAAAGTGATCGCAAGGAATATGTGACTGTGCAAACCGATGACTTCGCCAAGCGTGTCGAATTGCATCATACTTTTACGCTCAATGTTTTGATAAAAACCAAAAGCCAAGTAGTTAAATTTAGTGTTAGTGCTGTTTTCTCTTTTTCTCAACAGCAGTAAAAGACATCAGATTAGTTTTGATTCTAAAGTTTCAAGGACTATTTTGAGTAACAGAGATACTAGAGGGCGATCGAAATTTTTTTTGAAATGCATGAACGATAAGAGAATTTGTAGATGTCCTCATCAAAGTTTAAAAAAAAATGCCAGATGGGCAGGTACCAATTGCGATGGATATCGACGGAGACGACGGAGTAGCAAATGAGAGGAGCACTGTCGAAAGTAGACAGTAGAGAGAGACACTGTTGAACGAGACAGTAATGAATGAGAGAGACACTGTTGAAAGAGACAGTAATGAGTGAGATGAGACACTGTTGAAAGAGACAGTAATGAATGAAAGAGACACTGTTGAAAGAGACAGTAGAGAATGAGACACTGTTGAACGAGACAGTAATGAATGAAAGAGACACTGTTGAAAGAGACAGTAGAGAATGAGAGAGACACTGTTGAAAGAGACAGTAGAGAATGCGACACTGTTGAAAGAGACAGTAGAATGACTGAATGTGCGATGTCGATAACGCACTCATTGTGGTACCTGGTCCTTATATGGCATGGTGTGTTAAAAAAATTTGATTTGTTTGAAAAACAAAAATGTGAAACAGAAAAGAGAATTGAAGTTGAAGAAGGAAATTTAAGCTTTGAGTATTTTGTGATGGCTAGTGAAGTACCCTACACGAGGACGTGTAGATCGTCAGGATGGCCGTGTCGGAGATACTGGTCGTTAGGATAGCTTGAATTGTGCGCCTTACTCGATGTTCATCGAACAGTATTAGTGTCTATTAATATTACTGTTATTTGAGTGGAATGATATCAGTATCGTGAGAACAGGGTTGTACTGAGTGGGACGACAGTTCGTGTCTTGTCATCGTGCGTGGCTCTCGAAGTTTCGTCCTCTTATGTGAAAATAAGTGAAGGAGAATAGACGTGAGAGACTCGCTTCGCTGCAGTAAAGAAAACCAAGTGTAATGGGTTAAGGGAACTCGGCGCCTAAGTCTTCATCGTTAAAGTCCTCGTCGTTATATGCAAGAAAACGTTTGGGAAAAGATGGGGACTGCAGCCGCGAATCATTCACTGGTTCTACACTGCAGTCGTCAGACCCATCTTAACCTATGGAGCTCTCGGTACGGTGGGAAGCTGCTCGCATCTGACTCTCACCTACGATATCTCCAAAAGGTGCAAAGACTTGCTTGCTTGGGGATCACAGGGTGTGTACGCTCTACCCCTCAAGCGGCCTTGGACGTCATACTGAGTCTTGGACCCAATAGGGGTATTCCTACAGCACTCGGCTGCAAGGAGCGCAGTCAGGCTGATGGCGCTAAGCCTCCTCAAGTCGGGTGCCAAAGGGCACAGCACTATCCTACTCTCGGTAGGACACACAGTTGTGGCTGAGGAGTACGACTACTTTGTCCAAGAACACAAATGGAGTGACAGCTTTACAGCAGTCATCCCGGATAGAGCAGAATGGCAGCAAGAAACCCCTCTGAGGCGGAACGAGCTGTCATTTTATACAGATGGATCAAAGACGGAAGAAGGCACAGGAGCGGGGGTCTACGCCAGCGACCCAGCTGTGCAGCTTTCTTTTCGTCTCCCAGATTGGTGTAGCGTGTTCCAAGCAGAGCTCTATGCAGTCTGGCAAGCGATCAAGTCGCTATACACCTTGGCGGGACCTGCAAGGAGCATATCGATCTACATCGACAGTCAGGCCGCAATAAAGGCTCTGTCCACGAACACAGTCGAGAGCAAGCTTACCCGAAATACGGCCGCAGCTCTGAACCAACGTCAGCATCACTCCATCAGACTCGTCTGGGTGCCAGGACACATGGGAGTGTCTGGTAATGAGATGGCTGACGAGCGTGCTAGAGCCGGATCAGCGCTGCCGGCTAGTTGCGCGGTGGCAGATATATGCAAGCATATCCAGTATGCACTTTCGGAACTAACAAGAACCGAAAGGGCGACGGCAGATAGACACTGGGCAGCGATACTGGGCTGTCTTGTCTCAAAAGCGCTCTGGCCAAGATACAACCCACAGCGAACTGCCGAACTCCTACACTCCAACAAGAACAGGATAAGGCTACTGACGGGGGTCTTGACAGGACATTGCCATATCGGCCGTATGGCACAGCGATACGGTGGGCCCTATCAGGACTTCGGTCGCAGCTGTGGGGACGAAGAAGCGCTGGAAAGTGTCCAACACCTTCTCTGCGACTGTCCTGCACTTCAAGGAAGGCGTAACCGATTCCTCGGAAAACCCTTCTTTGTCGATCTGGGCAGTCTCGCGAATGTGCGGCTAGAAGACCTGGCACACTTTCTAGACTCTCACTGGCTGGTTTCACGGGCGGCCGTAGCCCAAAGAGACGAGCGGGCTGACAAAGAATGATTAGACGTATCCTTCCCCATATCCCATCAACCCTTCCAGATCCCGTTCGATTCCTACAGTTTTATTCAGACATCGCAATGGGCCAATTGGCTTCGGGTGTGCTCTCTACTTCGGTTGAGCTGTCTGGTCATCCCTACCCTATCCTATCCTAAAGGTTATTTTGCATCCCGTTGTTCCTATGGCAGCTATATTATATAGTCACCCGACTTTGACCAAATTATGCCAGAATGTAATAGACAGTAACAAACATATTTTCTGTGAGTTTGGTCGATATATCTTAAGAAACAAATAGTTTTTCATACTAAAGGTTATTTTGCATCCGATTGTTCCTATGGCAAGACTATGTTATATAGTAACCCGAAACTGAGGAAAAAGTGCCTTTTTGGCAGTTTTCAAAGAATTGTTAAACATACTAGCAAAAAGATTCTGTAGAGTTTGGTTGGGCAGTAACTATCCAAATTGTCTGAAGCAACTTCCGTGCATCAAAACATTTTCTACTTGAGACCCAGGTCGAATGTCAGCAAAATCGACTTTCGCAAAAGCTCAAATTTATCAGTGGGCACCTAACGGATGAAACAAGTTCTTTGTACCGTTTGAAAGGAACTCAAAAGACCTTTCCGTTGATACCAAACTTCACGTGAAGTCAGCTCAAGTTACGAGTACAGTTGACTTTAAGTGTTGTGTAGATACTTTTGACCACCCCTGTATATAGATTTAAGCACTTAAATAAATTACTCAAAATTTCTTTCATAACTTTAATTTCGTGTCATTATTTATTTATTTTGGACTTAATTAAAATCAATGTGCTTTGTACAAAGGGACACAAAGACAGACTGCCGCTTTCGATTCATACAAACGTCCGCGGCTCAAAACGATCCAAAACGATCAAAACGACTCAAAACGACCCAAAACGAGTGTCTAAAACGAGTATTAGAACGAGTATCAAAACGAGTGTCAAGAAAAGCAGACAGAGTGTCAGAGGGAGTAGCCCAGCGATCGACAGCGCTCACGCTTACATTGCAATGTATGAAATTCGGGGGTGGGTTTCGCTGTGACGTCGCACACACGACTCCGTCGAGGCATTTTTAACCCTTTTTTATGGCCGTCATAAAACTCGCGCTGCCGGCGAGCCGCGACCTTTTGTACACTGAGTGAAAAAAAGTAGGTATGAAGACCTTATTATTTAAAAAAATTGGTTGTTTCTCATATAATTATTATGCGGCTCAATAATTTGTTTCAGTGTAGACCTTTTTTATTTTTTGTTCGCACATTTGGGTCGATCGACACATTCCCCGCTCCCATTGCCCGCTCCGTCCCGCACATTTAAAACGAGTTACTCGCATCATGATTCGCATCTATACTCGTTCCTATACTCGTTTTTCGATCAGTTTGACTCAACGAGTCATGAGCGAGTGTTTCTATCCAAACAGATCACAAGCAAAGACGAACAAATCACAACGGGTTCACATCAATATTCGAGTATGAGCGTGCACTTCTTACCCGTTGCAGTTCTCTGATCGACACATTCCCCGCTCCCATTGCCCGCTCCGTCACGCACATTTAAAACGAGTTACTCGCATCATGATTCGCATCTATACTCGTTCCTATACTCGTTTTTCGATCAGTTTGACTCAACGAGTACCCAATAGAACCTGAAGGCATGCGGTGAACAAAATACACACAGTCCTCTGCCGGAAAAATTGAGTGGCAAAGCTACAGGCCAGTTTCCGCTACGTTTTCAGGGCGAGGCTGCAGAAACGTAGCAGCGATTTTCTTACACATTTCAGTGGTCATTTTTGCTGCAAGAAAAAAAGTCCCGCAGGGACTGCAGCTGCAGCCAACTTAACGTTGCAAACGACTGGCAATAAATATCGAAAACACTTTATGGTGTATTTCTGTAGGGTTCAAAGAATTCATAAGAAACGTAATATATTGAATAACTTATTTTATTAATCAAGCATTTTTAAAATATGCTAAAATCTTGTTTTGTTATTAAATATTATTATCGTGGCTGTTATCGATAAATACAAAGGGCTGGCAATGCTATTATCGGCTACCGAAGACATTGCAGCCCTTCGTTTGTGTATTTAGTCATTGTGCAGAAAGTGTAAAATATGGCAAGTTTTAACTGTAAATATATGAATAAATGCTTATTTTCATTGTATTTTTAGCCTTATAGATCGCCTGACTTAATTGCCCGATGACGAAGATCTAAGCTGTTGCCAGCAAGTCCAGGAGAGCATCACACGTAAGTAAATTACACATATAACCAATTAGACACAAAATTTGTTATAATTATTGTATTTTTTAAAATCTACTTGTAGGAGGCTCTTCAAAAGGGAAAGAAAGAAGATTGGCAAATCGCCCAACAATTAGGTAAGAATTAATCATTCTAATGCTCTTCCAACAAACAATTAATTGATTCTAAATTTCAGATTGACGCTTCAACCGAATGCTGTGGCCAGGAGTAATTAAATAATAAGCAAAGTTAGTTTTAAGTTGTATTATAAGTGAACTAATATTTAGTTAAAAATTAAGTGCATTAAAATAAAAAAAGTAATAAAGATTTTGTGTGCATAATTTTTTGCCGTCAATTCGGCACAATTTCCCAGTGGCCAGCAGCCAGGGCAAAAATTTCCCACCGCTGAAGCTCTATGTAAAATTTTCACACGTCTTCAGCGGGTACCCCCGCAAACCGTGCCGGAAAATTTCGGCAGGTCTTCAGCTAGCGTATACCGAATTACCCCGGCCACGCTAATGTAAAAGCGAATTAGAACTTTGCACAAAGTGGCTGCACATACCGGCTGCAAGTTCGGCTGGAAATCTGTATACTTTTCCATACAAAAAGTGCTACTGGGAACGAGCGAGTATCAAGTCATACAGCTTACTCGATTTTTAAAACGGCGACTAGTGAATCGACTTGATTTGATTTTTGGCAACGGCGACCAATTCAACTCGAATCTACCCGTTGCAGTTCTCTGTTTCACACAGATGCAATTATGCATTAGTATTTACACATATTAACACTGTACACACAAAAGGAATAGGCATAGACAAAAAAACCGAACGAAAGAACGCGTGCCGTGCACAAAACGAAAAGTGCAAAAAACGAATGACAAAAATCGTTTCATGAGTAGAGGGGAAGGGGCGTACAAAAACGAAGTCAACAACAGCTCGGTGCTTTCGTGCGAGAATTCGTTTTTATTTTGGCCATTAAAATTGCGCTGAAAAAAAATCTCATAGGTAATGCATTACATTGTAGCTCGTACGTAATGCATTATTTCGACCGAGCACATTTAGCCCAGCGCCACTGGGTATGTATGCAAATGCATCGCGAAGAGAACTGTTCAGACCAAGATTAAGAGAAACCGAATTAGAGATGAAAGGAGATAAAGGAGTGCCGTTGATCTTATTTCTAAGTAGACTCTTTGCCAATTGTGTGATATGAATGGTGCAAGAGCAGTAAATTATAATAATAATCTTCCGGAACTAAATCTTTAAGAAGAACTATTGAAGTGTATAAAATAAACAACCTAAATTCTGTGGCTTTCCACATGCTTAATTCTTCAAGACTTCTGGGTTTCCTGTGGAACTCACACGGAATGAAAGCTGCAATTGAAAGGCTGCGTCTATTAATTTCTAATTTATGCTCATTGGTAAATTTGCAGTCTTTTATTGAATTATTGTAAATTAATTTTAAAATTTTTTTGGTAACTCCTAAGTCTATGAGATGCATTGCATCTAAAGGAAACTGTGTAATCATACCAATACCTATTTTCTCTAAAACCATTTGGTTCGAAAGGAAATAGTTTTGGTGATGATCAACATATTTCCTTGACGTGTAGTCACTATCAGATATTTTAATGCCTCTGCTTGTGGAAAATGCTGTAAAATTTCCTATTCGAGTACCTAACTGAGTGCATTTCATGCAGCCATTGAAAGATGAATGACCTTTTAAGCCACATATAAAGGATTTAGCGGGGGCGTCGCATATAAATGACTTGCATTTAAGTTTTAGGTCAGTCATCCCTACCTTAATACCGTCTAACTCAATGCGCTGCAACTCCTGAACAAAATCATACAAATAGACATTTGGATTTGCGGGCTTTTGCTTTCCTACAAATGTTCCAATCATAAATACTTCACTGTCTTCAACATTTGGGAAATGCCCTAATATTGGCCAAAGACCCATTCGAGAACTTTTAAAAAGAGGCAGGCCGTCAATGCCAACATCCATTTCGAGATTTTGGTACTGTTCAAAAATGTGCTTATTGGCTTGAACATAGTTCTCGATGCCTAGATGTAGATAGTTTCCCGGAGCTACTGTCCTTAAAACAGTTTTCTCTCGACGGTTAACTAAGCATTCTACAGAGCCAGGAACATCGATACCTGAACCCACCAAAATTTTTAACAAGGCACGAACACAGCTTCTAGCTGGGCTGAACTTTATATACCAATCTCTAAGTTGGTCTGTTAGATTTGAACTTGCACTTTTTAAAGTTTCTTGGTGGCCATTATCTTCTGGCATGGGCATGTCAATATCTTCCAAAATGTCATCTTCAGGGGCATTGCTGAAACTAACCTCATCGACTAACACATTGCTTTCCGCAATTTCCCTGGCAACAAGTCGGCGTATGTTCCGATCACTTAATCCTCTTTTTAAAGGCATAATGCAAAAATAACACTAACTGAAATATATGTAAACTGTAAAAATGAGCCTCCCTTAAATACACTTTTATGCACACTGAAGTTATAGTTGCTAAGATGTTAATGATTTATTATTAATATGTTAAATTATTATTTATTATTTTATAAATGATAAAATTGGCTTGATTGCAAGTCTTTAATTTTGTATGTATGCGTGTATATTGCACGTCCACATAAACTTAAGCGCGCAAAATAATTGCCACCGACAAATAAATTGACAAAATTGCAATATCCTTATGTGGGCACAATAATTGCTTTTTAACTAATTCAATGCAACAAGCCAATTTCACAAATATATTATTATAACTCACTGCGAAAAACTTTCCTGTTTAATTTACGTCCACACAACACAAGAATTGCACAAAAGTGACGCGCGCCGCGTGTGTAACAAATTTCGTATTTGTATCACACAGATGCAATTATGCATTAGTATTTACACATATTAACACTGTACACACAAAAGGAATAGGCATAGACAAAAAAACCGAACGAAAGAACGCGTGCCACGCACAAAACGAAAAGTGCAAAAAACGAATGACAAAAATCGTTTCATGAGTAGAGGGGAAGGGGCGTACAAAAACGAAGTCAACAACAGCTCGGTGCTTTCGTGCGAGAATTCGTTTTTATTTCGGGCATTACAAATGCGCTGAAAAAAAATCTCATAGGTAATGCATTACATTGTAGCTCGTACGTAATGCAATATTTCGACCGACCACATTTAGCCCAGCGCCACTGGGTAGTTAATGTTCTGCGCTCATTTGGAAGTGTGTCGAATCCCTTCTTATTGAGAGGAGTGGTTGGTGTGTGTGTGTGTGTGTCTCATGTATTTGTATCTTGAAATATCAATGTTTATCGACTATCGACAATGCAGATTATCGGTATTAACACATTGTTAACGTATTGTGTTTTTAAAACAAAAAGATAATAAAAATTTTAATGCATACAAATTATCTATATTTTTTTATATAGCGCATTGAAATTTCATCTTAAGCTTTGCTTTTTTTTCGTCTCTTGCTTGACTTTTAATTTTTGCCTTTGTACACGTACGCTGCTCTGCCGCAGCGCTGCCGCTGCCGCTGGCGCTGACCGTTAAATAGTTTGGCCCACTGTGCGCTGTTGAGAATTCATTGTTGTTGTTGTTTGCTGTTGCTTTTGCTGGTAGCAGCAATTGTTGTTGTTGTTGTTGTTGCTTTTGTGCTTGCAGTCAGTCTATTTAATTGTGTTTCTTCTCTCGTTCTTTCTTGACGTTCGCTAGTTTTGCCATTTGTTTTACCGTTAATTTGTAATCAGCGGCTGCTGTTTACGTTATGTGATTTTTGCTTTGCTTTTTCGCTTTACCTTTGTTTTTTTATGACTGCGAATGTATGTATATTGCCCACCTCAACCCCCTTGTCTTGTTTAGATAACGCGTTCAACTGTCATCTGTCATTTATCTATGTACATATATATGTATGTATGTATGTATGTATGTATGTATGTATGTATGTATGTTTCTAGCGACGTTTGGACATTGTCCACTTTGCCTTTCTTTCTTTCTTATTTTTTGTTTTTGTTATGATTTTATTTTTGCTACTGTTTGCTGTTTCCTCTTTGGTTACACTGCCTGCAAGGAGAGCAGACAAACAAAATGTGCCGTTACCCACACACACACACTCACACACTCATGCACACAAAATACTTTTGTTGTATTTTTGCGCGCACCCAAAAACTTAATTCATCGCAATCGCAGTTTTTCCTTTTGGCTTTTGATTCGCTGCTGCTGCTGCTGCTTCTTCTTGTCAGAGAGTTGGCCCGCTGTCGACGTCACTGTTGGCGCTGCTGCTGCCGCTGTCGCTGTCGCTGCCGTTTCGTGCGCTGCGTTTCCGTTTTTGCTTCGTTTTGCTTTGTTTGACATGTTTTCTCCTGCATAAGTTTGTATGTGTCCATGTGTGTGTGTGTGTGTGTGTGTGTGTGTGTGTCTATGTGCTTATTACTTTGAAGTTTCTTTCATGCAGCTGCGACGCGACAATCGATAAATTAATTAAAAATCCAAACGATAAATGCATAAAGGAGAAATTTATGAACAATGCATACACATCTCATTAGTTGTAAAAGTTTATGTGTGTGTGTGTGTGTGTGTGTGTGTGTGTAATTCTAAACGTAAAATTATTGTTGTATTATCGATTTACATTTATGAAATCAGTACGCAGCTTCTGTTTTGCATGTGCAAATAAAATGTAGTACAAAAAAAAAACGTTATTCAATTTCTTAACGCATTCATCTATCGCTACCTTTGATTTCTTCTCCCCTTCTCCCCTCCCCCACTATGCCTTCTTTTTACTTTTTCTTCTTTTTCTCTTTGCACACACATTTTGTAACCCACCGCCCCATTTTTATTATTTTTATTTTTTCTTTTTTTTTTTGTGTTTTTTGCGGCGTCGTAATAATTCGCGACTGCTACGACGTTTTTATAGTTTTTTTTTCTGTGTTATCTCGCTCGTGTGGTTGCTGTTGTTGTTGTTGTTAGTGTTGTTGGTGTAGTAGTTGTAGTTGTCATTCGTTGTCGCCGCTGATGTTGCTGCTCTGCTTTTGTTGCTGCTGCTGCTGCTGCTTTTGTTGCGCATCTCATCTATTCGGTAACGATTGCAGCATAAGCAACGATTGCCTACTTCACACACACACACACACACTCAAACTCAGTGAATGCAAGAGAGGGGGGATTAAGAGAGCGAGTAAGAGATGTAAGAGACGTGTGCCATTTGCATTTTGTGTCTGGGCGCGCTTTTAAAATATCTAGAACAATTAGATTATACAATTACAATAATTTGATTGAAGCATATGCATGTGTGTGTGTGTGTGTGTACATACAGTTTGTCTAGTAAATGTTTGGACAAAGAAAAGTATGTGCATTTTTGTTTTCTTATATTTATAAATAAATTGAAAGCTTTATTTTCTTAAATTGATGCAGATGTAAAAGCTACTTGTTAATGTTGTTAATTAACAACAACACGCACGCGTTTTATATTTTTTTGCATTTTCTTTTAGTTGTTGCTATTTGTGTAATTGCTTATCAGCAGTGTGTACACACATAACAGTTAATGGCTGATAAGAGCAAGAGAAAAACTAACAAAGCTAACGGGGCAACCGCAACAATGAAAATATATATATATATATATATATATATGTGTGTGTGTGTGTGTGTGTGTGTGTGTGTGTATACATACAGATGCCACTTTAAAAACGTTGCTTTAAATTGAATTTGCATGGGGGCAAAAGAAGCATATCAAAATATCACACGAAGCGTAACGAAGCCACAACCCAAGTCAACCACACCATGGCAGGGGTTTGTTGGGGGGGGGGGGGGTGAAGTGGGGTTGCCACATCAAATGAAGTTGTCTGTGACACACGCCTCCCGCGGTTCAAGCGACCCCAACAGAGAGAGAGAGAGAGTGCGAGATGCGCGTCCTACATTCGCGACTGGCCCGCGTCTCTTTCTCTTTCTCTGTCCCCCTTCTCTGTCCTCCCTCTGTGTCACCCTTTTTGTCTTGCTTCTTCTACGTTTGTGCTATGCTTTCTCTTTTACCTTTTTGCACTTGTCGTTCGATTGTGCGACATTTTTTATTTAGCATTTTTCTTTTCTTTTTTCTCCTCGTTTTCTTTTTTCTTGCACTTTGTGTGCAGCTTTTCTGAATTTTGCCTAGGGAATATTTATGCATATTTCTAAGGAAAATTATGGCATCCAATAAAGCCTTGAACTCGAAACAATGATCAACAAGAGGAGAAGTAGAAGGAAGGAGAAGACAAAGTGGAAGCCAATAATAAAATTATAAGAGTTGCCACAGGTGAAGCGCATCAAATGCTCCAATTTCCATAAGTTGGTGGGGAGGGAGGGGGTGACAATGCTACAAGCAAGACACACGCACACGTACATACATATAAATATGTATGTATGTATGTGACGGCGGCATATTTCGCCACACGGCCACGGACCATCGAAAACGTGCGCAAAACGAAAACACAGATAACACTAAAAGAAACAGGGGAAAAAAAAAAACCCCAACAACAATAGCAAGCCAAGCCAAGCAGCAGCAGCGCTTCAGCTTAGCCAACTTCCCCCCACCCCTTACATCACGTCACACGTTTGCCATTGGACAGTGGACAATACCGTTTGCTTATCGGTCGCATGCCATACAAGCACAAGCACAAATACAAATACAAACAGACACACGCACACGCCAATTCAAGTGCATATCTGTGTACGCCCGCTCTCTTCCGCTCTCTCTTCTGCTCTCGCATCACTCACACCCAGTGCTCTCTTTGATGAGACCCTTCGAATGCCAGTTGACGGCGGTATCCCAAAACATTGACAAAAGCTTTACTATTATTATTTATTAATTGCTTGCTCTGTTGCTTGTCAAAGAATAACTTGGGTATTGTAAGAGAGGGAGAGAGCAAGAGCTCAGCAGCTCTCTTTCCATCTATCTCTTTGATGTCATCATGGCGCCCGTTGTCGCGAGTCGCGACGTAGGCAAGTGATAATTAAAGCTTTAATGACTTTAACATTTTTCTTGTTGCTCTCTTTGCAAGAAATTTTGCAAATTTCTGTAAACATAATTCACTTATTGCTCTCTGTGTGTGTATGTGTGTGTGTGTGTGCGTTTCATGTATTTTACATAATACATAGCACTCATTTTCCCTCCTAGTCACACTTTTGCAGTTGATAACTTTTATTTTCATTTTTTTGTTGGTTGTTTGGGGTTTTTTTTTTTTGGGTCATTTGGGCACTTGTGCAATGACTGCATTTGCTACGCTTTGCCCACTGCCGCTGCCGCTGCCGCTGTCGCTGCTTTTGCTTTAACTCTCTGCTCTGCTCTGCTCTCTTTGTGCTTTTGGCAATGTTATTTGGTCAGTTTTGTTACTGCTTACCCTTTTTACTGCCCTTTGCTGCTTCATTTTCGTTGCTCCCATTTCTTGTTGTTGTTGTTGTTACCTTTGCTTTCAACTTAACGGTACGCGCAATAGTCAACAAGCAATAATAGCAGCAACAACTTGACTAACATATTTTTTTTTTTTTATTTTTTTTTTGCTGCTCCTCTTTTCCCTCTAAACCCCACATATACACAGACATACATACATGCATACATACATACATATACATAGGCTGCTCTCTTTGTACGCTTTCTGGTTTTGGTTTTCTACTATAAAGCTCTGAGCGCGATTTGTTGCCGCTGCTTCTGCTTCTTCTTCTGCTTCAGCGTTTCATTTCGTTTCGTTGCGAGTTTGTGTTTTTATTCCTTATGTTTTGTATTTGTATTTGTATTTTTTTTTTTGTACAGATTCCTACGTACTTTCGCTTTTTATTTTGTTTTTCGCGGCTTACTTCGCGTCTCCTGTGCCATTCTTGTCAGTTATTGTGTGCGTGTGTGTGTGTGAGTGTGTGTGTGCGTGTGGATATGCATGTATATGTGTATGCTTTTTTTCTGCTTTAATAGTGAACATTGACATGCTTAGCTGCGCATTTTAATGCGTCGCTGTCGCTGTCGTCGTTGACGTCGCCGTCGTTGTCCCACTCTTGATGGCTTTTGTCTTCTTCTTCTCCTTCTACCTGCTCTGACTTAATTCACATTTTTTTGTCTTTGTTGTTGTTGTTTTGCTTCTTCAAACAGTTTGCCATATTGACTGGAAGAGACATTGACTGACTGACTAAAGTTGGAAGGGGAATGGGGGGGGGGGGGAAGTGGGAAGGGGCATGGTGTACTGGCGTACTGGCGGGGGGCGGGGGCGTGTCACAGTTGCTTTTATTGAAAGAGAAATTAGCTGAAACTTATTACGCAGCTGGCCGCCATCGGTTTTAACGGGACTGCAAGCGGTGCGCACAGTTGGCCCAGTTAATTAAAGTGCGACCCATGCCTTGGAAATTGACAACGATAATGTGCGATGAGCAGCAAACGGGAATGGGAAATGGGAGATGGGAGATGGGAAATTGGAGATGGGAGACGTTCAAATGTTGAATGTTATTTAAAAAATTAAATACTAAAGTTTGCGAATTCGTTTAATGCAGCGATCGATATGTTATCGATATGTTGTCGATAGAACAATTATTAAACATATTGCGTTATTTAAACAATTTCATTTTAAAATTATAGCCGATATATCGATAAATGACAATCGATAAACTAATCAAATACATTTGTTAAGAGCGATAACTATACATTAATATCGATAAGTCAGTTAATTGCACACATTGCATGTGATAATTGATAAACCAATCGATAACTATACATTTATATCGATAAGTCAGTTAATTGCACACATTGCATGTGATAATCGATAAACCAATTAAATACATTTGTTAAGAGCGATAACTATTCAATAAAATCGATAAGTCACATTAAAGGCAGCAACTGAGGCGTTAATTTGATTGCAATTGAATTTATCGATAACTCGTAATGTAAACTATTAACTAAGTGTGTGTGTGTGTGTGAGTGTGTGTGAATGTGTGTGTTGCCTGTATGATTGTCGCACAGGTTTTTCTCGTATTTACCTTTTATACCGTTTCAATGTCTCAATGCCATTTCACTAACTTTCCCTACCACTTTCTCTCTCTTTCTCTCTCTCTGTGGATACAGAACCGATAACAGCAGCACGGAATTGGCGCGTGAGAATCTCTTCCAGCCCAACATGGACGACGCCAAGCCCAACAACAACAACAGCAACAAGTCATCGTATGGAGATGGAGGCGCCACAAATGGACATGGACATGGACACGGACACGGACACGGACACGGACCACGCACCATTTGCTCCATTGAGAATCATCAGTCGTCGCAACTGACGCGTCACGGCTGCAACTCGTCAACATTATCCAACTCCAACTCCTCCTGCTCCTCTTCCAACTCCAACTGCAACTCCAACTGCAACTCCAACTGCTCCAACTCCTCCTCCCATGTGAGCGCCGCAGTTGCAGCGGCCAGAAAACGTCAGTTATCGAATAGCAATCTGGTCAACGATCTGGAGACACTCGATCGCGAGCTGAGCGCCATAAATGCCCCAATGCCGCTGATCGATCCGGAAATTACCCAAGGCGCCGAGCAGCTGGAAAAGGCGTCCCTCTCCGCCTCCCGGAAGCGACTGCGCAGCAACAGCAGCGAGGACGAGAGCGATCGTCTGGTGCGCGAGGCATTATCCCAATTCTATATGCCGCCACAGCGTCTCATTTCGGCGATCGAGGATTGTCCCCTCGATGTGGTTGGCATGGGCGTGGGATTGGGATTGGGATTGGGAGTTGGATCTGGCGCCGGCGTCATGGATCACAGCAATAGCAGCAGCAATAGCAATAAGCGTGCCAAGCTGAGTGCCGAGCATCATCATCATTTGGAGCTGGTCGATTTCGATATGAATCTGAATCTGAATCAGAATCAAAAGGATTTCGAGGTCATCATGGATGCACTGCGTCTGGGCACGCCGAGTCCGCCGAGCGGCGCCAGCAGCGATTCGTGCGGCCAGGCGGCCATGATGAGCGAATCGGCGAGCGTGTTTCACAATCTCGTTGTCACATCTTTAGAGACATGAAAGTATCAGTAAACACGGGGTCAATCACGGGGTCAATCGGGGTCAATCAGGGTCAAGCACAGGTGCAAGAGCCCCGCACCCCACCCCCTGCACAGGATGGGATGACCAACAAAAACAAAACAAAGCAAAAACCACAAATTGGCCTACAAGCAGAAGCAGCAACAAAGCAAAGCAAAACAAAGCAAAGCAAAGCAAAACAAAGCAAAGCAAAGCAAAGCAAAACAAACACACACAAGAAAACAAAACAAAAACAAAAACAAAAACATTTCTACAATTAAACACAAGACAAAGAGCAAAGAGTTTTTAGGTTAGGTTTAGCGGCTACTTAATGCATAAGCTTAGACTAAGCATTAGTTTTATATAGTAAGTCTGGATTAGGGAGATTACAAGGGGAGGGGGGAAAAACAAGAAAAAACACAACAACAACAATAACAACAATAACAAACAGGTCGGTCAGTATTACAGCATATAGCATATAGTATATATATCAATATATATATATATTTGTACTATATATACTACTGTATATGTATGTATGTATGTATGTACATATGTATAACCGACTTGTTGCTGCCTAAAGCGTCTCGCAATTTGTACAAACTTTGTTTGTTGGTTTTGCTTTTTTAGTTTAAGTGGAAGTCGAAGAATAAGAAGAAGAAACGAACACAACAAAAATCAAAGAATTTGTAGTCAAAACAAAGAGAAGAGAAAAAGAGTTGAAAAAGGAAAAAGTTTTGTATTTACTTTATTCATATTTCATTGATTTTGCCATTTGCTCATTTTCAAATAGAGAAAACTCAAATTCAATTCAATTAAAATACACTTGAAACAATTGGAATGCTCGGCACAACTTCCATTTTGCACATTCCAGGCTTTAATACTCGCGCCGAGCATTCAATGCAAAAAACTGAAAGAAACTAAGAGAGAAAAAATACAAAAACCGAAATCAAAAAATTGTTGCCACAATTCAATTTTGTGGTCGCTTCTTTCAATCAAAAAATAAAAAAAATAAAACTACAAATAAATAGTTCCTGCCGCCAAACGAATTTCGCTCGTTACTTTTTGAATTAGTATTTTTTTTTTAAAGCAAATGCGTCAGAATCTTAAAAATTACAAAGTGTCGTTCTGCTAGTCACAAAACTAAAGCGAACACTAAAGAGAACGAGCTTAAGAGAACGAACATAAGAGAACCTACAACTTTGCTACTGTTGCAGTTTACAGTTAGATTCCCACGTCAAGCTTACAGCATTCACTTTCTGAGCATGAAGAGAAAAAGAAAGAGAGAGGGAGAGAACATATGCCGAATTCCAATACATATAGAATCCAAATAAATGAACTGTGATCGTAGGTCACGTAGCACCTATTAAATATACTTACTAAATGAAATCAAGCGATTTTTTAGTACTTTATTTGAACTTTTTTAAATTTTATTTTATTTGTTGCTCTCCCAGAAAGTGAATGATTTGGCAAGCGGACGAGGAATGAAGAATAGGGAAGGCAGGATAACGGTTTCATTTTCATTTTTATATACAAAAAAAAAACAAAAAAAAAACAAAACAAAGCAAGACATTTTCTAATTTGCTAAACTTTTTTAACTACTCTGCACAACAACAACAACAACAATAACAAGAAAACCAACAACAACAACAACAACAACATTTGTATGAAACGTATAGCAACAACAAGAAGAACAAAATGGAATATTAAATAGCAATTTAAAAAATAAAAAAATATATACAAAAGTGCAATTAGAATTTTTTAAAATATTGACGCAACAATGAAAGAAAAATAAGTAATAAACAAAAAACAAAAAACAACAAAATCAACAAAAGTGCATTCAAAAGATATGTAAACAAAATGTAGTATTTAAACAATTGAACAGAAAATTGGGCAAGAAACAACAAACAAACAAATACAAAAAAAAAAACACAAATTAAGGCAAAAAATAAAGCAAAAAACAAAAAAAAATACAAAAAAAAAAAAAAATTTCTTCGAAAAAAAAAATATAATGGCTGTGATAGAAATTTAAGTTTTTTTTTTGCTTAAGAGTTATTACAAAAACAAAATCAAACAAAAACAAAAATCCAAAAAGAAATAAGAAAACCTTAACATACATACAAGTATATGATGATCTATCTATGTACATAAAATATATGAAAAGCATTTAGTATTAGTAATCAGAAAGAAGCGTACTGAAAAAAAAACAAAAACAAACAACAAAACGAAAACAAAGTTGCAAGCGGAGCTTAACAAAAAAAAGAGAGCGATTGCAACTCTCTCGCTCGCACTCGCATTTTGATACTCAGCGGCGCGCTCTCCGCTCTCTCCATTTGCAACTTTCGCTCGCAGCTTTCATTGATTTGATTTTCGCATTTCTCTCTATACAAATCGTAAGCTTTCGTTTCTGTTGCTGTTTCGGTTTCATTTTGTTTTGTTTTTGTTTATTGCCTCGTTTCAATTTTTTCAGCTGCAGCTCCAAAAAAAAAAAAAAATTACGCCTCAAAAATCTGAAAATGAAGAAAATTACCAACAAAATTAAAAAAAAAAAAACTTAATGTATGTTGGTAATTACCAACTAATTATTATTAATATGTAATCATCATTATTATTATTGTCGTATTCTTGATTTCACTTTGGCGGGGCGTCGTTCCAAAGAATGTGGCGCATCTGAAGCGGCCAGTCTTCTAGCCTAGTTTAAACATAAAATACATACATATATATAGTATATAGTATATAGTATATAGTATATAGTATATAGTATATAGTATATAGTATATAGTATATAGTATATACTAACATTATTCGCATTATTATTTAGTATTGTTTGTAATTGCCAAAAAACAGAAAAAAAATTAAATGAATAAATAATTTTAATGGCAAAACACACATTACCGAAACAACTTAAACTTAATCTTTTTGTTGAGAAATTGTAATACCTTAAGTTTCCTTTACAAATTTAAACTATGTATTTTTTTTCTCCTAGTTTTTTATTGTATTATTATTTTATTTTTCGTGTTTAACTAGAAAAATTTTAGACGTACTACACATTATTATTATTACTATTATTATTACTATTATTATTATTATTATTATTATTATTAATATATGCGTATGACAATTATTTCCATTTTAGTTAATATATTTCATGCCTTGGAGCAATTCTACTAAGCGTTCAGAGCTACAAAATAAAATATATATAAACAAATATAAAAGAAACAAATTTTTTATTATTTCTCAATTTCTTTTAGTTTATTTTTGTCTTGACAATCTTCTGCAAAAACGATCTTTCTACAAATGTATCTCAATCAAACACAGTTTTAGGTTATATATATCTTCTAGATCTATTTGGTTTGTAATATCAAATTATAACGTATACAAACTTTGCACTGTGGCTCGTTTCCCAAAAAATCTGTAACTTTTGAACTAGATGAGATATCGGGCTGAAATTTAAAATATATATTCTCAATACTTCAAAAAAATGTTTGAAAGAAAAATAAAAGTGGCCGTGGCACTGAAAAAGGCGTAAGCTTACAGTCGAACACAATTTTTTGTAATTTGTACTTTTCAAAATTTGATCAAAAATTTAAAAATTGAACTTTATTTTTATATATTTTTAGAAACTGAGTTTTCTTAAAAAGATTTGAACTAAAAAAAAAAATATTTTTTTTTTCCATTACATTTTATTCTTCTAACACGCATTTAGTTTTAGAAATAAACCAGTTAATATAAATAAATAAGTTTAATACAAAGACTAAGCTCAATTCAAAGATGGACTGCTCTAAAAATGCCTTTGTAAAGCGTAAAATTGCTTACTTGGCATTTTTTTGGAAAAATAATTCAAC
Source organism: Drosophila subquinaria (assembly GCA_037043405.1). NCBI lineage: Eukaryota > Metazoa > Arthropoda > Insecta > Diptera > Drosophilidae > Drosophila > Drosophila subquinaria. The sequence continues at coordinate 22,129 of JBAMBL010000199.1, forward strand.
TTTGACGAGCTCCACAGTCTGCAAAACATTTTTTTAAAAACATAAAACGTTTCGCAAAAAATACTTCAACTATTTCTTAGTTCAAACGGAACAACTCGAGTTTTTGCCACGAGTTTTCGGGAAGCGAGCCACAGTGCGTTGTTCTTTCTTGAGATACAATTGTATCTCAATCAAACACAGTTTTAGTTTTTGGTATTGTCTTCAACATTCTGATGAAATTCGTTTAAAATCGGATAGTCGCAAATTTAAGTTTAATATATTTACTTTGTTACATTTTTTTTATATTTTTTTAAATGTACAGGGTATTATTAGCAGTGCATAAAACGTTCATTAACGAACAAAGCTCAAGTTTAGGTTCGAATTAGTTTGCAGAGCTAACTTATCTATGTCTATATGTATGTATGTATGTTTAACAAGTGCATATGTATGCGTAAGCAGCTTTCGTAACCTTGTTTATATATTTTTGTGTGTGTTTTGTTACTCTTTTTGTGGTTCTCTCTCATGAGATCATCCCCGTATAAAATTATAGGTATTTCGGCGATTTGCTTAGTTGACCCAGCTCAGGGTTATATCTCTCTTTTGGGGGTCAAATACGACAGCAAGAATAACAAAAGTTATAAACAAATGCAAAGCAATGTGCCATATGCTCACATACAAAACACAAGAAAGCGAGAGAGAGAGAGAGAGACAGAGCGAGAGAGAGATGGCAACAATACTACAAATTGTTCCGTTGACTGATTGCAATTCGTTATTTTGAATGCCAAATTTCAAAGCTCGAGTTCGAACTCGCTTCAAATGATTTCAAAATACCCTGCAATTAAAAAAGTGCATTGGGTCCATTGGGTATTGTTTTAGACAAAAAGATATCCCTAGATTTATTGGACTTAATTATTTTGAAGATAAATACAGATACAGATACAAAACTTTCATGCTTAACTTATAAAAAATCAAAAGTTATTCTAGAAAATATTTTGTTCAAGCCAAGTACAGGGTATCTTACAGGCGAGTTTCTCACTTAGTGTTCGACAATCTCAGGTGAAGAATGGGCAGTGTTTGTGTGGGAGAAGTGGACGGGGGGTGGGTGAGAGGGTGGCATTGTTTCGTTGCCAATGCCGCAGTCGTTCAACGACACGATGAGCTTGAACCTCAAACCAAACGCAACAAAAACAATTTATGCATACATATGTATGTATGGATGTATGTATGTATGTATGTTTAAACAACAAGTTGCTGCATTTGTTTATAAACTGATAAGACATCTGGTTGCTGATAATGGCAATAGTTGCAATCGATTTATCGAAATAAACAACGTCAAGATTCCTTTTATTAATATTATTTTTTATTATTTATGATATTTAGTTGCGATAAGCCAAAAAGTATCTTTCAGTTCAGTTCAGGCATCTTAATGCAGATATTTAGAAATGGTATAAAACAGGGATTAAAACCCTAACCGAAACCGTAACCTTTAACCGGTAAAAACCGATTAAAATTTAAAACCGTAACTGAAACCGTAACCGAAAGGAAAAATTTTTTTTTGACCGAAACCTTAAAACCGAAACTCTGTTAACTGAAATAACCGTTTAGCAACCTTTTCATTTATAAGGGTTAATTTCGGTTTTTCATACAACCAAAAATAAATTTTTACTTCCAAATTTGTATAATAAAAATTTAAAACAACTTTTATTTTTAATTGCTGTTTTTAAAATTGCAAATAAGAGTTATGCTATAACTATTAAAAACAATTTTAAAAACATGTTTTAATTTCAATTTTTATTATAAAATTTTAAAAGACAAGTTAAAAATAATTTGAATCGAAAAATTTTGAACTATTTCTATTTTTTCCGACTCATAAGTCTTGTTTGGATCTCTGATAATTTGTTATTCGTTTTTTATTTTAATTTTGATTTTCTTTAATTTTTTAATTTTGATTTATATGTAAAATAAATGTGTGAATGAAACATTAAGAGAGTAATGCCTTTTAATTATGATTATTATATTATTAATATAATTATATTCTTGCAAAATACAATTTTTGTTCTGAACCGAAACCATACCGGTATTTCAAAACCGAAACATACAAAAACCGGTTCATCGTTACGAAACCTTTATTCAAAGTTTTTGTGTAACCGATAACCGAAAACCTAAATTCGAACATAACGGAAACCGTAACTGAAACCGATATTCGTTTCGGTTTTAATCCCTGGTATACAATGAAAAGTATTCTGTTTTTTAAAAAATTAAAAAAACTAGTCTTCATTTTTGGGCTAAGAAAAATTATAAAAATAATAAATATAATTCAATAATTAGCATAAAAGTTATTATTTAAATTTTTAATTTTTATATTTTCATTTTTTTTTAGGTTTCATTTTGTTAAAAATACATTGATAAACTCTATCGACAATTTCCGATTTGTACTTATGAATAAAACCGACTTACAACACACTTTTCAAATACTTCCAGATAATTTGCTTCCTTTTGTTAATCACTAAATGCAAATTTTTTAAAGCTTGCTTTTTTATACTTATAAAAACACACACACACACACTAAATAATACCTCTTAATCTATGGACCAGTTTTATGACATGTTCTCTGCGTCGATTTACTTGAGTTTTATTAAGTAAACTGAGAAATAAATCAATTGAAACATGAAACATGAAAAATTAAAGAAATCACAGAGCACACTTGCTTTCTTAATGTTATCGATAACAAAGTGCGATAACGATATCTAAACCTACATATGTACATAAATACATGTTTAATCATAGAAAGTACATCATCATTTTTTTCTTCTTATTTACATATGTTTGCATTGATATTCATAAATACATGCAAGATATATACTTTGATAAGTATATAAATACATACATACTATACACAGACATACTTACATACATATACACATCGTACATAGTTGTAGCTTAACGATGCAATTTAAGGATACATAAGTGCTTTTTAATGGAATATATAGACCGCAAAACGAGAAAAATGAACAAAATACTTATAGTATATAAAAATATTTGTAAAATAGAGAAACAAAATGAAAATGACATGTAACTAAAAAACAAAAAAACAAACACAAAATAATAATAATAATAATAAGTCTAGAACAAACATACAATCGTATATATGTATATAAATATGAATACATAGCACGTATGTATATATATTTATATATATGTATGTAAACTATAATATATATACAACATTCAAAACATATATACACCATATATATATAATTGTACGTACATATTTATTATGAGTTGCTTTTAGTGTGATAATTCTTAGTAAAACGACATAAGAAAATTTGCAAAAATAAAATTGATACAAAAAAATACAAAAAAAAACTTGGACTTTATTTATTTGTCATTTTTATGAAAACTATTGCTTACTTTTAGGCTGTGTCATAAAAATGACAAATTTATCCAAAACACCTCCAAAACAACAGTTTGGAGGTTCCGTATGCTCTGCAAACTTGTAGCCTGAACTATTTTAGGCAACTTTGCTGAAGAAAGTTAACTAAAAAAACCAATACCGTACAAGTTACAGCCTGAACTTGTTCAAAAACTTCCGCGAAAAATTTTGTATGAAACCATCATTGTAACTCAAAAAACTAATGATGCAGTTCGATTCGTAGGACCCGAAATAGGGGGAAACCGTTGAGTTTGGTCATGTCTTTTTTTTTTTTGAAAAAAACTATCACAGTGTAATTGTTATTGTTTTATTCTCAGTTCTGCAGCTGAGTTTTATTTAAAAGCAATTTCTTTTAAAAACAACAAGTTTTGGAAAATAACAATAATTTGAAACCATCAGGCAAATCATTTATTATTTTTTCTATTCTACCGATTCCGTTTTCAAAAACGATACTTAATTGAGAACCAACTGAAATTGATAAGCTTAAGAATTTCTTTTCTTAACTAAATACAAGATAGCTCTGCTGATAATCTATCTTAATGTGGATTATCGTTCTTAGTATAATACAATCGTATATTATTTTACATATACATACATACAGTGTGCCACTAATGTCTTCATACAGCATAAATTTGTCAAATTTGCGTATAATAAAGATTTTTTGATGCAGGTTTCTTCTATTAATCTTTTCTTCAATTAAATCCCGTTCGAATAATGCAAAAATTTCTTTAGCCCATCAAATACTCATCGAAAATTTTGAATTTTAAAAAAAAGCTTTTCAACTTTATTCCTAGATTTTTTCCAAAAAATTTTTTGATGCAAAAAAATTCTTCAAACAATTCTAAGAGTGACTGCAAAAAAATTTTGCAAAAATCTTTTTGCTAGTATTTTTTATATGAAGACATTAGTGGTTCACTGTATGTACTTGGTCTTAATAGTAAGCGTAAAGTCATCCTTGGGTATTCGCCTCCTTCAGCTGCAAAAGTAGTTTTCTTTGCTTCTTCACTTGTTCTATAAAGAGAAAAAAAATGAAAAGTAAGTAAAGTAAGTTTATTTATATTAATAAAATAATAATTACAGTATAATTTGTAGCGGTAAGATAGTTACTTAAAATTTTCTTTTGATTGCATTGAAAAAATTTAAAACTGAATTCAAAAATTATGTTAACTGCCATTTTAGGATATCTATATACATAAATACTAGAGGGCGATTGTTCCTATGGCAGCTATATGATATAGTCATCCGACATTGACCAAATTCGGTCAGGATGTCAGAGACAGTCCCAAACATATAATCTGTGAGTTTGTTTGGAATATCTTAATAAACAGAAAAGTTTTTCACACTAAGCAATTTCCTGAACTTTGACCCCGAATTTTACCCATAAATAAAAGCATTCTAATTCTATGTTAAGTATACTTGCCAATATTTGTTTCCAGCTTAGTCAAAAGATCTGAAAAGTGCGTTGAAAATTATAACTAATATGTTTATAGTGTGGTCTGGTAGCTCAGTGGTTAGAGTCGCCGACCTGTCACATAAGTAGAACTTCCAGTTTGAAAAAGCTGGGTTCGATTCCCCCCGTCAATATAGTCAAACATGTGTTTTTAAGTTCTTCGGAATGAAACGCAAAAATATATATACAGTTTGTCAAGTAATTGTTTGCAAAGCCTTAAAAATGTAATATTTCGACTTTAAATAAGAAAATAATAGCTTATTATATATATTTGGAAAGGTCATTTAATTTTCGTTCAAATGATGCAAAAATTTCCCTAACCCATTAAGTACCCATTAAAATATTCGAATTTTAAAAAAGGTCTACTTTTTCAACTTTTTTCCTCGATTTTTTCCAAAAAATTTTGGGATGCAAAAAAATTCTGGAAACAATTCTAAGAGTAACTGCAAAAAAAAATTTTCAAAAATATTTTTGCTGGTATTTTTTAGAATTTTTTGAAAACTGAAAAAAAGGCACTTTTTGCATGAAAATGAGGAAAAATGGGTTAAAATGGTCATTTTTAGGATTTTCAAACAATTTTAAAAAATACTAGCAAAAATATTTTTGAAAATTTTTTTTTGCAGTTACTCTTAGAATTGTTTCCAGAATTTTTTTGCATCCCAAAATTTTTTGGAAAAAATCGAGGAAAAAAGTTGAAAAAGTAGACCTTTTTTAAAATTCGAATATTTTAATGGGTACTTAATGGGTTAGGGAAATTTTTGCATCATTTGAACGAAAATTAAATGACCTTTCCAAATATATATAATAAGCTATTATTTTCTTATTTAAAGTCGAAATATTACATTTTTAAGGCTTTGCAAACAATTACTTGACAAACTGTACTTCCCGTCATATAAAAAAAAAAAAAAATAAAAAATATGTTTATAATCAAAATACAATGGCTTACCATTCAATTATTTATATTTCTCCAACATCTCCTCCATGAACTCCTTCATCTCCCCGCAGTGGCATTTTTCCTCTGTAAGACCAAATTGTTAAGTTTTAGAAAATGTATTTAAGAAGAATAAATTACCTACCTTGTGGTTTCGATGGCATTTTGTATAAAAACAAGTCGGTCTGTAAAATAGTGTTAATAGAGTTTTTTAAAATAAATTTGCAATCAAAATTTGCGACTTAACACTTCACGTTGTTAATGGCAATTGAAATACATACGACATATGTATGTATGTACATTAGGGTGTCCCTTATTTGGTCAAAGTCAATATTTTTAAACGCATACGGGCTAGTTCTGTTCATTAGGTCCTAAAGCAGTCAGAAATAAATTTTTACCTCAATCGGAGTATGATAACCCGTGCCGACTTGGATCGGAAAATTTCAAAATTATATGGGACAAAAAAAATTTTTTTTTTATTTTTTTAATTTTTTATTTTTTTATTTTGTTTATCAGGTCCTAAAGAACTCAAAACCAAGTTTTCACCTTAATCGGAGTACGATAACCCATTCAAACTTGCATCGAAACATGAAAAAACATCGAAAAATGTATAATCAGTGTTAAAATACAGTTTTTTCATGTTTCGATGCAAATTTGAATGGGTTATCGTACTCCGATTAAGGTGAAAACTTGGTTTTGAGTTCTTTAGGACCTGATAAACAAAATAAAAAAATAAAAAATTAAAAAAAAAATTTTTTTTTTTTTTTGTCCCATGTAATCTTTAAATTTTCCGATCCAAGTCGGCACGGGTTATCATACTCCGATTGAGGTACAAATTTATTTCTGAGTGCTTTGGGACCTAATGAAAAGAACTAGCCCGTATGCGTTTAAAAATATTGACTTTGACCAAATAAGGGACATCCTAATGTACATACATACACGTACATACATACATACTCGTATGCTGCAGAAATACAGAGAGGAAATCGAAAATCAAAACAACGGTGAATTTTGCCATGCGTCGCTTTGTGTGATCAGCGCACAGTGGTGCGTTCAGCCAAAACATGTCGCAAAAATCTAAAAGTTATTGAGCGGTTTTATTATATGTATGCATTATTGCAAATATATTACCCATTACTTTGCAGCAACAAATAGTGTTTTTTTTTTTATAATATTTTATTTTTTATTTTATATTTTTTTATTTTTTTATATAGGCTATCAAACAAAAATAAGTATTTGCTATATTAATTTTTTTTTTTTGAATTAGCTCACACTATGAATGCATAAACAAAATAGACAATAGATCCCACTGTGCATTGCATTTCTTGTATGCCAAAGAAATGATGGAAACCAAAAAATAGAATACAAATTGGCCCGCCTGCTTTGCTTCTTAGATCGCAATTAAATACACAGACAAATGATATACAAATTAAATATATGTACATATGTATGTATAGCATCAGGACGAATAATGAATTTCTTTTCATACCAAAACGAATAAAAGCAACAATGCAAAAAATATGAGCATACACATAGCATTTTGAGAGAGCGAAGAGAGCCCAAATCGTGTTGTGCTTGCAAAATGTGTTGTGCTCAGAGAGAAATGTACCATTTTTCATCCGTAATTTTGAATTTATTAAAGTTAAGTTGTGAGGAACAATTGTTGTTCCCCACAACAATTCTTGTCAGCTACGCCCATGGGCTACGCACAGTTAACTCAGATCAAGCTGAGCGCAGGCACCGTTAACCTGACGAGTAGTGAGCGAGCATCGTTGAGTGAGCAGTGAGCGCATGTGCCGTTAGTCCTACGGCTTGGGCCTATAAAAGCGCATGCAATCGCTGACTCGCGAGTTCAGTATCGCGCCAGCCATCGTTGTGTAAACACTATCAGGTCATCAGTCCTTGCTTTCGCAGGACATTCAACAATCCTTGCTGTCGCAGGATCAGGTCATCAGTCCTTGCTTTCGCAGGACATTCAACAATCCTTGCTGTCGCAGGACATTCAACAATCCTTGCTGTCGCAGGACATTCAACAATCCTTGCTGTCGCAGGATCAGGTCATCAGTCCTTGCTTTCGCAGGACTTTCAACAATCCTTGCTGTCGCAGGATCAGGTCATCAGTCCTTGCTTTCGCAGGACATTCAACAATCCTTGCTGTCGCAGGATCAGGTCATCAGTCCTTGCTTTCGCAGGACATTCAACAATCCTTGCTGTCGCAGGACCAAGCCATCAGTCCTTGCTGTCGCAGGACATTCAACAATCCTTGCTGTCGCAGGACCAAGCCATCAGTCCTTGCTGTCGCAGGACATTCAACAATCCTTGCTGTCGCAGGATCAGGTCATCAGTCCTTGCTTTCGCAGGACATTCAACAATCCTTGTTGCCGCAGGATCAGGTCATCAGTCCTTGCTTTCGCAGGACATTCAACAATCCTTGCTGTCGCAGGATCAGGTCATCAGTCCTTGCTTTCGCAGGACAATCAACAATCCTTGCTGTCGCAGGATCAGGTCATCAGTCCTTGCTTTCGCAGGACATTCAACAATCCTTGCTGTCGCAGGATCAGGTCATCAATCCTTGCTTTCGCAGGACATTCAACAATCCTTGCTGTCGCAGGACATTCAACAATCCTTGCTGTCGCAGGACATTCAACAATCCTTGCTGTCGCAGGATCAGGTCATCAGTCCTTGCTTTTGCAGGACATTCAACAATCCTTGCTGTCGCAGGATCAGGTCATCAATCCTTGCTTTCGCAGGACATTCAACAAGCCTTGCTGTCGCAGGACATTCAACAATCCTTGCTGTCGCTGGACATTCAGCAATCCTTGCTGTCGCAGGATCAGGTCATCAGTCCTTGCTGTCGCAGGACATTCAACAATCCTTGCTGTCGCAGGATCAGGTCATCAGTCCTTGCTTTCGCAGGACATTCAACAATCCTTGCTGTCGCAGGATCAGGTCATCAGTCCTTGCTTTCGCAGGACATTCAACAATCCTTGCTGTCGCAGGACCAAGCCATCAGTCCTTGCTGTCGCAGGACATTCAACAATCCTTGCTGTCGCAGGACCAAGCCATCAGTCCTTGCTGTCGCAGGACATTCAACAATCCTTGCTGTCGCAGGATCAGGTCATCAGTCCTTGCTTTCGCAGGACATTCAACAATCCTTGTTGCCGCAGGATCAGGTCATCAGTCCTTGCTTTCGCAGGACATTCAACAATCCTTGCTGTCGCAGGATCAGGTCATCAGTCCTTGCTTTCGCAGGACAATCAACAATCCTTGCTGTCGCAGGATCAGGTCATCAGTCCTTGCTTTCGCAGGACATTCAACAATCCTTGCTGTCGCAGGATCAGGTCATCAATCCTTGCTTTCGCAGGACATTCAACAATCCTTGCTGTCGCAGGACATTCAACAATCCTTGCTGTCGCAGGACATTCAACAATCCTTGCTGTCGCAGGATCAGGTCATCAGTCCTTGCTTTCGCAGGACATTCAACAATCCTTGCTGTCGCAGGATCAGGTCATCAATCCTTGCTTTCGCAGGACATTCAACAAGCCTTGCTGTCGCAGGACATTCAACAATCCTTGCTGTCGCTGGACATTCAGCAATCCTTGCTGTCGCAGGATCAGGTCATCAGTCCTTGCTGTCGCAGGACATTCAACAATCCTTGCTGTCGCAGGATCAGGTCATCAGTCCTTGCTTTCGCAGGACATTCAACAATCCTTGCTGTCGCAGGATCAGGTCATCAGTCCTTGCTGTCGCAGGACATTCAACAATCCTTGCTGTCGCAGGATCAGGTCATCAGTCCTTGCTTTCGCAGGACATTCAACAATCCTTGCTGCCGCAGGATCAAGCCATCAGTCCTTGCTGTCGCAGGACATTCAGCAATCCTTGCTGTCGCAGGATCAAGCCATCAGTCCTTGCTGTCGCAGGACATTCAACAATCCTTGCTGTCGCAGGATCAGGTCATCAATCCTTGCTGTCGCAGGACATTCAACAATCCTTGCTGTCGCAGGATCAGGTCATCAGTCCTTGCTGTCGCAGGACATTCAACAATCCTTGCTGTCGCGGGATCTGTTCGTCAGCCGATCGAGAGACGAGAGAAGCCCGGGGAACACCCGACTGGGAGGATCGACTTGCCCGCCC
>JBAMBL010000200.1:0-324614 GCA_037043405.1 Drosophila subquinaria
GCTGTGGTCATATAAATAGCACAAAAAAATATTCAACTTGTGGAATGGTTTTTTTTATTAAAAAATATTTTTAAAAAATCAAACAACTTTGGCTCGTTATAGCTTAACTTATTAACTAATTAATTCATAAATAAAAATTTATAATTGTTTTAAAACAAAATAGTAAAAATTCAAAAATTAAAAATTGGCGAAATATGTGTGGTCACAGAAATAGCACAATTTTAAAATATTCAAAATAATTCATGAAAAATACGCTTAAAAGTTATAATTGTTGAACAAAATTAATATTTAGTTGAATATCGATGATTTTTAATAACGGCGTAACATCTCCGGCCAATACTTTCCACAAGCTTCCAACATCTCTCCTTCGGAATGGAATTCCAAGCTTCTTGAACACATGTCCACAAATCGTCAAGATTGTCAAATTTTATTCTGGATATCATGACCTTTTAGGTCAGGACTTTGGTCAGGACTTTGAGCTGGCCACTCCAAAACTTCGGTGGATTCGTCCTTCATCCACTTTTTTACGACTCGATATGTGTGCTTTGGGTCGTTTTGGTGTTGATACATACATATAACATGCATATTCTTAAATGTAAATGGTTCCATTTGATTTATGAGAATGTCCACATACATGAAACGATCCATTATGCCATTGATTCGGTAGAGCGGACCCACACCATGCCAGGAAAATGCACCCCAACACATAACACATCCGCCACCGTGCTTCACTGTCTTTATAGTGTACCTTGGGTTAAGAGCTTGGCCTTTTGGACGACGAACAAATGTTTTGCCATCGGGTCCTACTTTATTTATTTTGGTTTCATCGCTCCATGGCACCTTTTCCCAGAAATTCAGACTCTTATCCCGGTGAGTCCGTGCGAAACTCAATTTTTGTTTGATGTTTCGTTTTGACAGGAGTGGCATCTTCCTGCTGATGCGTCCAAAGAGCGAAGCTTCGTTCAGTCTTCTAGCCACGAGTCTTCTGGACACATTCCTACCACATTCATCATTAATTTCCTTCATAATTTCTCGAGAGGATTTAAAAGGGTCCGCTTTGCTCTTCCGCACCATGAGTCTATCCGTAGTAAAATCTGTTTTCCTTGGTTTTTTCTTACGATTTTTTTTATCCGTCAAGTAGGTTGGGCTTAACTTTACTACTATAAGTGCGTTATACACCAACTTCCTGGAGAAATTCATTATTTCGGCTATTTCAGAAGGTTTTTTCCAGATTCACTAAGTATGAATATAATCTTTATTTCTTCAACCGAGCAAAGCCTTCCACGACCCATTTTAAAACGTTTTCGACCAAATTTGTTAATTATTAATTTTAAATATTAAAAATAAAAAAAAAAAGTCTGCGAAAACAACTTTTCCTAGAAATTAGCTATGGTACCATCAAAATGTGCTATTTCTATGACCATGCAAAATAAGTGGTCGCGATCGAAAATTAAGCATAAAACAAAAGAGAAAAATGATAACGGTAAAATTTTTGCCTGTATACCATGTGAAAGAGTGCAATAATCGTTTGCGATACAAATTTTTATAATCGGATGTAAAATATTGTCCAAATGATCGATCGAAACAGTCTGTTTTGGTTTGTGCTGTTTATATGACCTAGGCTGTAAGTCTTACACATAAATTATTTTAAACAAAATTTTGGCACTCGGCACATAGCGCTAAAATGTCTCAATTCTTCAGACCAAATAAAACTCACTGTTTTGCGCAGTGCCGAATGCAAAAATTTTGTTTAAAATAATTTATGTGTAAAACTTAATATTATTCGTCACAAAATTTGATATCAGAAATTTTGGGGCATGAAAATGTTTTCGTCACTAGACTTTTACATCGTAAAGGCCTGTCTCCAGCACCGCGAAATTTTTATGTTAGGAATTTGCTAATTATTTCGTGGGTATGGAACATAAATACAACAGTGTGCCCATATACGTAAAACGTGTGACGATTTACCTAAAACATGCATGGTCACTCTGTCGAATCAGCTGTGTTTTGTAACAGCGCCAATTTTGAAAGTTCAACTAATTTAAAAAAAAAATTAATAAAATGAACTCTGACGATGAAGTGATTGTGTTGGTGGCGGCATATATTGTTGCAAAAACAGTTTCATCTCACTTTTAAGTTTTGCGCACAATTTTTTCTTCCATTATTTCAATCGACACTAGCGAAATAATTGTCGGCAATATATTCCTGAGCTGTGCATCAGCTGTTCTCTCGTTCCACAAACGCTGTCGATAGGCCATTAATCGATATTTATTTGTGGATTTCGTTCAAGTTGCTGGATACTCAAGCAACGAAATCGAAAACGAAAAGTTTCTGCCTCAGTTTTTTATATATGAAGTTTGGCAGAAATTTTTATTTTCCGCGGTGGTGGATACCCGGCTTAAAGAGGTTTTTTTTATGGGATATCAGAAACTTTTGAATAAGACATCAGAAATTTTAAAATTGCACTATTTGATTGTCAAAATGTGGGAAAAAATACCTTATTTAACCTGTACATATAAATGTTGTTGTTAAACCAAGATACAGTGGATAAACAAAAGCTTTATTAAAAGATATTATATCTCAAGAGCTATTATGATAATACATGTACTAAAATAATGACATGCGGTTTCAAATACACACATACATACATGCACATGTACATAAATGCATGTCTGCGTGTGTGTGTGTGTGCTCGTGCACTAAAAAGCTTCAGCTAAGCAGTAAACATCAGTGATGCCAATTTGGCCATTTTTCGGATAGATTTGTCTGGTTTTTAACTGCTTCAGTCGGGAAAAATCTCAAACATCTTCTATCCGAAAATATTTTTTTTCTTAGTTTTAATTAAATTTAATCCAAAAAGGATTCTGTACTCCCAATTTTGGATCTTTTTGAAAATGGAAACGATATGAAGGGGAAAACACTTTCCCAGTACGCCAAAATTCACCTCTTAAAATATGAAATGTTGAAAAAACGTAAAAATTTTGGTCCGAAGCAAACAAACATAGAAACTCTGCAGGCAATAACCCTTTTTCAGAAGTGGTCACTTTCGCTCTGACTCTTCTATCGTTGAGGGTTTTTGAGAGGGTTTTTAGCCAAGTTAGTTTGGTAAAAACTAAAGCATAGTACGCTCTAGCCGAAAATATGTTTGCAAGGTCAAAACTCCATATAAAAAAAGGGTTGAAGCATGCTCGAAATTATTTTGTAAGGCCATTTCTAAACCTATGTACGCTGTACCTAAATATGGGCAGCTCAGAATATTTTCCGGCGTTTTACAACACTGTTTGGTAAACAGATGGCATCTTTTTTTTACCTTTCAAAACATCGATTGAATCGTAGTTTTGACTAGTCGAAATCTTTTTGAACATAAATGGCGACCAACAAGCAGCAAAATAAAAGCCGAATTGAGATCTTTGAACACAAAGAGCGAATTAGACTGATTGAAGAGGTGGAACAGAGGCCAATATTGTGAGATTTGACTGACAAAAAACATATTGATCCGATTTTTATAATTAATAATTTTTAATTTAATAATTAGGGTATTAGTCGCTGCCACTCCTCTCATCATGTCCATTTGGTCAATTTTCTTTTTTTTGTTGTGCTCAATGTTATTTATTTGTTTGTTGTGCACAGCTGACGCAACAGTGTGACCACAGCAGCGTAAGACCAACAATCTCTCAACTTTTTAGTGATTTTTGGTATTATGCTGTCACACTGAAGTCTGTAAGGCCGGACTTCAAAACATCGAACATTTCGAGCACCCAAAATGTTTTCAGCTAGAGCGTACTACGCTTAAATTAAGGAACCATCTAAATGCTATTTTGACAACAAGGTATATGTGTATATTATACAAATTTTCAATTCAACCAAGCAAAAAGTTCATTTTGCATTAAAATTTCAAAATTAAATTAAAATTGGCATGTTTTTCTGTCTTTTTTTTTTAGTTTTTCAGCTTTTTTCCCTGTTTTTATTGGCCGTTTTGTCTTTTTTTCCGGAAAATATTTGGCATCACTGATAAACAGTATAGAGCTTTTTGTTTTACTTGAAAACTTTGTAACTGTAAATCAAAACAACTGCCATTTATCGTCCTGCAAACGCAGACCAAAAGATAAACGATAAACACAGAACAAGAAAAACAACAAGTGCTGTAATAGCAAAGCGATAAAACAAATATGCATATAAACAAACGTTTGTCTGTGTGTGCGTTTGTGTGCGCTTTAGGCGCAGCTGATTTCGCACGTGCGTGTGTGTTTTCACTTTTGCAATGCATTTGTTGCTGTTCCTGCTGCTGTTGTTAGAAAGAGATGGGGGCAAAACTTACCAGCTCATAGACATCAATGAGCAGATTACGAGGCAACTCCGGCAATTTTCTGATGCGCTCCAGGGCGGGCACTTTCAGGCTGTCCAGGCTGTTGACAACGGCAATCAGTGATAGATCGTACAAAGCCTCGGGGCTGTTGATATTGTGGTGACCGGAGGCCGATGACATCAAAGCCAATAGCTGCTGTTGAGCAGCCATTTTGCTTTTGTTTGTGTTGTTGTTGTGGTTATTGTTGTTATTCCTCGTTGTTATTGCTTTCTGTTCGTTCTGCGCTCTCTTTTCTTGTTTTTGTTGTTGCTGTAGTAGTTTCTTGGTTTCCTTTTGGTGTATTTGTTGCTGCTGGTTGGAAAAACCAACGACATTAACAAAAACTCGCTTTACACTGTGCAGCCTGCAACAAGTTTCGTTTGAATAAAAAAAATTAAAAATTTTAAACTTTCACAAAAACAAATAAAATGTTGTTGGCTTTTTTTTGTCACTTGCAACACGTGCGTCAAAAAACAGTTAAATGTCAATCGGTTGTAATGTCACACAAACACACACTCACGCATACACATACACAATAGCAACTCCACTTGCGCTAACTTCACTTTCTTTTGAGACGTTCTTCGTTTCGTTCGTCGTTGCGTTCCTTTCCCTTCTTTTGATATTGTGTTGTTGTTGTTGTGTTGCGCACAGCAAGCAGCTGCTGTTTCTGTTAATTTCACTGATCTGCTGCTGCGACGAGTTCCTCTTTGTTACTCACACTCTCACACACACTTGAAGCCAGTCCAAACTTGCGAGTTTTTTTTTCCTTTTGGATTTGTTTCCTATAGTGTTTTATTTGTGTTGCCTTTCCCAATTTACAGGCTGCTGCTGGCGGAGAACTTACACAATATCGAATGCATTTAACTGTCCGTCACATGTACGAAATATCACACTTATCTGCCGCGCTAGAGCTGCTGTAGTAGTAAATATTACGATCGAATCACACAATTGACGTATTTTTTGCTTCGATTTTATGCCAAAAAAAATTTATATTTGCCTTGGTTGGGAGTAGAGTTGAGTCGTTCCGTTCTGAAAAAGCTCATATGAACGGGTCATTAAGACGAACGAATGAACTTATTCAGTCAATCATGAACTAAATCGTTCATTACGCAGCTGGTCAGTAATTTCTTTAAAAAACACTTTTTAAATTTCTAAGAGAAATACAATATACATGGAGTTTCGCGATTGGATTAAATTTCTTCTTTATTTACATGTAACAATGTTTCAGTTTCATATATTTTTAAGTTTTGAACAAAGTAAAAGTTTACTTAAGCCCAAAATAAAAAACCAATTTACTTATTTTGCTCATGTTCAATAAGCCAGGGTATAGGTAATCAAAACCAAAAATTTGAAAGATAATCCTAAATATATTTGGCATTTGTCGTGTATTCAAATAAAAAACTTAATACACATTCCACTAAAAAGAGGAACACTTTTAGCCGCCAATTCACATCGTTTATCGTTCATAAGCAACTGACCAACTGAACAAAATTACCTATTTGCCTTTTATCGTTTATGACCAATTGATTCATGACCAACTGAACTAAATGACTGATTTAGTTTACGACTGAAAAATTAACTAAATTTAACTAAATCTCCCAACTCTTCTCTCAAACACAAACACTAGAGCTGTGTCGTTTCGCTCTGAAAAAGTTCAAATGAACGTGTCATTAAGATGAAAGAATGAACTTATTCAGTTTCTTAATTTAAAAGTTCAACAACAAATAAGTTAAATTTCATCTTTTTCAATATATCTAAAATATACAATATGTACAGTAAATATCTAAAATATAATAACTAAAATATATGTCGAACAAAAGTGGAAAATAATAATATTAATATCGTGTTCTTTTCTTCTTGGTATTCTGTTGCCCATTGTATTGCTTCTTGGTGTACGCATGGTCTGATGATGGATATGGAGTAACAATAATAAATCTTTCTAAATTGGATAATGGATCCTCCACCTCCTCCTCCTCCTCCTCGAAATCCTCCTCCACCTCTTCCACCACCACCTCCTCCACAGCAACACGTCCATTTCTCAGCGATCGCGATATCTTCTTATTTAACTTCCGCGCTGTTTCCAACTCGGTCGAACGCTCGTCTTTCTTTTTTATCACCTTGTTCATAAGGTCTGGATGACAAGTCTGGAAAGTTTATATTTTTAATTTTAAATTGTTAAAATTTAAAAATTGTAATGGTGGGCCTTCTTACCCTGACATGCCTGTGGAAGTTGCCTGTGTTTCGAATGTCTGCTCGAAACACACGCGATGAGGGGCAGAACATACATTCCACGTCCACCTTGTCGTCCCATCTATCTAATATTTTAAATATCCCACAATCCAGGATACAAGGAAGTCTATTTCTTTTTGGCATGATTTATTTATCTGAGTCTCTAATAAACAAATGTATTTATCAGCTGATTAGAGTTGCATCGTATTGTTCGGACTAAGTTCGATTGAACTATTCACCAAAGTGAACGAACGAGCTGGATCCCTGATTGTAGGTCTTTTAGTTCAGTAGTTCAGTTGTTTAGCGCGTTCGTTCAATCGTTTATTCGAGATCCTTTATCGCTCGTTATATTTAAAAATGGTATTGGAAATAAAAAGCAATTTGTCATTTAAAATATAAAAACAATAAAATTCACATTTAAGTCCAATTAGTTAAAATATTAATACTCACTAAATACTAAATTATTAATACTTAAACATCGAAAACATCGTTGGAGGTAACATCGATGCTTCTCCACCTCTAATCTGGTCTGCATATTAGTGCTGGGACCGATTTTAATAAAATCGATTTTAGATCGATTTAAATCGATTTTTTCTTTGGTGGAGCAAAAATCGATTTTGTTTTAAGAAAAATCGATTTTTTTTTAAAAGAAAATTCTACTTGTGACTGGAAACGTGAAGGCGCGTATGTTTGAGTACACAAAATGTAGTAAAGAATAGCTGATTTCCATCTGTTTTCCATCTGCAAGCAAACCAAAAGGTGGCGCCGATGTTTTGAAATATGTGGCAGCATTGGTGCATTTTTGTTTGCTGTGGCGGTCGGTTGATAATTTTCCAGTGCTGTCAATATCCAATTAGTGTTATTCGCGATTGATCTGGTAGCGCTACAGCTCGTGTCTCTCAAACGTAACGTTTCGAATTCGTCACGAAAACAACCGTTAAACGTGTGAAGACGGCAAATTAAAAGAAAAGTATATATTCGTACAAAGCAAAATAACTAGACGTTTATTAACCAACAGTTGCCAAAGCTTGTAAGGTTTGTGCTTGTGTGCGTTTTGTTGTATGTATTTTTGGTATGCAAGGCGACGAAGTGCAGACAGAATGTTATGTGGCAAGTTGTTGAATCCGCAGCTTCTGACTTTAATGCAAAAGAGCGCGCGGCGTTCTCCTCTCTCTATCCTTCACCTTCCCTCATCCCAGAGATCTGCGGCACTCGTGGAATGCGGCTTAGCAAGTTGAAGCTGTTGCTTCTGCGGCTGCCGCTGTTCTTCTCGCTGTCAATGTTGTTGTAGCATACACGCGCAGTTATACCTGTGCACACTCATACACATGCAGACTGATACAAATGCAGATGTGCAGCATATACCAAAGTTTATACGACAGCTAAACCTGATCTAACTAAAGTTAATTTGTCATTTTATTTTAAATTAAATAGTGTTTATACTACAATTAAAGCTGATTTATAAAATTATACGCAAACTTCGCTCATCGTTCGACTTAAACTGTCGTGTAAACTTAGTAATAGACAGATGACGATCAGTTTCAGGTTATTTGCCTGTTGCACTGTGAGACCCACATGCAATATCTATGTGTGAGCCTCTTTTTTTAAGAGGCAATATTGCGCGCACACACACACACACACGTATGTATGCTTGTTTCAACCGCTTCTCTGTTTGTTATTTTAGCGTCGGCGTCTCGCTATCTGTTTTGTTGCTCGTTCCATTGCTGCCAATTCAGCTATTTTCCCGCCATTTCTGGCGGTTTACAAATGCCAAATGCGGGAATAATGTAAATTCATATAGCGGCTGTCGGGAATTATAACTTTATTGAGAGTTGAAATTGCATATATTTTTTTTTAAATTTCTGGCAACATCCTAAAATATTATATTAAGGCATCACTTCGCTGTGTTCTAAAATGTTCTACCCATTTCTAGCTTTTTTAAAAAGCAGATCTAGCTTGCTCAAGCCCAAAAAGTTGGCAGCACTGGCTCGTTCCCTTACACACACATACATATGTATGCACACACACACACACACACATTCTCTTGTTAACTGGTTATGCGAATCGAATAGTGGCGGGCAGCCCCTGCGGCTAGAATCAACGAACGGCGAGGCGACTCTTTGGGCTGTGAACCAAACTGACCGCAACGGCTGATAGTCGTTGTTTGTCATTCGATCGCTCATCGTTCACTTGTCTCCTTTTCGCGATTCGCTCCGGCGAAAAAAAAAATAGCCAAGTGCACGTCGCTATCATCCAGTGCTCATCGCTAAAACGCCAACGCTACATAGCTCTCTCTCTCTCTCCCTCTCGCTTGCAGTTTGCCGCTCTGTGTTTGATTTTACGTTTGTTTTGCTTTGGCGTCCATTCAGTTGCCATCCGCAATCCACAATCCACATGATATCCGCTGCGTTGGATAATCTCTGCAATCTCTCTGTATTAAACTCTACAGCATCGCATCGGCTTAGACATTCTCGACATTCCCAATTGTTAATTACATCTAACGTAACATTAAAAAGGTAAACTTGCTTTATTTTATTCGTTTTTTTTTTGAAAACTTGCCATATTGCATTTTGGCATCCATTTGGAAGTATTGGAAAAAAAAAAAAAAAATTGGAAGTATCAGTGTTCGTCTTCTACAGTGTTTACCATGTGTATGTGTACGTGTATACTTGTTTGCAAAGTAATCAAAAAATTGCTTGTCTTTGATTTTGAATTTAAACGTGAAAAAAAAATATACCCATTTTTTTGTTTGTGTTTTTTATTTCTTTTATTTTTATTAATTATCAGTGTACGTCTCCTACAGTGTTTACCATGTGTATGTGTACGAGCCATTTTGCTTAACTTCTGAATTAGAAAAGTGACTTAAAAATACCCTGTGTTGCATTCATTGCATTTGCACTGCTTGCAGGCAGTTGACAGCTACAGCAACACGACTTCCCTTATGGATACTGTGTGGAACTTAAATGGAGCCTGTTTCAGCTTTGCCAAGTTGACTGAAAATACCCACTAGTGCGCTTAACAGGGTATGTGCAAAAAAAAGACAACGAATATTTGTTTGGTCTGCTGAAAAAATTGCAATTGTAATTTCCCATTAAATATGCCAAGGACTAACATATCAAATTATTAAATTAAAAAAAAAAAAAATGAAATTAAAAAAAAATTGGAACTTTCCTGGAATTTGCTTTCAAAGTGCAACTCGTGGGAACGTGCTTCGAACTTAATAATTGCGGCACTTTTCTAACGTTTAACTGGAAAGCGTGCGAAAAGTTCTTCAAGTGTCGTTGGCGTTGCCACCGATCAAGAAAATTTTCATAAGCGACAATTAAAATACAGCACGCATTGTTGCCAATTTAGCGATTTTGCCGCCATTCTGGCAGTTTGCAAGTTTAATTCTGTCGGGAATTATAGCTATATTGAGAGTTAAAATCGCATATTTTTTTGTTCAGAAAATCTCTGACCACATCCTAAAATATTATAACAAGGCATCACTTGGCTGTGTTCTAAAATGTTCTAGCCGTTTCTAGCTTTTTTGAAAAGCAGATCTAGCTTGTTCAAGCCCCAAAAAGTTGGCAACACTGACAGCAAAAAAAGTGCTTTCACCAGGGCTGCAATTCGCATTGGTTTGATCTTCTAGCGACTTTGACTTTCTTATTTTATTATGGTTCTTACAAAAAAAAAAATAAAAATAAAAAAAATTTGTTTGCCTTTGTCAAAACAATTGCGTGACATACTGTATTTGATTTCATTGCAGTTGCAGTTGCAACAAGGATCTTTCATTATGTGAACTATTTAAGGAGCTGCAGACTTAGTGAGTAGTTGGAGAAGGAGAAGAAGGCGCAAAGGAAGAGCAGAAGAAGAAAAAGTAAAAGGAGGAGGAGGAGGTGTCACAACAACACAATTTGAATTAGGGGATAAAAAAGGCGGGACAGGAAAGAAAAGGAAAGGACAGGAAATGTTGAAACACACGTCAAATGCGAGCGGTGCAGCAACAGCAGCAACTGTTGTTGTTACTGTCAATGGGCAACAGCAGCAGCAGCTGCTGCGCACTTGCAGTAGCAGCAACAACAACAACCACAACAACAGCAGCAGCAGCAGTAGCAACAACAACAGCAGCAGCAGCAATAACAACAACCCACCCTCAACGCTATTGGCAACAACAACCACCACCACCAGCAGCAGCAACAACCCCGTGGCAACAACACCTGCAGGGGCAGCAGTTGTTGTTGTTGCTGCAACATCGACGTCGACGTCACCGACACCTGCTGCTGTTGCAACAACAGCACGCAACATTCACCTGCGACCGCCGCAGCCTTTGAATATTTCATCATTAATTGCTGTAACTGCAACTGCAGCAACAACAGCAACACCAGCAGCAGCAGCAGCAACAACAGCACGTGCAGCGACAACAGCGACAACATTGCTAAATATTGCCACGCCTCCTATTAAGCCTTTAACGCCCCTGACACCCAATGGCAACAGTTTGCATCATCATACGTACACCAATCAACATATGCTCGCCAGCAGTAGCAGCAATCAACAACAACAGCAGCAGCAACAACATTTGCAACAGCAGCAACAATTGCAATTGCAGCAACAACAACATCATCAGCTCTACAACAACAACAATCATCTTCATCACCATAATATTAACAACAACAATAATAATAATGCAAACAATTACAGTCATTGCAACAATGCAAACTTGAACGGCAACTCAATGTTGCAGGCAAGTGCTAAACTAACTAAACACGGACCAGGACCAAGGGAAGTCCTCACGAGTCTCGGATTGCTCTGTCTCGGTAAGAAATATTTCTAATTTCTGATAATACCAAAAAAAAAAACATCGCTAACATTGGTTAATCGTTGAATTGAAAACAAAAGTCTATGTTTCTCGACATTTGACAATTCGATGTTTTCATTGACGATGCTTTCATTTAGCGATGTTTTGACTTACTCAAAAATTTAATTTCTTATGTTTTTTTGTTTTTAAAATATTGATAATTTATTAATTATTTCTAATATTATGTATTTTCATTAAAATTATTTTTTCTTTAGATATTTTTTCTATTTTTTTCATTTTTATTTAATTTAATAGTTTTTTTATAATAATTATTTTGATATACAGTTTGTCAAGTAATTGTTTGCAAAGCCTTAAAAATGTAATATTTCGACTTTAAATAAGAAAATAATAGCTTATTATATATGTTTGGAAAGGCCATTTAATTTTCGTTCAAATGATGCAAAAATTTCCTTAACCTATTAAGTACCCATTAAAATATTCGAATTTTAAAAAAGGTCTACTTTTTCAACTTTTTTCCTCGATTTTTTCCAAAAAATGTTGGGATGCAAAAAAATTCTGGAAACAATTCTAAGAGTAACTGCAAAAAAAAATTTTCAAAAATATTTTTGCTAGTATTTTTTAAAATTGTTTGAAAATCCTAAAAATGACCATTTTAACCCATTTTTCCTCATTTTCATGCAAAAAGTGCCTTTTTTTCAGTTTTCAAAAAATTCTAAAAAATACTAGCAAAAATATTTTTGAAAATTTTTTTTTGCAGTTACTCTTAGAATTGTTTCCAGAATTTTTTTGCATCCCAACATTTTTTGGAAAAAATCGAGGAAAAAAGTTGAAAAAGTAGACCTTTTTTAAAATTCGAATATTTTAATGGGTACTTAATGGGTTAAGGAAATTTTTGCATCATTTGAACGAAAATTAAATGACCTTTCCAAATATATATAATAAGCTATTATTTTCTTATTTAAAGTCGAAATATTACATTTTTAAGGCTTTGCAAACAATTACTTGACAAACTGTATGTACATATGTACAATTATTTTGATATACAAATTTTTTTTTTAAGTCTGATTAATTTTTACTTATTCAATTTAGTTGCTAACTAATTATTATTATTATTTTAAATTGTACTTTTTATTTTTATTTAACTTAATAATTTTATTTATTTTAATTGTACTTTTAATTTTTATTTTATTTAATAATTTTATTTATTTTTTAATTTTAATCCATATTTTTCCATTATTAAATTTAATTAAAAATTAATTTTTTTTAATTTTTTTTAAATAATTTTTTTATTAATTGGTTTATTTTTTGATTATTCAATTTGATTATTAACTAATTATTATTTTTAAATTGTATTTTTTATTTTTTGTTTAATTCAATAATTTTTTTTTTGATAATTCTGATTTATTATATTTTTCATTATTAAATTTGATTAGCAATGATTCATTTTCTTTCTCTTTTTACTTTATTGTTTATTTGTTTTTCGAGAAATCTATTGCATTTTCAATTTATTAATTTTGATGTGGTTTTTGTTGCATATTTTTAATTATTAAATTTGATTAAAAATTTTTTTTTTATCTTTTCAATTTGTTTTCTTTAATTAAAACTTTTTTTTTTTATTATTCAACTTAATTATTAACTAATAATTATTTTTTTTTATTTTTTTATAATTTAATTATTATTATTAATTATTTTTATTTTGCTGCATTATATTTTTCATTATTAATTTTGAATAACAATAATTTTGAATATTATTTTTTTAAAATTAATTTAATAATTTTTATTCTGATGTATTCTATTTTTCATTATTAATTTTGAATAACAATGATTTTAACACCTTTTTCTTATTAATGAATTTAATAATATTATTTTTGTTTTTTTTTTGTGTATTATATTTTTTATTATTAATTTTGAATAACAATGATTTTTACTCTTGTTTTATAAATTAATTAAATATATATATTTTTTTATTTATTATATTTTTTTGTTATTAATTTTGAACAACATTGATTTTTAATCTTTTTTTTTTAAATTAATTATTTTTATTTTTTTTATCTTGATGAATTATATTTTTCATTATTAATTTTGAATAACAATTATTTTTACTCTTATGTTTTTTTTAAATAAATTTTATTTTGTTTTTGTAATTAATTTAATAATATTTTTTTTTAATTTTTT
Organism: Drosophila subquinaria; assembly: GCA_037043405.1. NCBI lineage: Eukaryota > Metazoa > Arthropoda > Insecta > Diptera > Drosophilidae > Drosophila > Drosophila subquinaria. The sequence goes on from JBAMBL010000200.1 coordinate 13,551, forward strand.
TTTTTTTTTTTAATTTGCTGTATTATATTTTTCATTATTAATTTTGAATAATGATTTTAAATCTTATTTGTTTTAATTTATTTATTTTCTTAAATTGCATCTACGACAATTCAATTTAACTAATTATTTTTCGTATATTTCAGTATCGTTATTGCTGGCGCTGTTGTCGCTGATCTTTCTGCTGAAGATCTCGCCGAATAGCCGCGACGACGCGCTGACCCGGAGCATCAGCAGCGAGGACTTCAACATCGTCTACGACGTGACATTGGCACTGTGTGCGCTGTCGCTGTCATTGAATCTCTGCTGCCTTTTGGTTTGCGCCATCCAATTTCTGTTTGCGGTGAAGCTGCTGCGATCACCGATGTTCGATGGCAGGGACAACAAATATTTGGAGAAGTCAAGTGCGAGTCGCACGTGCGCTGTGAGTGGATTCTTCATCTCGATACCTGTATTTCTCACCGGCATCATACTCTACACATTCAATCACTTTCATTCGACGCCGGCGATCATAACGAGCGTGCTGATTGGCGTCGGAATTGTGTTTTGTGGCGCCGCCATGGTGCACAATGTTTTCGTTTGGCAGAAGGAGAAAACAATTAGCTATCGTAGTCCACCAAACATGTCCTTGCAATTGCCACCGCCTGGTCCATTTCTGAATCAATCGATTTATGGTCAACAACATTCACATTCCATGCTGCAACATCATCAGCCAACATCATTGACGCCCGTCTCACCAAATCATTCGCATGGCAGCTTCAATCCGCTGCTAAGCAACAACAACAACAATGTCATCAATTCACCATTTCATATCTGTCGACCGGCAACGGCCACGCCACCCACGCCCAAATCCATTGCCATTCCCATGCCCGTTTCGATGGGCAATGGCAGTTGCTTGATTGGACGCGAGGCAAGTGGATCTGTTAGTCCGGGGATTCCAACCACGCTGGACATGAGCAACATAACAAACATATCGCTACATGAACTCTCCACGCTGGTGTAGGACTCCCTACGAATCCCAGCTCTCAAAACAAATACTAATACACTTAAGCTTAGTTGTTAATTAAATAGTTTAGTTTATATATTTAGACGACATCCACCGTTGAGACCTTTGATGTCCTTTCTTGCCGTTCCAGTTTATAACAACTGTTGTATATACTTGTATATAGTTGGTATCACTCCTGATACATATTTAATTTTGAAATTTGAATTTAATTTGAATACTTATCGACAATTAACGCACAATCTTGTTATCGATTAAGTGCAATTTGGCAACACTGCCCTGAATTTAATAACAATCAATTGGCAAAGCGGCCAAACTTATTTATTTTTGAACAAAACGAGTTACATTTTGTAATGTAAATGACATTCCTGATACATACAGACCCAATTCTTAAAACAAATACTAATACACTTAAGCTTAGTTGTTAATTAAATAGTTTAGTTTATAGACGACATCCACCGTTGTGACCTTGGATGTCCTTTCTTGCCGTTCCAGTTTATAACAACTGTTGTATATACTTGTATATAGTTGGTATCACTCCTGATACATATTTAATTTTGAAATTTGAATTTAATTTGAATACTTATCGACAATTAACGCACAATCTTGTTATCGATTAAGTGCAATTTGGCAACACTGCCCTGAATTTAATAACAATCAATTGGCAAAGCGGCCAAACTTATTTATTTTTGAACAAAACGAGTTACATTTTGTAATGTAAATGACATTCCTGATACATACAGTCCCAATTCTCAAAACAAATACTAATACACTTAAGCTTAGTTGTTAATTAAATAGTTTAGTTTATAGACGACATCCACCGTTGTGACCTTGGATGTCCTTTCTTGCCGTTCCAGTTTATAACAACTGTTGTATATATTTGTATATAGTTGGTATCACTCCTGATACATATTTAATTTAGAAATTTGAATTTAATTTGAATACTTATCGACAATTAACGCACAATCTTGTTATCGATTAAGTGCAATTTGGCAACACTGCCCTGAATTTAATAACAATCAATTGGCAAAGCGGCCAAACTTATTTATTTTTGAACAAAACGAGTTACATTTTGTAATGTAAATGACATTCCTGATACATACAGACCCAATTCTTAAAACAAATACTAATACACTTAAGCTTAGTTGTTAATTAAATAGTTTAGTTTATAGACGACATCCACCGTTGTGACCTTGGATGTCCTTTCTTGCCGTTCCAGTTTATAACAACTGTTGTATATATTTGTATATAGTTGTAATCACTCCTGATACATATTTAATTTTGAAATTTGAATTTAATTTGAATACTTATCGACAATTAACGCACAACCTTGTTATCGATTAAGTGCAATTTGGCAACACTGCCCTGAGTTTATTAACAATCGTTGAACAAAACGAGTTAAATTTTGTAATGTAAATTACATTCATTTTTTTGTTTTGGCTTAATAACTAATTGGCAACGCTATGTTAAAAACAAATACTAATACTTAAGCTTAGTTGTTAATTAAATAGTTTAGTTTATAGACGACATCCACCGTTGGTTGAGACCTTTGATGTCCTTTCTTGCCGTTGCAATGTTTTGAACTGTTGTATATAGTTGTAATCATTTCTGATGTACATTTAATTTTGAAATTTAAATTTAATTTGAATACTTATCGATAATTAACGCACAACCTTGTCATCGATTAAGTGTGTAAAGTGCGATCTGGCAACACTGCCCTGAACTTAATAATCATTAATTGGCAAAGCGGCCAAACTTATTTATTTTTGAACAAAACTAGTTACATTTTGTAATGTAAATAACATTCCTGATACATACAGTCCCAATTCTCAAAACAAATACTAATATACTTAAGCTTAGTTGTTAATTAAATAGTTTAGTTTATAGACGACATCCACCGTTGTGACCTTGGATGTCCTTTCTTGCCGTTCCAATGCTATAAACTGTTGTAAATAGTTGTAATCATTTCTGATATATATTTAATTTTGAAATTTGAATTTAATTTGAAAACATACCTTGTTATCGATTAAGTGTGTAAAGTGGGATCTGGCAACACTGACCTGAATTTAATAACAATCAGTTGGCAAAGCGGCCAAACTTATTTATTTTTGAATAAAACGAGTTATATTTTGTAATGTTAATAACATTTATTTTTTTTTGCTTTTGGCTTAAAGATTAATTGGCAACGCTATGTTACATTTGCATTTACAATTTAATGTGCATGTGAACAATAGTATAAAACATAAACCAAAAAAAATCGATGTGTCTTGACATTGACGTATCGATAATTGTCCAGATCACTAACTTGGCGCCGTTTTGCTTCTTTTGAAATAACTTGAAAATTTTAATATGTATTATCGCTTTTTTTTCGCTATTATAAACATTAATTTTTTGCTCTTGTGAAATGTAAAAAATCGTTCATTTGTCCCAATGAACATTTTTTTTGTTTGTGTTTCTTCATCTATTGCAGTTTGTCTCCAAATTCATGCATAATTTTTCATTTTAAACTAAACCAACAAAAAGCCGCAAATTTTATAAGGCTAACAATATTAATTTAGATGTATATATATATATAACGGGCATCAGGGGCAAGTGACGCAATTACTCTTTTTTATTCCGACCACGTTTCTTGGGAGGCACATGTGCTTCATTAACTGAAATGGAAATAAATGTAGAGTTGAATAATTAGGGCTGAAAAAATATCGACGGCACCATCGATAGAAGGAAGTGCAGGAATAATAGTGATCACAGTTTATCGATATTAGCAACATAAACAAACAGTGATGCCAATTTGGCCTTTTTTCGGATAGACTTGTCTGGTTTTCAATTGCTTCAACCGGGAAAGATCTCAAACATCTTCTATCCGAAAAGCTGTTTTTTTTTTTTAGATTTAATTAAATTGAATCCTAAAAGGATTCTATACTGCCAATTTTGGAACTTTTTTGAAAATGGAAACGATATAAGGGCGAAAACACTTTCCCAGTACACCAAAGTTCACCTCATAAACTGGGAAAATGTTAAAAATACGTCAAAATTTTGGTCCGAAGCAAACAAATATCGAGACTGCTGCAGGCAATAACCCCTTTCAGAAGAGGTTGCCAAGGTCAAAAGCAGAAGTAGAGAGGATTTTTAGCCAAGTTAGTTGGAAAAAACTAAATTGAGAAACCGTTCATGTTCAATGACAAAGAAAATGCCGAACAAAAAAACATGCTTTAAACTTTTAAACTAAAAAAAAAAAATAGGAAAAAAGTTTGGCCTTTTTTTTTTCTGGAAAATATTTGGCATCACTGATTGACAACCCTAAATGAGACCAATATCGATAGTTTCGATATGTATTTGAAATGCTTACCATTTGCTGTGGTCTCCTCTGCTGGCAAAGATGGAGCCGAAGATGGCGCCTGCTCCTGATCCGCCAGCTGACTGCTGCGTCGGCTGCGCAGCACTCGTCCAGTTGTTGTTGTTGTCGGTGTTGTTGTTGCTGTCGAAACAATTGGAGGTGGCGTTGGAGCAGCTGCATCCCTGGAGTCTCTGCTGGCACGATCACGTTTGCGTACTGTTGGCGGTTTGCCCGCACCCGCAACCACAACGAGATTAACCGGCGGCTCGCTCAGACAACGCGACGAGCGACGACGACGAGTTGCTCCGGATCCGGATGCGGATCCGGATCCGTCCTCATCGAAAGCTGGCATCGCACCTGGTATCGGCGTGCCCGCCTGACTCAATCGGGTGCGCGATCGTGTGCGCGGCATTGTCTCCTCGTTCTCCTGTATCGCCTCCAGGGGCTTCGGCAGCAGCTTCTGGCGCCGCTTTGGCGTCGAAATCGGCACAGTGGACATGGCGGGCATGGAGCCGCCGCGCAGGTTACGCTTTAATGGCGGCAACTCCTCCTCCTCCTCAATGGATCCGGGGGATACTTCCTCCTGACTGCGCAGTCGATACCTGCGCTGGGATTTGGGCGTGACCGTGGGCGTGGTGCTGGTCTCCGGGGTACCCAAATCCTCGCTTGCCTGGCTGTTGCCGCTGCGCAGACGACGACGACGTGGCGGATTGGCGGGCAGTGTGGGCGTGCTCCGGTTGGAGCTGGATCCAGCTGGACTTGGCGTGGGTCTTTGGTCATCGCTGCGCAGGCGGATGCGACGTAGTGGCGGAGGAGGTGAGGCACTGGACACACTGCGTCGCTGACGCAGTTGGCGGCGCACAAGATTGGGCTGCTCCGGCTCTGGATCCGGCACCTCCTGCTCCGGCTCCTCCTCCTGCTTCCTTTCATCCTCCTGCACCTGCATCTGCTCCTCCTCCTCCGTCGTCTCCTTCGCTCGCTCCTCCTCCATCCGCTCCTCCTCCATCCGCTCCTCCTCCATCCGCTCCTCCTCTTTCCTAGCCAGCTCCTCCTTGCGCTCCTCCTCGCCGTCGGAAACCGCCAGTCGCAGGCTGTGATGTGACTCCACATCGGAATCGAGCTCAACTGGTGCCGGTTCTATGATCTCGAGATCGGAATCCGCACCAGCAATCTCCACTACATCCACTTGCATATGCCGTTCTTTCTCTTCCTCCTCCTCCTGCTGTTTGTGCACCGTGGCCACCGAATCATTGCTGGTGTCCTCTCCAGCTGCTGACTTAGCCAGCGGAGCAACTGCAGCATCATCGCTGCTGTCCAGATTAATGGTATAAGCCACCACTGAATCACTGTTGGCCACTGTGGCCGCCATGGAGGCAACAGCTGGCAACTCCTCCGGCTCCACGCCGCCTCCGGCGCTCCCTTGATCCTCGCCAGCTCCAGCACTTGAGGCTGGCTTGAAGGCAAACAATTCTACGCTGCTGCAGGCTGCCAACGGTTCTGGACGTGCCACATAGCCACGCACCTCGGTGCCATCCAAGGCAATCACACAATCATCCTCATCCTCGTCCACATCATCATCCTCATCCTCGAGCGAACCCTTGGTGGTGTCCAGATCATCGACAGTCTCTAAGCTGTTGGCCCGATACAAGCCACGTTGGTTGCCATCACCAGCTGTCCCAGCGCCCGCTCCATGTCCATGTCCAGCTCCATGTCCAGCACGTGGACTCGAGTTGGAGTTCTGTGAGACATTCGTGTCGCTGGGCAGGAAGGAGGTGGGCGTATGTGAGGTGGGTGAACGGGATGTCGTTATGGAGTTGGTCGATTCCACGACAATGGAGTAAACGGGCGGCTCTTGACGGGATCTGACCAAATCCGTGGATGACATGTCCGATAATTCGCTGCTGATGCTATAGCTGGGCGAGGTGCGTTGGTGTTGGTGGTAGTCCATGGCGGATGGCGGTTCCTCCTCCTCATCCTCGCTGCTGGTTGTGGAGCTTTGCTCCTGCTCCTGCTCCGCTTGCTCCAGCTCCTGCTCCTCCAGCTCCGGTTGCTGTAGCTGCTCCTCCGCTTCCTCCCGCTGCTGTTCCGCCTCCTCCATTGGCTGCTCCGCCTGCTCCTCGACGAGATCTTTGTTATCCACCTGTGGCTGCATCTCAAAGGCCGTCACATCATAGCTGGACATGCCCAGCGTCGTGTCCAGCATCTGTCGCGTCTGTGGCACAAAGCCGGAGGATGAGGATGCCACGTTGGAGGACAACATGGGCCAGGGCGAAGCCATCACCTCGCTGGGCTCCAACAAGTCGCCACAAATCGTTGTGCGCTCCGAGATTTTTACATGCGATGTGGTTGTGGATGTAATCAATAAACTGGAACTGGAGCCGGAATTGGAACCAGATTGGGACCCGGAACCGGAACTGGAACTGGGTGGCACTTGGATCTCGCACATCTTGGATGAGCAGACGGGCGGCACAAACAAGGAGGAGCATGTGTTGACCACTTGAATGCTCCTGCCGGAATGGTAGCTTCCAAACCCGCTGGATTCCTCCTTCTCCACCGGCTGCTCCGCCGGATTCGAATGTGGCTGGCGTAGGGATTGGAGCAGGGAGCTGCGTGGCTGTGGACCAGTTGGTGGTGCCATCGGGTGATCCCGTTCCCTCTCCTGCTGCTCCCTCTCCTGTTCCTGCTCCCTCTCCTGTTCCTGCTCCCTCTCCTCCCGCTCCTCCTCCTCAAGCTGCTTCACCAGCTCTGCATGCATTTGCATTTGCGCCAAGGATACATTGGCGGAGGCCATCGGCGATAGATACTCCGATTCCGACTCGGTTTCGGATTGGGCATCCTCCGAGATCATTGGACTCGCGGCTCGTTGCTCGAATTCCATAAATATCTCATCGGTTTCCTCCTCCTCGTCCCCATCCAGCTCCATGGAGTCCACCTCCTGCTCCCTCAACAGCTGTCCCTTGTGCTCTTCCCTCTCCTTTTCCAGCTGCTCATCTCTCATCTCCTCCTGCTCCTGCTCCAGCGGTATGGGCGGCATAAAGCGAAAACTCTTGCGCGGCTCCAGCTTCTGCTCCTCGCCAACAGCGGACGGAGGGCGCTTCAATATAACAGGCAGACGCACTACCTCCACATTGGCATTGGCCTTGAGTTGGGAATTGCGCTGGAACTCCAGAAATGCGGGTGGGATCAACAAGGCTCGGACTTCTTGCTCATCGTTCAGCTTCAATTTCTGCTCCTTACGCTCCTGCTGTGCCAGGTGAAGAGTGCGCTTGATGAATACATTCACCTACAAATAACAATCGATATAAATAGTGTTATCGATACAAATAATAATCGATATAAATAGTGTTATCGGTACAAATAATAATCGATAAAAATATTGTTATCGATACAAATAATCGATATAAGTAGTGCTATCGATAAAGAGTAAAAAAATCTACAACCGATACAGATATAAACACTGTTATCGACACATTAACATCGATATTAAAGAAAAACCTATGTCCAATGCGATAAATAGCGATTTACCCCACTGTGCAATGTCAATATCGATATTTTTGTGGATTTTTATCGATATTTTTGCCGATTGTTATCGCCAATTAATTAGGCTGAGTATTTAATATATTTTAAATGAGCTCAGTAATATCGATCTAATCGATATCTTCAACGATATGATATATGTACATATTTTTTATATTTTCAGCACGATGTAACTTTCGATATGCATATCGATATGCCCGTCTAATCGATAGACTCATTTTCGCACCAAATATTTATTACATTTTCAAAATTTACTCATTAATATTGAATCTCATTGTTATCGATGAGGATTTGATATTCAATCCCGATATCAATATTGATTTTCTCCGATTTTTATAGATGGACTTTATACATTAAAAATTTTCTGGTTAATAATGAATCTTATCGATATCTGGGGCGCTACATTTTTCGAATCTTATTGATACCTGGGGCGATAATTTTGCCGAATCTCATCAATATTGAATGATTAATAATTCAATCTCATTGATATCTATGACGATATTCACCCCGTTAGCAATATTTAATTTTTCCGATTTTTATCGATAGACTCACCAAAAAATATACTATATATATTTTTAGTTTTCTGACTAATAATCAATGCTATCGACAACTGTGACGATATTTATGCCTGTTTTTATCGATATTGAATTGATAATTGATTTTTTCCGATTTTTTTCAATAGACACATATGTCCTCACCAAATAATATACTTTACAATTTAAACATTTGCTGATTAATATAAAATGTAATCGATAGCTATGAGCATTCTTTTTGCCGATTTTTATCGATATTGAATTGCTTTTTTGCGATTTGTATCGATAGACTCACAAATGTCGTTACCAAATAATATACTTTATATATTAAAAGTTTGCTGATTAATAATAAATGTTATCGTTAACTGTGACTATATTTTTTGGCGATTTTTATCGATATTGAATTGATTATTGACTTGTATCAATATTGTTTTTTTCCGATTCTTACCGATTTCCAATTTTTACTTTACAATAAAACATTTGAATTGAAACATTGAATCTTATCGATATCCGTGGCGATGTTTCTGCCGATTCTTATCGATACTGAATTGATTAATATTGACGATATCATAGTCCATTTAATATTTTTCCACCCGATGTCAACAACGATATTTTAAATCAGCGGTGGGCACGAAATCTGAGCTCGGGAGCACGACAACAACATCAACAACAAAAACCCTATTAGAGTCTACATAAGTTAAGAGCAGCAGCTGCTCCCGGAGTCACTGCGTGCCCACCACTGTTTTAAATGTTCTTTTTTGCCGATTCTTATCGATAAACTCACCTCCTCGCCAATTTGTTCAGCAAGCAGCTTGCGCCGCTTTGGCGCTTGCAGAGATTGCTGCTGCTGCTCCTGCTCCGCATCCAGCTGCCGCTTCTCCGCGGCCAGATACGGCGTGGGACGCACCAGCCGCCGTTGTGGCATCAATGGATTCCTCGCCTGGGCGGCATTCCTCAAGAACGGCATATTTCGGCTGTCTAGGGCACTCGGCTCATGGACATAACGTGTCGCCCAGTGGGCACTCAAAGCGGAGCTCTGAAAGATGCCGCCCAGCTGGCCGTTGGCATTCTGTTTGGCCAGCTGGCAGCTGAAGGGTTCGGGACAACGATTCCTCAACTGATCCCCAATCAGTTTGTCGCGTATGCGAAAATATGTGCCCGCTATGGATTGCGTCACTGGTGCCATTGTGCTCCTGTATGCCGACAACAATGTATTGGATTCCTCGTCGGAACGTTGCCGCTCCGCCGCAATCTCATCCATAAAGGACACGGCCTCAATGTACTTGCAGCGCTTGAGCAGCAGAATTAGCTGCACTGCGTCCGTCTTTCGGGTCTGACACTTGCGCAGCAGTCGATAAACCAACTGCTCCTCATTCTCCCGCAGACACAGACTGCCCAACACCTTAAACATCCCGGATCGGATGCAGTGCTCAAAGAAATACTCCAACAACGGTTGACCCGTCTCCTCGTCCTCGTGCAGACGCGCGTGATGGAAGGCCTCCGGTATATTGTCGTTGGCCAGCAGCACCTGCAGCTCCAACTGCGACGAGATCGGACCAGGTGGCAGATCCCGCACCTGCATCGCCTCCTTCACAGCCCCATGGGAGAGCAGCGTGCCAAGGAGCAGCTTCATCTGCCAGTCCGTGTAGTTGTTGCCCTCGCTCCGGCACTTGTACAGTTCCGCAACGGATTTCTAACAAAATATTTTAAAAAAAAATTGTTAGAAAAATCGATAACGATAAGTATCGATGATTATTTTGACTAACAATCGGGTTAATTAAATCGATTTTCATCAATCAATCAAATTGGGGGAAAAATATGCAAATCAAATTTAAGAAGAATGGTAATCGATAAACGATACCTATTTTGACAATCAATCGGGTTCATTTAATCGATTTACAAACTATTTAATTGCTGAAAAATGTGGAAAACAAAATTAAGAAAAATTTTAATCACTATTTTTTGATTTTAAAAATTGCCAAAAATTAATATTTTATCCCCCTTTTCCTACTTTCCATACCAAAAGGAACAATTTTCCAAAAATCATAAAAAACACTAGCGAAGAGATTTTTGAAAAAAAAAATTTTTGCAGTCACTGTTAGAATTGTTTGAAGTTTTCTTTTGTATTCCAAGCCCGAGGAAAAAAGTTTTGAAATTAGACTTTTACAAAAGTTCGAAAATTTCAATGGGTACTTCATGGGTTAAGGAAAGTTTTGTATCATTCAAACGGTCCCTTGGTTACGTACGTTTTGCCAATGGTCAAACAAAATTAACACTTTAAAAAAACTAAAAAAAAAAATCTCTTTTAAGGTCCGGTTTTCCTTGTCCGCTACTGTATTGCGAATTTTTTGGTAATTAACGTTATCTATTCATTAAAGCTATCATCCTACTTAAACGCAGCAAGATCGAACAAATAGAAAGGTCGTACTGGCTGATTTAAGTTTCAAGCAATGTAAGAGCCTAAAAGCATGCAATAACAAATATTTTACATTTATTTAAATAAGTAACGGGTATACCAAAGTCGGGAGCTCGACTATAGCCTTTCCCGCTTGTTTTTAATATTCATATTAAAGATTTTTTCAAATTTGATGGTTTTCAAATTGAATTTCCTAGTTTTTAATCAAATTTTTTGTCAGGGCTTTTTTTTATATTTTTACCCCATTTTTATGTTTTAAAAAAATATTCGAAATGCCCAATTGAAGTATACGTTTCTCTAGAGCAGCGGTGGGCACGCAGTGGCTCCGGGAGCAGCGACTGCTCCCAACTATTTGTCTGCCTATTCGCACAAAAGACTCGCACAAAAGACTCGCTATTGATGTTGTTGTAGTTGTTATTGTTGTGCTTCCGAATGCAGATTTCGTGCCCACCGCTACTCTAGAGGATTAGGCCATGCTTACCGTGAGCTCACCGCGATCCATAAGCCAAAAGGAGCGCACCGATCGGACCAAAGGCGGCGCAATGTCAAAGGCGAGCACAAACTCCGAGAAGAGTTGCTTGTGGCGCCGCCTCGAGCCCAATGCATCCCAGTCCAGGAGGAGATAGAGCAAGAGTTCATGGCTTATGGGCTAGCTGTGGCTCCTGGAGCAACAGCAGATGCATCAGAGTGTGCAGCGACTCGGGCGGATAGAGATTGGAGGCGACAGCACGTCGTTCAACGGGCAGTGAGCTGAGAAAGCCACTAAAATGCAGCAGTTCATCAATGTAGAGCTTCTGCGGCAGCTTGCGACGCTCCTGGTAATCACGTCGCAGCATTTGCAGGGGCGGCACACCCGCCTCCGACACCTCATAGCCCTCGGGCAGAATTTCCTGCTCAATCAGCCAGTAGATGATGCGATGATATTCATAGAGAACGGACAGCGCTTGTTCCGTCGTCTGCAGACTCTCGTGAAGATCGACGCTCAGTCGTGATCTGCCCAACTGTCCGACGAGCAACTGCAGCTGCTGTAATCTCAAGAGCTGGGCATTCAACACTTGGAACTCCTCGCGTTCCCGATCATCCAACGAATAGCCGCCGTACTCAAAGATCCCGTGACAAAGTTCCGCACAACGTTCCTTAATCTGTCCCGCTCGCTTCACAATCCAATTGGTCAGGATGGACAGCGACAACTTGGTCTCGCTCAGCATGTTGCACATGAAGCTGCCGTCCAAACAGCTCTGCACACAATTGTTGAGCAGCCCGATCCGATTGTGCTCCAGGGCCACCGAAAATATCAACTCGTACATCGAACGCTGCAAATAAATTCATTCAACAAAATATATTCCAATTAGATAATTTTAAAACATTTACAAAAAATATATTAAAATTACTTTTAATTTTTAAACCAAATAAATCTAATTTTTAATCTACTTGAAATAAATAATTTATTAATTTTTTAAAAATATCAATTAGAAAATTTTAAAATATTTAATAAAAATTTGCATTTAAAGATAACTTTTATTTATTGTATAACTGAAAAATTTAAAATGAATTTAATTTTAAATATAAATTAAATTATAAATTAAATTAAATTAAACTGAAAAATGTAAAATTAATTTATTTTTAAATATAAATTAAACTATTTATTTTGGCACGCTACAAATAAATTTATTTTAAAAATAATAATATCAATTAGATAATTTCAAAATATTTAAAAAATATATTTATTAAGAGATAACTTTTATTTTTTACATTTAATAAAATTTAAATTTAATTTGTTTTAAACATAAATTAAATCATGTTGGCATACAAATAAATATATTTTAAAAGTTAAATTATCAATTAATCAAAAAATAGTAAATTTTAAAAAAATATATTAAAAGATTACTTTTATTTTTAAAACTAAATAAGTTTAAAATCTACTTGTAAATAAATAAACAGTTTATTTTTCAAAAATATCAATAGAAACTTTTTGAATATTTTCGAAAAGTATTAAGAGATAAAATTTGTTGTATAAACTGAATAAAATAAATTTCTTTTTGGCACACTTCAAATAAATAAATTTAAAAAAAAAATCATTTAGAAAAGTTCAAAACATTTTGGAAAACTTTAAAGGTTACTTTAATTTTTAAACTGAATATATTAAATTAATTTGCCATATTTATGTATTTTTTGTCAGTTCTTTGAATTTTTGGTGTTTGTCGATTTTATAAAAATGCTTAAATAATTATTTTTTTATTTTTAAATTTATTTAATTTTTATTTGTATGCTTAACTTGGAGAACAATCAATTATGTAAATAATCAATGCCTACCTTGGAGAATGTCGCATTGACATTGTGCTCAGAGAACTGAGGCATGAGACGCAGATGCATAATCTCCTCCTGGTAGGGCTCCGGATTGAGAAACAAACTCGCCCTCTGACTGCACATGGCGCCCAGAAAGCGACGCTGGATTCCAACGTGCGCATAACGACGACATCCACTGATGGTCAGCAAGGAGCATTCTATACAAAAACAAGAAAATAAGGGAAAGATACACAAAGTTAAGTATTTACAAATTTCTATAATAAATATTCAAACCCTATTTAAATTTAAAAAACAAATATATTCCACATGCCAAAATGACAAATTAATTCTCAAAATAAAAGATCTGCTAAATATTTTTAAAAAAATTAAAAATAAAATACCAAAACTATGTTTTCCGTATTTTTAGAGTCTATAGCTTTTATAGTGTAAGTCTGAGAAAACACATTTCAAAAGTAAAAACAAAAAATATTAAATTTAAAGTAAAGAATCTGTTTAATATTTTAAATCAAATGCCCAAAATATGTTTTAGTATTTTTTCTGTATTTTTATAATAAGTTAAATAAAACTACACTAGTCGGCATATTTATTTTGACAACATTTAAAGTTAATTCTACTCATAATTTGAACCTACTTCGTGTCTAATTTGAAACTTTTTCCTCGATTTTTAAAAAAAAATGTTGCAAGTGATACAAAAAAATTCTTTAAATTTGACCGCAAAATTTTTTTTCAAAAATCTTTTCGCTAGTATTTTTTATAATTTTTTGAAAACTGCAACTGCAAAACCTTAAATCGAGGAAAAAAGTTTCAAAATAGACCTTTACAAGAATTCAAAATTTGCAATGGGTAATTAATGGATTAAGGAATGTTTTGTATCATTCAAACGGAATTGAAATGACCTTTCCATTGATGCCAAATTGTACATGAAGTAGGTTCAAATTATGAGTAGATTTAACTTTAAATGTCATCAAAATAAATATGCCGACTAGTGTGTATTTCGAATAAATTTTTTTTTTTTAAATTAGATAATAAATATGAAAAATAAATTTTAAAAAGATTTTTTAATTTCAAAATAAAAATTTAAAAAAATATATTTAAAAATAAAATCTAAATTTGGGAGCAGCCGCTGGCACCCAGAGCCCATGCGTGCCCACCACTGATCTACGGGATTAATTTCGAGGATGACTCACCAAATGACAGGGAGTTGGGATAATAGTGTTCGTCGTGTCGCTGCTGCGAGACGAAGTGCATCACGGTGCTGGCATCGATGTGCAGAGCGAGTCCCGAGTGCAGACCACTCAGCACATAGCCACACAGATAGTGCGGTCTATCCTGTTTGGGATGACTGGGCAACTCGTCGCGGTACCATTGATTGATGTCAATCAAAATGAGCTTGTTCTTGGAATCCCGGTGCGAATGCCAACTGATGGCGGCCAGCAAGGTGCCATTGTCGCCCACAAATGGGAATGTGGAGACCGTATCACAGCCCATGGTGAGGCAGGCGGAGGATTCATCCAGCAGTAGACGCACTGGCGTCGCTGAGCTTTTAAAGTCACGGAATTGAAAGCTGTCCTCATCATTATTGTCAGCCCTTAACTCCACAGATCGTCTATAGTTCAGCACATGCAATGAGGTCATTAAACTTTGCGCCTGCTTATAGACAGCGCAGATGTAGAAACATGGCTTGGGATCATCCGGTGGCACAATATAACAAAGACGCTCTACAGACGCCGGTGATTCCTCGCCGGGCAGCGTCAAAACTGTGACCAATGCATTGCTTTCAAGATTATAAATCAAGATGCGACCATCTTGTAAGCCAACAGCAAATCCCTGAATAAACTCAATGGGCAGCAGACTGCAGATTGCCGTATCCAGTGTATCTATGTGCATGTCCAGTTGCAGGCAAAGATGCACATCCTGCTCCTGGCATGCCTGCAATGTGGACTTTAAGCTTCGCCTCAAATTCTCGAACTCGGCGCAATTTACAAGCTTGACTGGCGCACGCTGCAATTCCTTGTCTGGACACTGAATATTCCGGCTGCGTTTGCTCACAACCTGTTTGGAGTTTAGGTCTAGGAGATGCACAGTTCCCGCATCCGTGCCGACAGCCAGACAACCATCGAAATGATGCATCCAATTGGTCGTGCGACACAATTGGGAACTGAAGAACTTCAAGCTGCTGATGGAATTGATGCCCACCGCATGCAGTTCAATGTAGCGCAACAATTGACTGCAAGTGGGCGTATAGATGATTAAATCTGTGCGGCATCGCGTTGATTCCACTTGCAGGCACACAGCGAGCAGCATCATGCGTTCCGGCTGAAGATCTTCGCCCGGATAGAGCTCCTCCACACAGCGTATGCTGCAACGTACGCCTTGTCCCGGCTTCTTCTCATTCTCCCGCCAAAATGTATGACGCGCCACATGATCCCCACTGTCCAGGGCACAGATCATCAGCGTCGCGTCCGTTGCATGCTGTCGCGTTAACCAGCCCCATTTGCCGCCGTTTATAATGCCACCAATGAAATTTGCTGTTCAAAATATATATTAATAACAATATTTATAGAATTTATATTTATAGATTTATTAGATTTGTGAAGAACTGTCCGATCGGATCGATACATATAGTTGACATAGGAATAATCAATCAACAAGCGCAGTAGTCGAGTGCACTCGACAGTAATATACCCTGCAAAATTTTAAGATAAACTGATATTGCATTGCCTTGGAGATGCTTCCTTCTGCCCGTTACATACTTTGCACAAACTTAATGGACACCCCCCTCCCCCCAGGGTATAAAAACTCACTTGTAGCATCTTTTTTCTTTCTTGAGATATCTTGAGTTAACGTTCAGTCGAATAGGGAAGGAGGTCATTAAAGAAACCAAAGACACAATTACTTGTTATTACTTACAACCGATTCCGCGCTCATTTACTGGCCTGGCTGCAGTCTGCTCGTAGCCGGGCACAATGTGCTCTGGGAATTTGCAAGTGCGACTTCCATCCAATTCCACTTCATACCACTCCATTGTCATTGATTTTTGTTTTTTATTGAAATTACAGCACACTTGTCTAGCACATCGAAGCCTGCACTACTATTTGTATGTGTTTTTACTTTTGATCGGCAATTACAATGAATGCTAAGCGTACTTTAAATGTTAATTGTGTTTGTTTTCAGGCGTTGCGCTTCGTTTTCACATTTTTGCACACATGCCGGCCACTGTTGTTGTTGTTTTGTTTGCCTCCATGGACGCACCAAACAGTGTTGCAAAGCGCACGGCACTATTGCATATGATTATCGGCAGTGTTGCCAGAATTTTGATAGTTAAAAAAATTGATTTGCAAAAATAAATATATTCAAAATAGCAGGATTTAAAAACAAATTTCTAAAATTAAGCTACTTATAAAAAATTTGTATATTTTTGTGGCCTTACTGTTTTTATAGAATTCAAAAAAGAAACGTATGCAATTTGAAATATTCTAGCATCAAATAAGCTAAGCTGGCAACACTGGTTATCGTTTATGCATAGGTATTTCGTGTTTTGCCAAATCAAAACAAGAGTATTTTGTCCATGCTGCAAAATTGTAGAACACAATATATAATAATTAATATAATATTTAAAGTAAGCACATAGGTAATAGATACAAAGAGTAGACATGCTCATAGCTGATATCCCGTGAATTTAAATGTAACATCCTGATTTGTAACAAATTACGATGCATGATGCTGGCACGTATGAACGCTGCGCTTGGCAGGCAATTCTTACCGAACTATTTTCAAAATTACTAAGAGGTATTGGGCATATATTTAGCTGCAAGTTTAGTTTGTTTAAGCGACTAGCAAATTAAGATGCAGCAACTCTGTGCGCGCCTATCGCTATCGATAATGTATCGAAGCAGCAGCATATTTGTAATCGACTCAGCATGCTTCGTTCCTGGCAGACAAAAAAGTAGCCCCCTCGACAAAAAAATAGACACATTTTAGTAGACACAAAAATATTCAAATGTGAGCATACACATTTAATATATATTTTAAATGTGGCTACTGATTCTGTGGCGATACGTGTTAAAAGCGAGATAAATAACGGAGACAGGCAAGTCTTATCACAATCAAGAAAAAAAAGCTTACTTGGCCCCTAACCGCATTGGCGAAAAATTTGGCCGCACAAAACACACACAGCAAAAATCGAAAGTACACACATAGGCGCGAGAGGCGGCGCAGCGCAGCAGATCGGAGCGGAGGAGGAGCAGCAGCAACAGCAACAAGATTAGCATTTTAGCATAAATACCGGCAAACGTGAGGTAAGTGAATATGTTTACCCGATTGGTAAACGATGAGCGTGCAAAAGGATGCGGCACATAAAGAGAGAGAGAAACAGAGAGAGAGAGTGAGAGAAATGGCATCCGTTACTTTTGTCACACACACACATGCAAAAACGCGTACACAGACAGTGCATTAGAAAAGTTCGTCGAAGATCTTGTCACAGAAATCGGTTTTAATCGGGATATAAAACAAGCTAAAGTATTAGCGGTTGCAGTGTATACGGTATATTCAGTAATTATTTTGACAAGAAAATAAAATTTACATATAATAAAATCATACCAAAAAATTGTTAATTTTTAACCTCTCTTAAATCAAATAAAATAAGAGTTTATTTCTATTGTTAGAACAACTACATGACCAACTGTAGATGAGAGCACATGTAGGAAATGTGCATGTATGCATCTGTGTGTGTGTGTGTGTGTGAAGCTGTTTATTTACATTTGGTTTATATATTGCATTTGGAGTAAAGTTAATTTCATCATTTATTTATTGCTTGTAGATTGGAGTCGGAGGATAATGTCACAGCAGGGAGTGGGCGTGCCAGTGGGCGTGGGCGTAACGGAGGCACTGGCCGCTGAATTGGCCAAAGCGGTGGATTTAATCTTGCATCCACAGACATTGCAACAGGCGCGTCTCGAGGCGCACATGGCCTGTGAAAGATTCAAGGATGAATCACCACTGTGCGCCCAGGTGGGACTCTATTTGGCCAGTTCGGTGCAGTACAATCAGCAGGTGCGACACTTTGGACTCCAACTGATCGAATATACGATAAAATTCAAATGGAATTGCATAACGCACGAGGAGAAGGTGTATATCAAAGATAATGCCATCAAAATGTTAAACATTGGCGTCGGTCCGGCCGAAGATCGCAGTTTGTTGCATTTAAAGGATGCACTGTCCCGGATCATTGTGGAAATGATTAAACGCGAATGGCCACAACAATGGTCGGATTTATTGCCGGAGCTATCACAGGCCTGCAACAATGGCGAGGCACAAACGGAGCTGGTGCTATTGGTATTCCTGCGTCTCGTCGAGGATGTGGCGCTGCTGCAAACCATAGAATCGAATCAGCGCCGCAAGGACATGTATCAGGCATTGAATAACAATATGAATGACATTTTCGAGTTCTTTTTGCGGCTCGTGGAGCAACATGTGAATGCATTTAGGGAGACCACGCGTCTGGGCAACTTTCAAAAGGCGAATGCCCACAGTCGTGTGGTGGAAATGGTGCTGCTAACATTGAGTGGCTTTGTGGAATGGGTTAGCATACAGCACATCATGTCCAGCAATGGCAAACTGTTGCATTTCCTCTGTATACTGCTCAATGACAAGGCATTCCAATGCAATGCGGCCGAGTGTCTGGCACAGATCACCAATCGCAAGGGACAGGCCAAGGAACGGAAACCATTACTTCAACTTTATGGTGAGGAATTGTTGCGTTACATTTATACGGCGGCCAGTCAGCTGCCCGTCGAGCGAGAGTTGGAGCAGCAGCATCAGTTTCTAAAGAAGCTGCTCCAGGTGCTCAATGGCATGGTGCAACAATTGGTGGCACTGTGGGGCAAAGATGATGCCACCCAGCGGCCCGCACAGCTGGAGATTATGTTCGAGTGCCTGCTATTGCTGCTGCAGCACGCCTCGTTGAGCATCTCACATGGCGCGGCATTGATATGGCAGCTGTTGCTCAAACACGACGGCTGCTCCAAGGATTACCTCATGCTCAACTACATTCCCAAGCTGATACACACGATTGCGCCGCGCATTGTCAAGCTGCCATACCCTGTCATCAGTCAGCCCGTGGTGGGCAGCACCGACTACTACATTCACCTGGAATATGACAGCGAGGAGGAATTTGCCGTGTACTTTTTTCGCTGTCGCACCGACTTTTTGGAGATCTTCCGGCAGGCAACGTTGGTGCAGCCGCTGGTCACCTATGGCTACTGCGAGCAGTGGCTGCAATCGCGTCTGAGGAACACACAAACAGAGATCGAGATTAGTTGCAGTGTCCAGGATCCCATTTATCTGGAATGGGATGCTTTGGTCTGTGTGCTGGATGGTGTTCTTAGTCGCATACTCCTGGTGCCGGAACGGCCGGCGGTGGCGAGTGGTTTGCGGCTGCTGGAGGAATGCCTCAAATTGGAGACGAACAATCCGTTGATCTATTCCATCTTGTTGTCCTGCATTTCCGCCTTGTTTGTCTTTCTCAGCATGTCCAGCTGCCAGCTGACGCCCAACAATTGTGTGGCCATGAGTGGCGTTGCCTTGTTGCCACGCGTCCTGGACAAGATCTTTCGTGCGCTGGTCCTGAAGCCACCCAATGAGCTGGAGAAGGTTCAGCTAAAGTCGGCGAAGAATCTGCGCCGTCATGCGGCTTCCTTGCTGGTCAAGTTGGCCCACAAATATCCGCTGCTGCTGCTGCCCGTTTTCGAGCAGATCAATAACCATGTCGAGTGCCTGCTGAAGGAGCCGGCGCCTCCAACACATCCACAACTGGATCGACTCATGCGCACCACCTTGCAGGTAACATACGCTTTTTAAACAACACATTTCACTTGAAATTCTAATATTTTAAAAAGCCTTATATCATTTTATCTGTGTTTGATCATTTTAAAACAGCGGTGGGCACGTTGTGGCTCCGGGAGCAGCGACTGCTCCCAGCTATTTTTCTGCGTATTCGGCGCCGTGAAGTCGCACAAAAGACTCGCTGTTTTAAAATTATCAATATATATCAGATTTGCAATCATATTTCATTATTATACATTTCGATTTTGAATTGTTTTTTTTTTTTTTTTTTTTGATAAAAAACATTAATATTATACATTAGAGGTGGAGAACTATCGCTAACGCTATCGTCGACTATCGATGGTTTTGAAACTACTATCGATGGCGCCGATTATCGATAGCTCTCCACCTCTATTATACATTTATAATATTACTATTGACACGATTTTGATTTGAAAATATTTAAAAAATATCGATAATATCAATATCTAGGTATATTTTTGTAAATATCCACATTGATTCTTTTCTGATATAAATGGAAATTTTTTAATTTCTTGATAAAACATAAATATGAATATCAAAAGTTATTATCATTCCAAACTCCATCTGAATCCGATAATATATTAACTTCATAATTTTGACTAAGAATGAAAATCGATTTTGTCAATATCAAATTGCGAATTTCAATTAAAAGCTGTTCGAAGTTCAAATAACATTCCAATTTTTTAAAAGTTAAAAACAAAACTTTTCCATCATGTTTATGAAAATGTTTAACTTTTTTTTAATTTTCCATAATACTCCTACAAATATCGAAAAAAAAATGTTTGTTACAATAATATCGGACTTTCATGTTATCTTCAAGAAAGTTATTATTTAACGCACAATAATTTCGATATGTTGATATAATCTGCTGAGAAAATATCGGCTCAAAAATATTGTTATCGCATAAAAATGTCGATATTAAAAAATATATTATCACAATAAAAACGAATATTTAGCTATGTATCGATAATTAATCTAGTTTAATCGATATTGAAATAATCGTTAACAGAAATCTAGGTGAAAAATATATTATTATCAGAAAGAGAATATTTAGCTAAATATCGATAATTAGTCGAAATTAATCGATATTGATATAATCGTTGACAGAAATATAGGTGAAAAATGTTATATCATGACAATAAAAACGAATATTTAGCTATATATCGATAATTAGTCGAAATTAATCGATATTGAAATAATCGTTAAGAGAAATATAGGTGAAAAATATAGTTTCATGACAAAGAGAATATTTAGCTATGTATCGATAACTAATCGAAACCTATCGATATTTAAATAATAGATAACGTAAATATAGGTGAAATATATCATGACAATAAAAAGAATATTTAGCTATGTATCGATAATTAATCGATTAATTTCGAAAATTGCAGGAAGCCTTGATACTGATCTCGAATCACTTCTGTGACTTTGAGCGCCAGACGCTGTTCATCGAGCACATCATCGAGCAGAAGCGCACGGAATGGTTGAACTTTGGCGACGCCTTCAAGTCGCCGCTGGATTTCATGCGCTACGTGGGCTTGGATAAGCCGCCGGTCTATGTGCTGGACACGGATGCGACAATTGTGAATCGCTCGCGTATACTGGACGCACTGCATGTGGTGCTGGGCGTGGTGAAGCGTTGCACCTGGCCCGATGATCCGGATCGCGCGCAACGCGGTGGCTTCGTCATCGGTTGCACGGATCTGGGCAATCCCATCTGCCGGAATCCGGCGACCAAGCATGTGGTGCCGTTGCTCTCGCACATTCTCAGCCTGATGCGGGTGCTGAACGAATTGTTTCGACCGGAGGCATTGGCGGCGCTGTCCGAGGGCTATCGTCACATCCATGGCATGCTGGAGCACGAGAAGAAGCTATTGATGGCCATCTGTGCCATACCCGCTGATCCGTTGGATACGACGCTTAAAACGGAACCAACTGCCTTTGAGAAGATGCAAACATTCATGTCCCTGGTGACCGAGGGCTGTTATCATTTGATGGGCTCAGCGGGTCCATCTTTGGGCCGGGATCTCTACCAGCTGCTGGGACTATCGGATGCGATCATTAGCAACATATTCAGCTGCATTGACATCATACCCGATTACCGTTTGCGGCCCATTATACGTGTGTTCTTCAAGCCCTTTGTTTACTCGTGCCCGCCCAGCTTTTATGAGACGGTGCTGGTGCCGCTGTTTGCCCACTTGACGCCCTTGATGTGCGAACGTCTCACCCGACGTTGGCTGTACATATCCTCGCTGTATGAATCGGGTCAACTCAGTGGCGATGCGACGGATACACAGGAAGTGCTCGAGGATCAATTGAATCGCACGCTGACACGGGAATATTTGGATGTCTTGAAGATTGCCCTGGTGGGTGGACAAATTGGCGCTGATCATGCGGGCAGCACCAATGTGGTGGCCATGGAGAACGAGGAGCATTCCATGGACAGTGCACCACAATCGCGTGCCTCCCAGACGGCGCTACTCTCGGATATCATCTCGGATTTGGGCGGGAAACTCTTGCGACACGCCCTAATTGGGAATTATATATTGATGACACTGCTCAAGGCGTTGGCCTGGAACGATGGCATCTGCAGCATGAAGGCGGTGAATATTGCTGCTCCGGTGATGCGTTTTCTGGCCGCCGAGCAGCTGATGGATGAGAATAAGGCGGTCAGTGCATTTACCGCTGTGCTCCAGGGCATGCAAGTCCACGGGCAGCACGAGGCCAATCAATCCGGCCTGATTACGCTCGGCGTGCAGTTCTATGAGCTGCTGCGTCCCAAGTTTCCCATACTGAGCGAGGTGCTCCAACATATACCCAGCGTCAATGCGTCGGATGTCCAGAAATTCGATGAGAAAATCAGTGTGGCGCCGGTGAAGGGCAACAAGGTGGATCGCGCCAAAAAGGACATGTTCAAGAAGCTAACGGCCCAGCTGGTGGGACGCAGTGTCAATCAATTGTTTCGCCACGAGGTGCAAATTGCCAATTTGCCACCGATGCCGCCCAAGGCGGGCAATAAATCCGCAGCCGGATCCGTTGCGGGCGATATTATGGACAACAATCAGAATGCGAATCTGAGTAATCTGTTTCGTGCTGAGAAGTGACAGCAAATTCCGACACTGACTGAAGTTCAATTAATTGTTAAACTAGTTAAGAAGGCCGTCAACTAGAGCGAGATAGATAGATAGATAGATAGAGGGTGTGAAAGAAAGAAAGAGATGCAGCATCATTGAATATTTTCTTCTTTTTTTGCGATTATTATTTCGATTATTATAGTTATTACAGAAGTTTGTGCTATTATTTATCAACTAAAATTCTATAATTAAGTTAGTCTGAGAGAGAGAGAGGGAGTAAAAGAGAGAGAGAGAGAGAGGTAGTGAGAGAGAGGGAGCGAAACTTGTGCAGCTTATTTTTTATAATCTGTTTTGTGCCTATTATTTATTGTCGTAATATTTTTTTTAAAATTATATTATTGCTTCTACTTGCTGTCAACTAGAAAGAGAAGGCAAGCTTAAAACAGAAAGAGAAAGAACAAGAACTATGCTTTTTTTTATTGCTTAAATATTGCCAATATTTATTATCAAAATTTCTGAGTACAATTAACCTTTTTTTTTTAAATTTATATTTCTAACAATTTTAAATGCTAAAAATTTAGTGACTGCAACTACTGAATTCTTCCCTTCACCACAGACAGACAGACAGAAAGAGAGAGAGAGAGAGAGAGATAGCCAGTGTTAGAGCGAGAGACAATATGCTAAGGGCTTTTTCAGTTTTTGTTTTCTTTTTTAAACTATTACACATAAACTCTTGCTGTTATTTTGTTTTAGCTAAAATCGAAATTCTTAAAATTCAGTTGCTGCATCCGCTGATTTTCTCCCTTCCCCGCATGCTCTACTTTACACACACACACACACACACACACTTTGTTATTTATTGTTCCCCAAAATGTGTTAGTTATTTTTGCACAAAACAAAAAGAAAACCAAAACTTAAAGAAACTACTAACAAAAAAAAAACCAGTTAAGATCGAATCATATAATAAATAAATATGTGAAGCGAGGTTCTTTTAAACCATTTACTATATATATATATAGTAAATAATATATATTGAAATTTGTATAAAAAAAAAGAGGAAAGAAAAACCTATAATAATAATAATATTGTATACATATGATATAGTTATATTTGTATTTATATTTTGAAGAAATTTTGAAATTAAGGCAGCAGATTTATTATTATATAATAAAATGCAACTTGTAAATGAAACACACACACACACACACACAATATATATGGCGAGTATATTTACAATATTCACATTGAAAAAGAAACTACAACAAAAAATTCAAAAAAAAAAAATGCAAATAAACTGAAATAAAATTATAAAAGTCGATATAAACACAAAGTGCCGAAAAGTACATACATTTATTTAAGTTAATAAAATATTTTAGAATTAAAAATATCTCATAATGGGGTAAATATAATTATAAAGATACGAGTTCATTACATTTAAACAAGCAACTAGTTATAGAAGGAAAGATGAAGAGCCATTAAACGTGATTAGAGTTATTGTTATTATTATTATAATTATTCCAAAATAAAGTTTTTCATTTGTGAATACGAAACATATTGAATATTAAAAGTGAATGAAATGAATATACACATATATATTCATTCGCTAGTTTCTCTCAGTGCACAATAATCTCTAAAACTTTAGCTTTAAGCGCAATAATAACAAAAGGTTTTTATACTCGTAAATTGTAACGTTTTTCCTACTTGAATTGAAGTTCACTTTTAGCTTATAAAGATACAAATTAATCGAATGGAAATAAACTATTATACATGTATGTGCTTATATAAATTGAATAGTATTTGTCATTTAAACTTTATGTACATTTTTCCAAGTTTTTACACATTTTTTTTTTTCAATTATTAATAGATTTACAATGCAGTTATTACAATTCCCAGAAAAGTTGTGGCAAAACAGGAAATTTATTTTATAATTTCATTAAATTTTTATCTTTCTTCGTTTTTAATATAATATATTAATTTTTAATATAATATATTAATTTTTAATATAATGTATTAATTTTTAATATAATATATTAATTCTATAGTCTCTTTTCATTAAAAAGCTTAAGCACATTTTTAAATTTTTTTTTTGTAACTAAATTTTTTTTGGGAATTGAACAAATGCTTAAAATGAATTACTTAAAAGGGCATAAAATACAACTTATAATTTCTAAAAAATATATTTTTTTTCTCAGGTTTCAAACATAATTTTTAATTATTAAAAAATGTTGCCTCTACAATTTGCAACAAATGAAAATTGTTAAAATAAATTGGTTAACAATGGAGTAAAAATTTTCATAAATTCTATAGTTGAACACTATTACTTTACAATATAAGTAATAACAATTTAAATTTTTCTTAGATATTTATAAAAAATTTGCATATGTTGCCACTTAAATTTTCAACAAAAATGTGCAATAAAAGGTTAGAAAAATGTACATAAACTTTGTCGTAAAGAGGCAATAAAAAAGTACATCTTATAATTTCATAAATTTTCTATTTTCTGCCGTTCTTACATAACATTTAGGCCTACAAAATATTGAATACATATCCAACAAATGTCAATTTGTTTGGGTTTTGAAGCGAGTTAAAACTGAGAGACCTTTGGGATCGTCTTAAATACAAATGAATGACAATTCTATAGCTTATGAGCTGGCCAATCGATTGTCGCACAGGTTACTCCAGTCGGGCACGTGTTCATGCCTCAGATACGCCTCCTTGGACAACGATCTGGACTGAATCAAGTCGGTGGCGCCGCACAAAGCACCGCCCAGCCAGGCGGTAAAGTTTTGCTTGCCAATCGAATTGTAGAACTTGAACTGTAGCTCGCCATGGAAGCGCTGCTTGTAGTCCTCATCATGGGCCAGCAGATGCTGCAGTTCTGCCTGAAGGCGAGCCATTAGACCCATTACCATGCTGCCGCCACCAATGAGAAAGATGCCCTCGACGAGCGGACGTCGCACATCGCGACTGCAGTCGAGTATGGCGCGGAGTATGAGATGCGGCAGGCTGTCCCGCTCGTTGGTCTGCTCGAACATCAGCTCAAAGACGCTCGCACGCAAAGTGCCCGGCACCAGGATCACCGCGTCATCATCACAGATAGCATATTCCACACTCGGCGGTGGTTCGTGTTCGTTCTCGAATTTGTTGACAAAACACGTGCGTATCTTAATATCCTCCAGCACTTGTTCCGTTAGCAGGGATTCCTTGACGCCCGTCTCCAACAACTGTCGCTTGATCTCCTCGTGTATGGCGTGGCTGCCATAACTGTGATCCTTGAACGCAGACATGATTTGCACGCCACTAAACACGGGCATCACCGTCGTCTCCGTGTATCCAATGTCCACAACAACGCCGGTGGGCACCGCCAGCGTGGACAGTGCCGTCAGATGCGAGGGTATAAACAGCACGGAGGAGACGTCAAAGTGGACGAAGAGTGCACGCGCCAGCGTATCTCGGATCACAGTCTGGCCAAAGATATTCTCGACAATCACAAATTTGCGCTCCTTGGGACTGACCAGCAGATGTCTGCAAGCAATCAAAAATACTTTAATTAATAATTTTATTATATACCTAGGGGTATTCCTGAAACAGTTGTCGCCAGTTTTGCCAAATATTTTTCGGAAATTCAATACAAATGAATCTAAAAAAAAACCACATTTTCGGATAGATGTTTGAAATTTTTCCCTGCTGAAGCAATTAAAAACCAGACAAATCTATCCGAAAAAGCCCAAATTGGCATCACTGGTCGCCATATTTAAATTTGATTAAATCTGTTTTAGGAATAGCCCCTTAAAGGCAACCAAAATCTCACTTGAAGAATATGATTTGCAGAAAGTCCACGATTTGATCATAGAGCTCATCAATTTCCACGTAATCAAAGAGTCGCTTTGTCACGCCCGTTGTCGTCAACACCAATTCCGTGGGCATGATCTTCCGTGGATACGCCTCCGCCGCAAAGCCGAGCCTACAAACAACAACAAACAAACAAACAAACATATGTACAACGATGATGATATCACCTGTGACAAATGTTTGACTCTGGTTAACAAACGTTTTGCACTCACTTGGTATAGGCATTGCCAATGTCCAGGACAATTGGTGGTTTCTCTTGCATTACGCTTTCATACAGTGGCATAGTTGCTATGCTTTTTATAAGAATTTAACCAAAAAAACAACTATTAAACATATGCGACTGCAAGACTTTTACTAAATTATCGATTACATAATATCGATTTCATGTAATGTTTTTAGAGTTGCAACTCTTTTTTTCAGCTGGCAACAGCTGACAGCAAATGTTATCGATAAATCCATATAGGTCAGAAATCACTTATCATATGTTCATATGACAAGCTGAAGCGAGTTAAAGAGGTGCGTTTTTGTGCAATTTATTTTATTTTATTCTTTTTTTTTTACATATTTTTTAAGTGCAATTAATAATAAGTGAAAACATCGGTGTACCAGTGCTTATTAGCACTTTTGCTTTATTTGTAAGCTGTTTATTTCGGTTGCATTTATCTAAAACATATAATACGTTTCATACAATTTTAAATTTGCTCTGGGGAAGCTCGCGCCGAGTACGATATATAAACTTGCATTTTATAAAACATACATTTGTTTATTTTAAGTAGGCTAAAGAACGAGACGAGCAACCAAAGGCGTGAAATTAAAAATGGATTCCCGTCAAGCTAGTATCAGGAAATCAAAGAAAAAGCGCAAGGAAAAAGACAGCAGTGATGACAATTCCGGCAAGGATAAGAAGTCAAAGAGACGTCGCAAGGAGCGAGACAGCAGCAGCACCGATGACACTTCCAATGACAATGTGACAGCTCCCGTGAAGAATAAAAAATCAAAAAAGCGTCGCAAGGAGCGAGAGCGAAACAGCAGCAGCAGCAGCGATGACAATTGGGTGGAACGTGAGCCTGTTTCCACCAATGATGGCAGCTCCGAAAAGTCTGCGAAGCAAAAGGAAAGGAAAAAGAGTCATAAGAAATCAAAGAAAGGTCGCAAGGAGCGAAAAATCAGCTATGACGATTCGAAAGAATGTTTGCCGGTTTCTACTAATCTTACTAGTATCGGAAAGGAGGCGCTGAAACGCGACGATTGGATGACTGTCAGCCAGGGCGGCATGCTACAAACATACATCAAGGAACGCAAGGAGCCGACCAAACCCAACGAGAAGGTGAACCAAATTGACGCCTATGATCCTTCCAAAAGCAAGTATGAGCTAAATCCATATTGGAAAAGCAATGGAACAGGGTTGCCAGGCTTTCAAAAGCCCAAACTAGACGATGAACGCGATGAGCAACAACAAACATCCGTGCGTCAGAAGAGTACAATGAATCAAGGGCAACATTCCAGCACACGCAATTGGCAGAAGCCATCGACTTCGAATTCGAACTCGAATTTAATTTTAAGCAAATCTATCAAACCAGCTGATGAACGCGATGCATCTGTGCGTCAGAAGAGTACAATGAATCAAAAGCCATCAATTTCGAAACTCGAATTTTAGTTCGAGCAGCAGGAGCAATATGCGTAGTCGTTCCTCATCCCCAAAAACTGCAAGTAACGGGGAGGACACGGATCCGGAGTCAAATCCAGAGCCAGAATACGTTTCAGATGAGCAAATCAACAAATTGGCGGCACAACAACTTAAAGCCGAGCTCAAGGGTAACACTGAGAAGGCTTCCCGACTGCAGCATGAATTGGCCTTTGCTAAAACACGTCGTACCAGATACCAGAAATATATGAAAGAGAAAGCTGGACAACAACAAAACGCGAAGGAGAAGGAAAAGCAGAAGCCACAAAAGAAACAGAAGGAGGGGGAGCAGCATTTGCTGCTCACACGCAACGATGCCAGTGGCAATGCACGGCCATTGATGCAATCGCGCCAGAGTGATGCCACCTCGTTGTATGGCGGACGGAAGGGCGAGAAGCAGAGCAAGAAGCATAAGAAGATGGAGACACATGATGGGGATGGACAACGTGTGCGATACTTTGCCGATGACGATCGCTATAGTCTAAAAGAAATGGTAATCGATATACTGCAAAATGCAATTAATGTAAACAATAATAATAACAATATTTATTTGTTTTGTTTTGCAGTTTGAGCGCGAAAAGCTGCCAGAAACTGCCGCCGAATTGGAGGAACAATACGCACGCATGGTGGCAAAGCACAAGAATCCCAACGATGATCTCGAGGACATATTCACCGATGAAATGCGCATGAGTGTTGGCCAGGCGAATCACGAGCAGCGCGAAATGCAGCGCGCCATTCGTGATCATCAGAAATTGACATCGATTCTCGACAATTGTGATCGCTGCTTTGAATCGGGCAAATTTGATAACGACCTATTGATTGCCACGGGCAACAAGATCTATTTGAGTTTGCCGTGGCACGTGGGCCTCCAAAAGGGCCATTGCATATTGACCACCATGGAGCACGTCTCCTGCTGCACCCAGTTGGATGAGGATACCTGGGAGGAATTGAGCAAATTTCGCAGCGCATTGACACGCATGTTTGGCGATGATATCATCTTTTATGAGATTGCCAACAATTTGCACAAGCGTCCACATTTGAGCATCCATTGTATTCCCATTCCATGGACACATGGCGAGATCGCACCATTCTATTTTAAAAAGGCCATTGAGGAATCGGAGGCGGTCTGGAGCATCAATAAGCAGGTGATTCCATTGGGCAAGAAATCATTGCGTGCTGCCATTCCCAAGGGATTACCCTACGTTTGGGTTAACTTTGGCATGGGCCAGGGATTTGCTCATGTTATCGAGGATCAGGATCGTTTTCCTGCTACCTTTGTTCAGGTGCGTACTCTAAAAAGTGTATTCTCAGCAACTGTTCCCAATTTAGATTCTTATTTGGACACTACGAAAGCATAGTGGCAACCCTGACTGAGAACAGTTGCTCAAGGTGTGTTAATTAACAAGGGGACGAATTCTCAGCAACTGTTCTCAGTCTGGGCTTTTATTTCCACAGACTGAGAACAGTTGATGGAAATGCGTCACCCTGTTTCTTAAAACACCCTGTGCCTGCTCTTAAAAATGAAAATTATTTGATTTTCTATAACTATAATTTTTGTTTGTAATCCATTTTTAGGAAATTATCTGTGGCATGCTGGAATTGGAACCAAAAGCTTGGCGCAAGCCGCCTAGGAGCGTAACCCGTTGGAAAAGGCCAAGATCTTTAACGATAAATGGAAGAACTTTGACTGCACAAAGTCTTAAGCACCTACAAGTTGCGATAACACGGTGCCACAAAGCATCAGAGTCCGATAAATCGAACTATCGGATTGCGAAGCTATAGATGAAACAACTGTGCACACCACCAAAGCAAGAACTGAACAACAAATTTGTATTGTTTTTAAATGTGAAAATACAATATTTAAGTATTTTAATATAAAGTTGATGCTAGCATCAATAAAACTCAAACACAAATCAAAATCATTGCCTTATTTTAGATGTATTTTTAGGTATTCTAGTCGGAAAACTTTATTAAGTATTTATTTTTATTTTTAGTTATTTTATTAATAAAAGCCTTAAGGCCAAATCTATAGAAGAAATGTGAGCATATTTTTTTCTCTTTCAAAATAAAGTACTTGAACTTTATAATCTGTATATCATGCAGATATTTAAGCTACTTTTGAGCGGCCGTTAAGCTTTCGATTTATCGATTTATATTTACCATTTATCGATAACGAACTTGATTTAGTGTCGTTACCAGCACTTGTAATTTTATCGAATTAGGTGGCAGCTCTCTTGGCTACAATAACCGCAGCCAACTTCGTGCGTCCTGTTCTTTTCGGTTGACTTTGCACAGAAAGGTAGTGCTCGCGTTCGTTTAAGTGAATAATTTTTTTTCATACTTAAAATATTATTGTTAATGCAAAACAATAAATGAAAATGTGTGTATCATAAAGCGCATGAGTGAATGAAGCATTTCTGCCACTTGAAAATGATTCAATAAACACTAAATGCATATAATGGCGACATTCCCTGAAATTCGCTAAACGTTGTTGTGTCTTGTTTGTATGTGTGCGTGCGTGCCTGCTTGCATATGTGTGTGTGTGTTTCTGTGTGAGCGTGTGTGCGCGCTTGCGAATAGCAACGTGTTTTTATCATATTTGTTTTAATGACGATTTTTTTACAATTTCTTGTACTTTAGATGCCAGGCGTCACAGTGAAGGATATTGACCAACATGCCGTTACCAAGGCGGTCGCAGTTTTCCTTAAGAAGTGAGTAGCTTTAAAGCATACCTAACCTCACAATTTGTATTTATATTTGTTTGTGTACTTTTTGTTTTTGCTTTTTAGGACTGGCAAATTGAAGGTGCCCGATCAGATGGACATCATCAAGACAGCCAAATTCAAGGAGCTGGCACCCTACGATCCCGACTGGTTCTATGTGCGTTGCGCCTCGATTCTGCGTCACTTGTACCACCGCAGTCCCGCTGGCGTCGGTTCCATCACCAAAATCTATGGTGGCCGCAAGCGCAACGGTGTCCATCCATCTCACTTCTGCCGTGCCGCTGACGGTGCTGCCCGCAAGGCTCTGCAGGCCCTCGAGCACGCCCGTTTGGTTGAGAAGCACCCCGAGGGTGGCCGCAAATTGAGCTCGATTGGACAGCGTGATTTGGATCGCATTGCCAACCAGATTGTCGCCAAGCAGCGTGACGCCGCCAAGGTGACTGGCCCTATTGTTATTTCCAAGTAAAAATAATGAGAAATGTTTGTGTACCCGTGTCTGGACACCGCGAACTCTAAGAAAACATTTTTAGACTTCTACTGTAAGCGTTTTTTGTTTGCACGAGAGATACGAGAATATTAAAAAACCATTCACTAAAGTCTACAAAAACAAGCGTAAATATCTACAAATTGTTTTCTTGCGCCCAAAATTGATTAGCAGAGACTTTCTATAGTCTATTTTCTAGGACATCAGAGACAAGTTGCGACTAGCAGAATTGACTGTGTTGCCTATCGACTTTATGCTATCAAGGGAACAGCATACTGTGCACCAGTGATGCCAAAAATTGTCCGGAAAAAAAACGACAAAACGACCAAGGAAAGCGGGAAAAAACCTGAAAAACTAACAAAATAAGAGGAAAACGGGGAAAAAAGTTTTAAAGCATCTTCAATGATTTTTTCCTCGGCATTTTCTTTGACATAGTGCCTATAATCTTTAGGTATTTGCCAAGCAATTTATACCAATGACAAGTTTTGTGTCGACGCAAACCGAAGCTGCAGAAGATAAAATATACATATGCATATTGAAATTGATACATTTTATAATACAGTCGAACTTTCCTAACTCGATATGGAGATATTCGACTTATAGAATTCTTTTTTTTAAGTTTATTAATTTTACTGCTCTCATTTAGCTCGAGTATGAGAGAAATTCGAGTTATAGAAGTGCGAGTCATGAAAGTTCAACTGTATATACATTTACCTAATTGTCAAAATAACATTTAACGTGTTTTTTTCAATTTAGTTTTTACCAAACTAACTTGGCTAAAAACCCTCTACTTCTGCATTCGACCATGGCAACGATAGACGAGTCAGAGCGAAAGCAACCACTTCTGAAAAAGGGTCGCCTGCTGACCTGCAGAGTCTCGATATTTGTTTGCTTCGGACCAAAATTTTGACGTACTTTAAAAATTCTCCCATTTTAAGAGGTGAATTTTGGCGTACTGGGAAACTGTTTTCGCCTTTATATCGTTTCCAATTTCCAAAAATTTCAAATCCTTGTTGGAATCAATTTAATTGAATCTAAAAATGCCAGATTCTCAAATAGATGTTTGAAATTTTTCCCGGCTGAAGCAGTTAAAAACCTGACAAATCTATCCGAAAAAAGGCCAAATTGGCATCACTGACAGGGACATCATAATTATCTCATCATTGATGGAGTTCATATTAATTATTTATCTTGGTGCAGGCACACAAATGATAGTCATCTGATTCTACAACATGCGTCTGATCCGTTGGCTGTTTTCCAAGTTTGGCTTTAATAAAGCGACGTTACCGACTTTGCAAATATTTTGAGCTGCTATCTTTCGTCTCGCTCTATGAGACAACCCACCGCAGTCAAATTGGTGACTTGACAAGCACCTATTAATCGATATACATACATATAGAGTTAGTCAAATAAATGTTTCGACAAATTACAAAATTTTTAAATATTTTTTTTGGCAAAAGAAAAACCTTTTGGATCTTTCTTGCACTATTACGTTTCTTGGAACGAGTTAAAAAGTTTATAAACAATTTTTCAAAATAGGAAAAAACTATTGTTTTTCTTTTGTCAAATCATATGCTTAACGAACTGTAACTACAGGAACAAAGTGGAATTAAATAAGGCACACATCCATGTTTTATATGAATTTATTTAAGATATCTGTTGCATATATTATAAACATGAGTAGTCTACGAATGTTTTTAAGAGCCTTAGGACTAGTTTGTATGTTAAATAGTTGACATTTAACTGCTTATGCGATGGATTCTTCAGTTGTGGATTCTTCAGCTTGGACTCGGACTGTCAAACTCGATCTAACGCCTCGACCATTACAATGCTGTTGCCGCGAATGACCTGAAAGCGAGTACATTCATTAATAGAACTTTTGTAAATACGACAAGCCACTTACCACCATGCCAATGCTGTTCTTAGTGTTGTCCTTACACTCCTCCACCGTATCGTCGAGCACAACATTCATGAAGGGATCGAAGCCACGCAAAATGCCGGTGACTGCGCGGCCGCCGTTCAGCTTCAGCATCATTCGCTTGTCCATGTATCTGCAAGGCCACATTTAATATTATTATCATTTATACGATTGTGCGTTCTACACTACTTACTTTTTCAGCTCTGGCGGATGTGCTTTCGACATTGTGTTTCAGATTTATATTTTGCAATTAATAAAATAGCAAATCAAGCAAAAAATATAATGCGGCCGTGCAAAGTGTGACCGTTTGCTAAACGTTTGTCCAGTGTTGTAAAATCCGTTTACAAATACACTAAATTTTAGTGCTGGGACCGATTTTAAATCGATTTTTTCTTTGGTGGAGCAAAAATCGATTATGTTTTAAGAAAAATCGATTTTTTAAAAAGGAAAATTCTACTTGTGACTGGAAACGTATGTTTGAGTACACAAAATGTAGTAAAGAATCGCTGTTTTCCATCTCTCATATGAATTAAATGAAGTTAATTTAAGTCATTTAAATCCGAATTTATTTTAATTTTGAATTTATTTTAATTATTTTCCATTTTCTTTTATTAATGATGAAGTGTTCATAAACTGTAACTGTAACATAAAAAAAATGTAATAAATAATATAAATACTACAAAGAAAAAAAGCAAATCAATTAAAGTCAAAAAATATTTTTTTTTAATATAATCGATTTTTAATCGATTTTCTCTTCTTAAAAAATCGAAATGAATCGATTCTTAAAAGAATCGTAAAGTCCCAGCTCTACTTAATGTAGTGGGGTATCGAATATACAAGTCTATCGCCTACAACTGCAATTTGAATACAAAACTTTATTTTTAACAACTTTAATTCGTAATTAGATTAACTAAAGTAAATCATTCAAAATTAAAGAAAATACCAAACAATAACCTTATTTTATAAGGAATTTAATCTGACTATCGACCTTTTTCTGTGGTTGCAAGGCTGCCACGTATCAACACTATTGGTGA
Organism: Drosophila subquinaria; assembly: GCA_037043405.1. Taxonomy (NCBI): domain Eukaryota; kingdom Metazoa; phylum Arthropoda; class Insecta; order Diptera; family Drosophilidae; genus Drosophila; species Drosophila subquinaria. The sequence continues at coordinate 48,314 of JBAMBL010000200.1, forward strand.
CAAGGCTGCCACATGTTTCATACTAATTCTGAACGATTCGATTTTCGATATAATCCCAACTCTACAAACACAGCCCAGCAACAACGATAACTGCTAGCATCGGCAATTAATATTTTTTTTTAAGTTTATTTTTATTAGTTGAGACAGTTGTGTTTGTTTTTGTTTCGTTTGTGTACTGTGTGTATGTTATGTTAATTTGTAAACCAAATAATGCTAGAGCAACTACTGCGCTGAGGAGCCATTCAATTTGTTTGGTTGATATGTGAAAGTCAGTCGTCGATTGAAAGCGCATATAAAACGACATACAAATCGGTTGTCGGTATGAGTGTGTGTGTGTAGGTCTGTGTATGTGCTAGTAGTGTGCCAGCCAGAAGAAGACTTTTGTCGCCAGTGTTGTCGTCGGTCGCCCAAAAGGGCGGGTAAAAGAAAAGTCAACAAACTGACATACGAGACAGCACGAGGAGGAAGGAGAGGAGGAAGAGAGCGGTGACAGAGAGACAGAGACAAACGTTGCCATAACGGAGCAAAAGGGAAAAATGTTTACCAAGAAGAAGAAGAAACCGCTAATCTCAATGCCGAGCAATTTTGAGCATCGCGTGCACACGGGCTTCGACAAGCGAGAGAATAAATATGTTGGCCTGCCGCTGCAATGGGCCTCGATAGTGGGCAACAATCAAATACTCAAATCGAGCAATCGTCCGCTGCCATTGGTGGATCCGTCGGAGATAACGCCGACGGAGATACTCGATTTGAAGACGATTGTGCGTCCGCATCACAACAACAACAAGGCGGACACAACGTCGCTGAACAGCAGCAGCGGCAGCCACATGATGATGAACATGATGAATCCATCGGCGAATCCATCGCAGGCACAACAAATGCAAATGCAAATGCTGCCCAAGACATCGCATGTGGCGCGCTCCAATTCGCTGCGCAGCTCCAGTCCGCCACGTGTGCGTCGGGCCGTGGCCAATGTGCCGCCCGCAGTGCCCGAGGAGGAGACGCAGGCACAGGTATCACCAGGGGGAACGGGAGCGGGAGCGGGCACGCCCACACCACAAACCCAATCCCAAGCCATGCCTGGTCATGGCTTTAAGCCACAACATATGCTCTATCCCAGTCAACAACAGCAACAGCATCCACATGGTCATCCACATCCGCATCCACATGGCAATGGCAATGGCAATGGGATGACAGCTCCATTGGCTGTGCGTACGGAGCAGTATCGTGCTGTTGCTGTGCCCACCACCAACATGCAACAACAACACCAGCAACAACAACAACAGCAACAACAGCAACAACAACAACAGCAGCAGCAGCAGCAGCAACAACAACAACAAACGTCGCCAGTTAGTTCGGTGGCAAGTGGAACGCGTTCCACACACTCCCATCACAACAACAACAATGGCCAGCAGAGCTTTCCCATATATCCTGCCTCACAACCACAGCAACAACAACAACAGCAACATCTGCAACAACAACAGCAACAACCAAAACTTGTAGGCGATCAAAATCAGAATCCACATGTCAATCAGGTAAACACTAAAAGGAATTATACAAATAATTGTTACATTTTAAGAATTTTTATAAAAATTAAAAATGTGTATTGAACAAATTTTAAGAAACCAAAATTAGGATAAGGGTGAACAGATTTTCAATTGCAATTTTCCATTTATTTATGATGGGCAGTAACTGGAAATAAAGTCTAGGACCTTCAAATATACCAGAAAAAAAAAAAAATTGTTAAATATCATTTTAAATGATAAAATTCAGGAAAAATCTGAAGTTGAAGGGGGGAAACCAGTTTAGGAGTCCGAAACTCGAGTGTTTTTTGTAATTGTGAAAGAATAATTAGAATTCGTTTATGCTTGGAGGATAGTTTATTCCAACAACAACAAAATCTACAACAACATCAACAACAACAACCCTATTAGAATCTGTCTACCCACTTTGTCGATCACCCAAATGTGCGAGCACTCTGTGCCATTGCTATGTTGTTGTTGCTAATTTTTATGACGGTCATACATTTCAAGTGTCAAATATTTCTGAACTTAGGCTGTTCCTGTGTTGTTGTTGTAGCTTGCTCGCGAGTCTTGTGGCGTTGTTGCTATTATTTTGCTCGCGAGTCTTTTATGCGAGTCTTCACAACGCTGAATAGGCAAAAATAAAGCTGGGAGCAGCCGCTAGCTCCCGGAGCCCATGCGTGCCCACTGCTGATTTATTCCTTGTTTTGAACTTCCAATTAGAGATGGGCACGGTCCTCCTTATTAAGGCCCGGCCCGCCCCGGGCCTGAAATAAATCTTTCTGGCCCGTTCCAGGCCCGGCCCGAGCCCGGCCCGATACAACTATATAAACATTTTTTTAAATTAATTTTTTTTATTCATAATTTTTTAATTTTAAAAAAAAAATGGGTTTTTTTTTATTTTTTTATTACTCAAATCTAACAATTAATCTTAATAATTTAACAAAATTAATATTTACACAATTTTATGTAAAATATTAATTTGTATGAAATTTAAGTGAAATTCAAGCAAAAGCGATTTTTGTGGCACCCCCGAATATTTTTATTAATCGATATGAAAAATTGACTTTTCGGGCCTACCGGGCTTCGGGCTTTTTGCTTAGGCCCGGGCCCGTACGAAAAAAAGCCCGTTTTCGATTTTCATGCACGAAGCCCGGTGATTTTTTGAAGAGGCCCGCGGGACACGAAGCCCGGCCTGGCCCGTGCCTATCTCTATTTCCAATTAACATTTTTTCGTTAGAAATATTTTTTTTTTCAAGAATAAAAATAAAAATACTAGCGAATTGATTTAAAAAAAAAAAAATTTTGGCAGTCACTATTAGAATTGTTTACAGAAACTTTTTGCATCAAAACATTTTGGTTTGAGACCAAGGAAAAAAGTCAAAGCAGTAGACTTTTACAAAAAATACAATTTTTCAATGGGTACTTAATGGGTTAAGAAAAGTTTTGTATCATTCAAATGGAACTTAAATAAGCTTTCCATTGACGCCAAATGTACATAAAGTAAGTTTAAATTATGAGTAGATTTAACTTTAAGCTATGTCAAATTACTTTACTCGACGACTGTACATATTCTTCAATTAATGCAATAAAAAAGAATCGATTTCTTGTACCATCTAAACTGAGTAAATTTTGGACTTGCCAAGTTGCAAAGGTAAAAAAAAACAGACCAACCTAAAACTTTAATATCATTTTGATCATTCATTCCGCATAATTTTAAGCAAATAATTTTTGTCTTACAATATCGATTTTTAAGCAAAGGGTTCCCCCTTTATTTTTTTTAAAATTTAAAGTCTCAAACTTTCATGTTTAATCAACTCTTTGTCTTAATGAGTAGAAAACAACAATTTAAAACAAGATACGTTGCATTTTTTTTTGACGTTTTCCAAGCTGAATGTCATGATCATCAATGTTCTGGCCTCTAAATTCATCCTGCATTCAAAATGTAATTTATTTCCTTCTTGTCTTTTTCGAAAAATTCAAAGTTTGTACAACTCAAAAAATGCAAATTGTCGAATTTTTATATGTATTTTAACATTACCAGAAAAAAGTGCTACAAAAAAGCTTTTTAAATTTTTTTTTTAAATTTTGTTTTTCTAATTCTGTAATTTATTTCTTTTAAAGTGTTCCAAATTTTGATTTCATAATACTTTTTTTTTAAATTTTAAGTATTTTTGTAATAAATTGTGTAAATTCTTCTAGGGAATTGTGAATCATGGCAAGACGGCATCCCGTGCCTCCAGCTCCAGTGGCTCGAATGCGGCTGCCTTGGCCGCTGCCCAGGCACACACACAGTCCCAGGGACAGGGACAGCCGAAGCAGGAGCAGAGATTGACACATGAACAGTTCCGTGCCGCCTTACAGATGGTGGTATCCGCCGGTGATCCGCGCGAGAATCTGGATCATTTCAATAAGATTGGCGAAGGCTCCACGGGCACCGTTTGCATAGCCACCGACAAGTCGACAGGTGAGCTCTAGATCTGAGATCTATATACATATATAATCCCAAATATATTTGAGAAGAGTTGTAAAGTAAAAAAAAAAATGAAGAATTCAATTAAATGAAATTTAAAAATGTAATATGGAGAGTACAAAAATTTGAAAATTTATAATTCTAGATAATTTAAAATTTATTATACCACAAAATGTTTTTTGAGTATTTTTTTTTTAAAAATAACCAAAATATTAAACAGCTCTTGGCAAAATATTCTATTAAAATACAATTTGAAAAGTTGCATAAAAAATCTAAATCAATGAATTTAATTTAATGAAACTAGGAAATTAAGGAAAGGAAATATTTTTACTTTTAAATAATTTAAAATGATTTCTTTAATTAATGTTTTTTTTTTTAATTTTTTGCTGGTATTTTTGAAAATTAACCTGAGTATTAAGCAGTGAAATTCAGAATACTTCATTAAAAGCCGCGTCACACGAGCGCTTTTTCACCGGCAATTAAAAAAAAAAAACATAATATAATAAATGAAGTATTCAATAAAATGAAATTAAAAAATTAAATATGAAGAGTACACAAACTTGAAAATTTATTATTCTAGATAATTTAAAATTAATTGCACTACAAAATGTTTTTTTCCCCTTTTTTAAGATTGTTTTTTTTAAGCTTAAACAAAATATTCAACAGAAGTAGGAAAAAGTCCAAGTCGAAATTTAAAATATTCTATTTAAATTTGAAAAGAGTTGCAAAAAAATCGAAAACCAAACAAAGAATGAAATGTAATGAAATTAAAAAATTAAATATGAATATTTCATGAATTGGAAAAATTAATTCAAAATAATTTAAAAATAATTGTACTAAAAAATGTTTTTTAGCTGGTTAAAACATATTAAAAAGTTGTAGAAAAAATCCAAAGTGGAAAATGTCAAAATGTTGTATTAATGCAATTTTTAATCAATTTCTAAAAACATTTTTTAAATTTTCACTTCTCATACTTCTGTCATTTATGTTTTTCAAATTTCAATTCCCTAAAATATTATGCCTAATTTTGTTTATTTAATTATTGAAATTTGTATACGGAATTCTTCCAAATCTGGAGACAGTAAATTATATATTAATATTGATTTTTGTGCAATTGATTTTTCAGGTCGTCAAGTGGCTGTTAAGAAAATGGATCTGCGAAAGCAACAAAGACGCGAGCTGTTGTTCAATGAGGTTGTCATCATGCGCGACTATCATCATCCCAACATTGTGGAGACATACTCGAGTTTTCTGGTCAACGATGAGCTCTGGGTGGTCATGGAATATTTGGAAGGCGGCGCCCTCACCGACATTGTCACACATTCGCGCATGGATGAGGAACAGATTGCCACCGTGTGCAAGCAATGCTTAAAGGCTTTGGCCTATTTGCACTCGCAGGTGCGTGACTCGAATAACACAACAATAACACTACAACTGCACAACAACAACAACAGCTGTACAACAACCTTTCTTCCACTGCCTTTCTATTTGCTTCTTTCTTTCCATCGTCGCTTTCTTTGCGACCCGCTTTCGCATACCGTTTGTTTAGTTTAGTTGTTGTTGCTTGCTTGCACTTTGGTTTCAATTTCCAATTGTCGCTCTTCTTCTTGTGCTGCAATAGGTGGGTGGGTGGTTGGTGTGGAGAAGACTCTTCTTTATCTAGGCAAACCTACAAATTCTTGACCTCGTCTCTACACTGTAAATCAATAAAAATTCAATGTGCACTTTTACACATTATTTTGCCTTATCAAAAATATACAGTCGTCGGATAAAGTATTTTTACAATACTAAAGCTAAATCTACTCATAATTTGGCATCAATGAAAAAGTCATTTTAATTCCGTTTGAATGATACAAAACTTTTCTTAACCCATTAAGTACCCATTGAAAATGTTGACTTTTTTCCTCGGTCTCACACAAAAAATGTTTTGATGCAAAAAGTTTGTCTAAACAATTCTAATAGTGACTGCACATTTTCAAAAATCTCTTCGCTAGTATTTCTAATGATTTTTTGAAAATTGCAAAGAAGCTAAATTTGGAAAAAAAAAAAATTTCCAAATGTAGCAAGATGAGTTAATCTGTGAGTTTTTTTTATGATATCTCATACAACAACAGAGTTTTTGACACTTAAGGTTAATTTGCATCCGATTGTTCCTATGGCAGCTATAAGATATAGTAATCTGACTTTGACCAAATTTGGTCAGGATGTAAAAAGCAGTCCGAAACATATACTCTGTGAATTATTCAAAAATCTCTTCGCTAGTATTTTTTATGATATGAAAATTGCTAAAAATTTCTATTTTACCCAATTTTTCCTCCATTTCATAGCGAAGAGATTTTTGAAAATTGTTTTTCGCAGACACTATTACAATTGCTTGAAGAATTGTTGTGCATCCAACCATTTTTTTTTTTAAATCGAGGATAAAAGTTGAAAAAGCTAATTTTTACAAAAACTCAAAAATGTTCGAATAATTTTTAATATTTTCAAATTTAACTTCAGTTTTCTGTAAATACTTTTGATTAAGTTTGCATTTAAGTTAGTCGCTTTTTGTGCTGGTTGAAATAAGCTGTGAGCCACTGTATATATAAACTTATCATATTATTTATCAGGGTATCAAACCGAAAAGAATATCGGTTTCAGTTACGGTTATTGTCGTTCGTTGTTTAAGTTTTCGGTTATCGGTTACGTAACGGTTACCGGTTTGTTGTATTTTTTGGTTTCGAAATACTGGAATGATTTCGTTTCCCAACAAAAATTAATTAATTAATTTGAAAAAATATATTTAAAAATTTAAAAAATAGTATATTTTTATTGAGATCTATATACACAAATCAAATTTACTTTTGAAATCCAGGATAACACCTTAATAAGATAATTAGTCTTTATGCGTGACCAAACCGAAATTAACCGTTACGCATGAATCGGTTTCATAACGGTTATTTCGGTTGGAATAAATTCGGTTTTTCTCTTTAGGTAGAATATAAATGTATTGTTTCGCTTATGGTTTTAGTTATGGTTACCGATTTCAATCGGTTAATACCGGCTAACGGTTATGGTTACGGTAGTAATGTAGTAGTAAATTTAAATTAATGTTCTCTCTCCCTCTCTCTCTCTCATGCAGGGCGTTATACATCGAGACATCAAGTCGGATTCGATTCTGTTGGCTGCCGATGGACGCGTCAAGTTGTCGGACTTTGGATTTTGCGCGCAGGTGTCGCAGGAGCTGCCCAAGCGCAAATCGCTGGTGGGCACGCCGTATTGGATGTCGCCGGAGGTGATATCGCGCCTGCCATACGGGCCGGAGGTGGACATCTGGTCGCTGGGCATTATGGTCATCGAGATGGTCGACGGCGAGCCGCCGTTCTTCAACGAGCCGCCGCTGCAGGCGATGCGACGCATTCGGGACATGCAGCCCCCCAATTTGAAGAATGCCCACAAGGTGTCGCCGCGCCTCCAATCGTTCTTGGATCGCATGCTGGTCCGTGATCCGGCACAGCGGGCCACGGCCGCTGAACTGCTGGCTCATCCGTTTCTGCGGCAAGCGGGGCCGCCATCTTTGCTTGTGCCCTTGATGCGCAATTCGCGGCATCACAACTAACTGTTAACTGACCATCCGACATCCCCCTTCCCCTCTGTTTTTATATTATGGAAATCGTTCAAGTTAATTGTAGTATTATTAGTTATTGATTGGCGTCGCTTACTTAATTTTTTTTAAATCTAATCCTTTTCACATTCCATCAGCCTAATCTCTAGCAATTGCTTATCGATATCATGGCAAACTATCGATATCCTGGTATTTTCGATAGTCACACATTCGGTATTTTCCACAGACAAAATTCGATAGCAACAAACAAGAATGTAAAAGCTCGATATCACGTTATCGATAGCTTGCCAGCTGCACTCACAAATTTTCGTATTGTGTACGTCAAACTATTTGTAATTTCTTGTATTTTATTATTATATTTTTTTTTTTAAATTCAAAGATTGAACGTAATTGTGCCTTTCTCGAAACTTACAATAATGTGACTATGGAGAACACAAACCGATCTACCAAATGCGCAGCCATTTTATACATTTTTCAAGCGCAATTTGACATCGGTTATCGATATATTTATATGCACTTTTAACTCACTCTCTTCCTGACACGCTCTCTCCCTTTCTCTCTCGCCCTCTCTGTCTGTTGATTGAGATCCAAAGCGCAAGCGATTTCTTGTCAAAAATAGATTTTTTTTTTCAATTTTTGAAATCCCATTAAGATTGTTCGAATATAAAACTGTAAGAGAATTGAAATATACGAATATATATGTATTTATGCTAAGACAATTTGAGAACAACGAATATGCATCCACATCCAATAGTTTTAGTTCATCCAAATTTATATAGTTCCATAGATAAGTCTGTACTTATTGTTGTCTCTCTCTATCTCCTTGTAATCCCCCCCATATGTATAGCAATTATTTATATCGTATCTATAAGTTTCACATGATAATAACAATAACAACATTCGGAATCGAATGAAACATATTCCAAACAAATATTTCTCGACTGTTAAACCCAAAAATACAAAATACATTCCCTTCCCTTCTATATATTTTTTAGACATTCTAGTTTACAGTGTTCTGTAATTATAAATTAACAATAAACAGAAAACAAATAAACAAATAAATAAATAAATATATATATTATATATACATCGTTATGAAACGTATTTTTTGTGTTTATTTATCGATATATACAGATCTATCGATTGGCGTTAAAAAGTATAGGGGGTAAAAATAGGCCAAAAACACAAAGTCCTTGATTACTTGAAAGCCACAAAGAAGATTCAAATGTCCTTCGCTCAGTCAATAGGCCTCATAAATTCAAATTGTTTGACACAGGAATCGCCAGGATCTGCAAGGATATGGGCAAGTTATGGCTTATTTTCTGTAAGCCTAAAGGTCCTTGTAACTCGACTGCTTAACAGAATTTCGTTCTTTTGATTTGTTCTGATTTGGCAGAGCTTGTTCTATTTATGGTCAAAATGACATTTGGAAAGTCCTTTAAATGGCCGAGTTACAGCCAATTTTTTGTTTTCAGAGCAAATTTTCGAGTTTACGCTTGTAAAGATCTCATCTGGTTTTTTTGGCAGAAAATGCTGAGAATCCTTGAGTGCTAAGTGAAATAATTGCTATTTGTGAGCACAGAATATCATGTCCTTTTGAAATCCTTCGGGATTTCACAAGTTTTAGAAAGAAAAGATGATTTTATTTGGGAAAATGTATTTAAATTTAGGGAGTGGAGTCGTTGATTAACTATCGATATATTTATCGATAGCTTATCGATATTATGGGTTTTTTCTGACGCTTTTATCAGTATCGATATTATTGTCGATCTTTTGAACCGTTATTTTTTACTTGGAGCCCAAAAACCTATTTTGATAGCATTGATGGCATCTACATCTAAGTGGAAACTTTGCAATAAAATAGTTAAAATCTATGGGAAGTGGCAGCACGACTAATTAATGTCGCACCCAAAATATTGATATTATCGATACATTTTTAAGTATAAAATAATCGGATCACAATACTATCGATATATACATATATATCGATATAATAAAACACAAGTAACGGATTTTATTCTTTTTTTTAATATTTTTATTTTTGTTTGTTTTATTCGTGTTGTTCTTGTATTTGTTTATATTTTATTTAATAGTTTATCAACTGAATAGGTGAATAATAGATGCATGTGTGGAAATGCATTTTGTACAAACAAACATATATGAATTATATATATTCAATAAAAATATACATACACATATACATAAGTGCACAGTGTGCATGCGTGTGTGTGTGTGTTTGTTGATGAGTGTGTGTGTGTGTGTGTATTGTTGTGTGTACTAAAAACTAAACGGCAGAATCGTTAGCTGCCAATAGCTAGCCATGAGTGTGAGTGATAGGACGATAGCATGACAGAGACAGGTAGAGAGAGTATGAGATAAGAGAGAGGAAGAGAGCAGGAAATGCTTTCGGATTATTGTTTTGTTGTTTTTATACACATTATATAGATATGCAATTTAGTTGCGCTTCCTCAACGACAAGCGACTGCCAATTGGACGCTTCGGCTTTGGCTCTTCCTCCTTCTGCTGCTGCTCGGACTCCTCGGCGGCGGCATCTGCCTCCGGCTCTGGCTGAGATGCCTTCACGGGCTTCGATAGCTTGCGGCGGCTCACTGCAATGGACAAAACAGATACGTGTAATCGATAAATGCACATATGTCTATCGACGTGCCACCACCAGCAAAAGGACATGATCAGTGTTGCCAATTAAGCTATTTACCCGCTTGATTTAGTGGGTTGCAACTGGCAAATGCGGGATTGGCTGTAAAATAGCGGCTAGCGGGAATTATAGCAATTTTCCAAGCGAAATTGGCGTAAAATGTTTTGATAACTGCATAAAAGCCATTTTTTTGGTTTTCTTGCAGTTTTTAAAACATTATAAAAAATACTAGCGAAGAGATTTTTAAAAAAAAAAGAGATTTTAACCAAAAACACCGGATTAAATCAATAAAAAAAATTGGTTTAACTACACTTGATTTTATTTTTGACTACCAACAAAATTTTCTGGCTATTTCTAGCTTTTTTTAAAGGCTAGTTTAGCTTTTTCATGACCCGAAGAGTTGGCAACACTGGACATGATCGATATTAGCGTTGGTGATGCGCTCGATATTTCGATTAATGGCAGAAGGACTTTATATCGATAGCAACCAAGGCTGCCATCAATTACCAGGATGTGGTATATTTGTTGGTATTTAAATTGAAATACATTACTTACATGCCGCATTGCCTTTGTATCCCTTGCCGGCGGCAGCTGGAGCTGGCGCTGGCGCCGCAGCGGCAGCCGGAGCGTTCTCCTCCTGATGTTCGGCGTCTGTTTCGTCGGATTTCTTGGCGGGCTTGCTGACGGGCGTCTTTTCGGCGCGATGTTTCTTGGCATTCTGCTGGCGACGCTTCAGCGAGTTGAAGAAATTATCGTTGGAGCGGAAGGGCCTTATCACGGGTCCCACCTTTTTGGGTGCCTCTGTTGTTGTTGTCGTCGAACTGATCGCAGCGGCCGCCTCATCGTTCTCATCGCCATACTGTCCATTCTCGCCGGCGCCCGCCTCCTCGTTGTACTCATCCTCCTCGGCGCCATCCTCGTGCGCTGGCGCCGCCGTTGTTGTTGTTGTCGTCGGCTTGCCGACAGCCTTGCCAACGGGACGACGCAGTGCAGCGATTCTCTTGGCCGGCGATGCGTTGGCAGCGCCTTCGTCCTGGGCTGCCACCAGTCCGTAGCACAGTGCGCAGATGATGAAGAGCAGGCAGCTGCATAGGAGCGAGGGAGAGAGCAAGATAGAGTTGATAAATTATTTATAAATCGATATCGATAGATACGTTTAACGATAATAGATTTTAAAGCGACTTTTTATATTAAGCGACTGGGGGTAAATTAAGTTTGTGCAAAGTATGTAACAGGCAGAAGGAAAGTATAAAGTATACATATATATTCTTGTTCAGCATCAACAGCCGATTCGATATAGCCATGTCCGTCTGTCCGTTGGTCTGTATAAGCGAAAGGATCTCAGAGATGGTAAGAGCTACGACCACCAAATTTGGAATGAAGACTCCTTATAATATCAGGCAATATCAGTTTATGTTAAACTTCTGACACGCCCACTGTGGGGGGCGTAATTAAAATAAAAACTGACAGCACCATTAATTGTAGGTTTTAAGTAAAAGCTTAAAATTTGTTTTGCACTAACGTGTGTAAGAACATGCTCAGAAGCTAATCACCAACTTTCATTACGATTGGCCATAAATGGTGAAGATATTAACAATTTTGTCAAAGGTCTTTTAATGGCAATTCTATAAATAGAATAAATGGTCAACTAATTCATTTTACATTTATTCCGCCAGAATGTACATCGAGTATGTATGTACATGTATCGAATTTGCCAGCATCAATCCAAGTGATGGATTGGTAGAATTGATAAGTGCTCGGCAGGCGGAACGGGAGATCGGGGTTCAAATCCCGGTATGGTCGATGCAAATTATTTTTAACTATTTAATATATTTCATTTATTTCAATTATCAGTCTAATGCTAGGGATACGCGCGAGGGTCGTGAGTTCGATTCAGGGTTTATTCAACGAATTTCTTTCGGTTTTTTAAATTTTTTTACTTTTAATTAATTTTCTAAATATTAAGATATCGGGTAACTTGGTTCAAATCACTTATTTATAAGTATTATATACAGAAATGACAGGAAGATAATAAAGGATTCGTATGAGAATTGCATGGGCACAAAATCTTCGGCGTGCCGAGGCCTGGGCCCAGGGTATATTACTGTCAGGTGCACTCGACTGATCCGCTTAATTTTATACCAAGATATTGTCGATATTGATATTTAAAAAAATATCAAGAAAGATTGGCGAAAAACACCTAAAAATTTAAAAGAGAGATCTCAGAATATTGTAATAACAAATCAAATTGATTCTGAAAATTATAAGAGAAATAATCTAATTATTTATATAACAGACACAAAAAAGTATAATATTAAATTATTCTAGTTAAGTTTGAGGTTACGCTTGTCTTAGAGAGCAGTGTTATATAATATAATGGTATTTATGATCTACTCGTATATGATATAATAGGAAGCATTCTAGGCAAAAAATGCCGTTTAACGACCACGAGGCGAGCATTTAATTCAATTTAAATCAATAGAATTGAGACTTCTCTCTCTCTCTCAGGTGTTAAGTGAGGTTAGGTTACTTTCAGTTTGTTGTCTAGTTTAACGGGTTGTGTCGAGAACCTGAAACAGAAACTGAAACAGAAACTGTATAATATATAAGCAAAGCAATCATGAATATGCTTAACATTTTCCAATTCAATTTTAATTTGAATATCAATATGAATATGAATATGTATATGGATATGCGTCAATGAATATGATTATTCATATTTAAATACACACTTCATTTTAATACATGCTACCTTTTTTTTTTTGGGGCACTTCAAGATGTGCTAACTATTTATTAATTATTTATTTATTTCTTCTTCTGTTTTTTATTAATGCTTAAAGGTCACACAAACGGGTTTCTCACTCACTTTCGATTTCGATTTTCAATTCATACGATTACGAATACGAATGCTAATCTTGTTTCTTGCCCTGTTTCTGTTTCTTCTTCTGTTTTTTATTTATTTCTGCATCTGTATTTCTTTTTTTGTTATTTCTTTTCCATTTCGGTTTCTGTTTGGTTTTTTGTATTTCGTTTCCCCCTTTTTTTGTTACGTTGTCAATTTTTTAATACCCTTGAAATGGGTTTGAAAATTGCAATTCAACTTTAATAGCTGATATATAAATATTTTATCTTTTTAGTTGCTTTTACTAATTTTATAAATTTAAAAAACAAATTATATTATCTAGAAATTACTTTGTAAATTTTATATTTAATAATACATTTAATTATTTTTTTTCGACTTACATTTTAAATGTAAATGTTTTTTTTGACGTTTAATAAATTCATAAATATCTATACTTGTATAAGAAACTCATTTTAAAAGGAAGTTTAGATTGTTGTATGTCAATAAATTGAATTAATTTTAATTAATTAATTTATTTATTTGAGAAACAAAAATTGCTACCTCCAATTTAATTAGCTTAAAATAAAAATGATTTAAAGAAAATAAATTTAAAAAGGTTTCAACACAATTTAATTTGTTTTTAAGTTTTTAATTTTTAAATGTTCAATATAACTATAAATATTTAATTTAATATAAATATTAATCAACTTATACTTTAATTTTTACTTAATTGGTTAACTGCTCTTAGTTGATATTAAATAAATAAATCACTGCGGACGGCAGTCCGCGCTAGTGACGAAAGCAGCACGAAGGGTGCACATATATAGACACAAAGAATGGAAAATTTGACTGTTTGTTTGGATAAAATCGTTGATTTAGCTTATAAGTTCGAAAAATCGCTAGCTTATCGGGAAATCGCTAAAAGCCGCTAAAATTGCCCCAAAATTTCTGATATTCAATTTTGTGACGAATAATATCAAGTTTTACATATAAACTTCTAAAAAATATTTTTTGTCACTTGGGGCATGAAAATGTTTTCGTCACTAGACGTGTACCTCGTCAAGAGGTTTGTTTTTTATAAGATAAACACACATTTATATACATTTCATATACCCGTTAAGGACACATTTAACAGAGTATTCTTCATTCTGCAGATTTCTTTTAATTTCTTAGCTTCTTAGCCGCCAATTTGTTCTATGCTAAACAAAAGACTTAGGCAGCGAACTTGTTTTGCACTTGTGCTCGTTGTCGTAGCTGCCTGCTACAGCACTCAAAGTGTAAGGCCAGGCGGCAATTTTAAATTGGCTATGTATTCAAACGCCCCTCCCCCCTCGGTTTGTTGCACCTTCCCCCAAAAGGAAACAGGTGCTTATGCAAAATGCAACAACAACAGCAACAACAACAACAACAGCTATAAAAAACCAGTTGAATGCTGGCAGCGCCAGAATAAATTTAAATGTGCACATGATCGGCACATGCAATTGGCTAATAACGGTAAAATGCGCCAGCTAGCCAAGTTAAGACAAGTCATAGTCAACTTGGCTTAACTCAAGTCATGAGGGAGAGAGGCAACATGGCCACGCCCCAAAAAAAATAGAAAAAAAATCGAAATGAAATAAAATAAAATTTTATGTGATTTTGCCCAACAATTTACTAATGTACATAATATAAAAATATATAAAAATTATAGTAAATTTTTATAGATATATTCAAATTTAAATTGAAATGATAATAATTTAATAAAAAATAAGAATTAAAATAAATTAATAATCAATAAATTCAAACAAAAAAATGAGTTTTAAATTAAGCTTCAGAAATCACCAACAACAACTATGAATTTCGATTTGTGATACAAATTTTCAACTGTAGGCATAACCGCAGCCGTTAACCGGTATTAACCGATTGAAATTGTTCACCGTAACCGAAACAAAACTTTTTTATTATACCTAAAGAGAAAAACCGAATTTATTCCAAACGAAATAACCGTTAAAACCCGATTCATACATAACGATTAATTTCAGTTTGGTCAAGCATAAAGTTTAATTATAATTTTAAGTTGTAATCATCGTTTTTTTTCCAAATTAAATTTGATTTATTTTCTAATTTGTACGTTGGTATCCATAAAAAAAGATCTTTGTTTTTAAAGTTATTGCAAAAAGTAGAATTTAATTCTTATTTCTTGGATTATTTGTGAATATTAGTGGATAATTATATCCACAATATACGAACATAAAGATCTTTGTGTTGAATTTACTATTAGAATTGTTTGGAGGAACTTTTTGAATTAAAACATTTTTTGTCTAAGCCCGAGGAAAAAAGTTTAAAATATAGACTTTTGCAAAAATTCAAAATTTTCAATGGTTTGAGGCAAGTTTTCAAACGGAATTTAAATGACCTTTCCATTGATGCCAAACTTAAAATAAATAAAGTTAAAATAATGAGTAGATTTAACTTTAGTTTGGTCAAAATACTTTATGCGACCATTGTATATTTATATAGTATGTATATACATGACTAATCAACATGTTGTTGCAGTTGTTGTTTTATATTTTATAGTGGTTGTTGCTGCTGTTGTTGTTGTTGTTGTTGCTGTCGTGTTGCATCTTTTCGCATTGATTAGGGTCAAAACTGTTTTGTGGGCAACTGTTTGCATTTCAATTTCAATCGCTGCCAACTTATGCAACACAACAACAACAGTTCATGGAAAGGTGAAAGGCGTTGCCATCAACATCATCATCATCATCATCATCATGAACATCATCATGTTGTTGTTGTGGGTGCGTTTGTTGTCGTGTCTGGAATCATTAACTTCTTCACTTCTTAATCGAAATTCAAGACAGCTTCAAGTGGAAGTGGCAGGGGGAATGGGAGTGGGGGCTGTGGGGTGTAGTATTATTATATGTCTATGTCTATATGACATTTGGCGTCACTTGGTTAACCGGTTTTGGTTTTATTATAACTGGCATGCTCAAATTGTTGCCAGACAATACCAAAAAAAAAAAAAGCCAAGCCCCAAAAAAAAATATATATCCAAAAAAAAGATGTTTTACTTTAAACTAAAAGCTAGAAAAAGAAGTGGATGAAAAGAAGAAGATGGAGGAGGAAGAGAAAGAGAAGCCTAGAGAACATTGCAAAGCTGTTATATAAACTATAAACTAAAAATTATTTGCAAATTATGCGAAACGTTGAGAATATTAAAAGTGGAAGGCGGAAAGAAATACAAAAATAAAACAAGATAAAACTGCAACATCATCATCAGCAACATCATCAACAACATAATCAACATCTTCAACATCATCATCAACAGCACCATTTTAAGCCGGGTTTTTATGGTTAAAATTTTTAAAATAAAAATAATTTGTTTATTAACAAATTCATTAAAAGTCACATTATTTGATTACATAAAACAAATTCTGATACACCAATTAAATTTTCAATTTTATCTGATCTGATTTTGACCAAATTTGGTCAGTATGTAAGAGATAGTATCAAACATACAATTTGTAAGTTTGGTTGGGATATCTTAAGAAACAAAAAATTTTTTCATACTAATCAATTCCGTGACCTTTCACCCCGATTTTGAACCACTTCAAATTTCGCAAAATGTCGTCTTTATGCTCGATGAAATTGTCTCAGCTATGTTGTGTGAAAGCTTCAGCTTTCTAGCCTTAACCGTTTGGCCTACTCGTTGATTATCGGTCAGTCAGTCAGTCAGAAAAAAAAAGTTTTATATATTTAGATTACTTAAATTATTAAAATAACTTCAATTGAAATATTTTTCATTAAAAAGTTAAAGCCCAATTTACACGATCGGTTTCCGACCGACACTTTACGTTAATAAATCGTCGGTCTCGTGTGAACACGCAAACTTTTAGAGCGTCGGTTTGTCATCGAAGCAAACATTATACGTAAGAATGACATTTTTTGGTATTTTTTGGTGCTTTTTAAATGGCAACATTTTCCATCGGTCAAAAAGTGTCGGTCGGAAACCGATCGTGTAAATTGGGCTTAAACGATTTCAGAAGATGTTTGCCTTTAAGAATTATGAGAAACTGGATAAGCCTTTAATTTCAATTTTTTATTTAAAAAGCATAGAATAAGAGTTATTTTTAAAGTAGGATTTTACAATACACATGCAAATTTATTTATTATTTTATAATATTTTTATTTAGATCGCAAAAATAAGAGTATTTATCTTTCATAAAAAAAGTTTTATTTAAAAAAATTTGTTATTAAAGAGTGAACTGAAAGGTTTATTTCAAAAAGTGTTCAGAAGATATTAGCATTTAATTATTATTGATACATGTGATTTTAATGATTTTATGTTTCTTTAATTTATTATACATATTTCTTTATTTAGTTGAAACATGTATAAAAACTTAAAAAAAATCCAATTTTAAAATGTATTCAATTCTATAATGTTTATGCCATTTTTAAATTCATTTACATAATTTTGTGAGTTTTTGAAAGCTTAATAAAATGTGTTTTTTTTTGTCTTTTCGTTTATTTATTTATCTTTGTTGCGTTATAGTTTATCCCATGATTAACAATTCCATTTGCGGAATTAGTTCATGGCGATGGCGTCAGCTCTGAACTCCAATGATAATGCTGATAATGCTGATGTTGTTTAAACAAACTAAAAGCTTTTATTTTTGCCAATAATTCCCTCATCCCCTCCCCCCCCCATCACTACCCTGTCCCTTTTTCTGGGCTAAACGGTTCACTATGTTATGTTAATTGTCAATCTTTGGTTGTGTTCATAGATAAATATATAAACATTTATAATTATATGTATATATGCTTATACATATACACTCCAAAGAAAATATTATGCTTTATTTTATATATATATTTTTTTATCTTATAATTTTCTTTTACTTAATTTATAGATCTCATACGAGTAATTTTTTAAATTCGTATAGTTTCTTTTTATTTTATAGTTTATTAATTTTTTGTCTTACAATTTAACTTTACTTTATTTATAGTTTTTATACAAGTAATTTTTTTAAAGTATTTTTTATTTTATAATTTTTTTTTTACTTTTTTCTCTTATAATTTTTCTTTATTTAATTTAAAGATTTTAAACAATTTTGTTTCCAGCTTTTATAGATTTGTACTAAGAATTAGAAAAAGGAAATTTAAAAAATTTATTTGTCTTTGTCCTAGAAGTAGTGTAGTGTTTTTTTTTTCGAGTGTATATTTATATACTTAGTTAAATATGTGGGACAGCGTTTTATTAAGTTTTTTTTGATTTTGTCTCTTTTTTAATAGTTTCCTATAATTACGAGTGCGCGTACTAAATATAAACGTGTGCCAAGTGCTTTGTTATTGTTGTTGTTGTTGTTTGTAGCTGTGAATGGCAATTGCCGTTGTTGTTGTTGTTGTTTGTCGCTGTTTTTATGGATGGATAAGTTTAGTTTGTGAGTTAAGTGGGTTCAATAACGGTGCATTGTGTACGTGTTACGACTACAACAACAACAACAACAACGACCAATAATTAAAGCAGTAATGACAACAACAACGAACGCGTTCAATCGTTTTTTTTTCTCTCAGTTTTAAGTCCAAGCAAGTTCGTTGCCTGAGTCTTTTGATTTGTGTTTAGAGCAAGTTCGTTGCCTGAGTCTTTTGATTTTGTAGTGTTACAGTTGTTGTTTTTGTTGCACTGGCTT
The DNA here is from genome assembly GCA_037043405.1 of Drosophila subquinaria. NCBI lineage: Eukaryota > Metazoa > Arthropoda > Insecta > Diptera > Drosophilidae > Drosophila > Drosophila subquinaria. The sequence continues at coordinate 67,081 of JBAMBL010000200.1, forward strand.
ACATTGAATTTGGCTTATGAAATGCATTGGTGTGTGCCATGCAAGTGTGCGTGTGTGTGTGTGTGTGTGTTTAACACCTTGTTGCCAATTTGCAACAGTTTTTTTTTGGCAAAGTCCTTGAAAATAACTCAAGACATTTCAAATGAGACGTTTTTGTTAACCCCTTAGTAACAACAACTACAGGTGTGTGTGGGTGTGTGTGTGTGTGTATTCTGGTTTAAACTGATCTCTCTTATGTACATACATATGTATATTTAAATAATATTGCATAATGCGAGAGCGCGAAAAATAAAATGAAACGCATGTAAAACAACAGCAACAACAACAGCAACAGCACCAGCAACAACAACAACAACAGCAACAGCAACAACAACAGCAACATACACATAGCAACATGACAAACCCCTCCCCCTAAAAATCAAGCGAAACTAAATTAAAATCCTGATCTTGCCGTCAAATTGGCGCTTGTTGCTGCCGTTGCTGCCGTTGCTGCTGTTGTTGTTGTTGTTGTTTTTTGGCTCTGTGATTAATTCCCTCTTGCGATTAACATATTAATGTGAGTGTGTGTGTGTGTGTGTGTGTCTTGTCAGCTTGCATTAAAAGTGCAACCGTTAATTTATAAGACAACGCCGCAATCAGCAACAACAGCAACAAGCAGCAACAACAACAACAACAGCAACAAGCAGCGGCAACAGGTAATTAATCCAATATACTCGTACTTAATTTACTATTGCCAATTCCCCTACCCCACCCCCTGCCCCCTTCCCCGCTCTATGTTGTCTGAAACTGCTTGCATGCCATTTTTGGTTGCTGTCGTGCAGACGACAATAGCAACAGCAACAGCATCAGCAGCAGCAACAACAACAACAACAGCTGACGACCTTGAAACATTTCTTTCAATTCAATCAATGCAATGACAGATGGACTGATTGACAGACCGACAGACTGACAGACAGACAGACAGTCGGGCTGAAAATCAACGCTGAAAGTAAGTTACATTATTTTTGAGCTTTTTAAAAATAGTTGTCATTATTTCTAAATGTTAAAACATATTTATTTCTATTTTGTAGATATTTGGATAAAAGTATATACGTACATATATGTATCTGCTTTACATAAATTGTCACAAATGCGACACAATTTCGAAATTTTGTAAATATTTCTTTCGATTTTTTGGGATTTTTGAAAGTTAATATTATAAATAAGAAATAGTTGCCACAGCTTCTAAATTTTTAAAAATATTTATTTCTATTTTATAGCAATTATTGTAGTGCAAATTTGAAATTAAAATGGAAAGTTAAAAATAAGATATATTATTTTTAAATTTTTACATAAATTGTCACAAGTTTATGACAATTAAAAAAAAATGCGACACAATTTCGAAATTTTATATATATTTCTTTCGATTTTTTGGATTTTTTTAAAGTATATATTATTAATGAGAAATAGTTGCCACAGCTTCTAAATTTATTATGCTATATAATGATTTGAATAAAAGTATGTATATAAATATCCTTTTTTTTTTACATAGTTTGACTCAAATTTTATAAATATTTCTTTCGATTTCTAGGTTTATTTTGAACGTAAAAATTATTAATAGGAATTTTTTTTAATTTTCTAAATATTGATTTCTTTTTTGTAGCAATTATTGTAGTTGAAAGTAAGATATTATTTTTGAATTTCTAAAAATGTTCGCCAAATAATGACGAACATAATTTCTACATTTTTTTAAATATTTCTTTCTATTTTTAGCAATTTTTTAAGCAATAATTGGAATAAAAAATGAACAGTCAGAAGGTCTTGAGTTCATGTTGTTGCTGCACATCAGCAACATCAACTGCAACAGCAGCAACAGTTGCAGCTGGGATTTTGCCATTTGCCATTTCTTTGTGCCGGCAAATGTCACAACAACAACAACAGCAACAACAACAACAAACCACATAATCAACATCTTAATGATCATTAATGAAGCACTGGGCCAAACTTTGGCATTTGAAACTGTTGCGATTTCTGTGATCGTTGTCGTTGTTTTTGTTGTTGCTGTTGTTGTTGTTGGCATGTTAAAGTTCAAATTGGCATTCGAGTTACCGATTAGTTACAGCTACTTGAAAGGCGTCGATTGACTGACGAACAGATACCCTGCCTTAAATAAATTTACAATAAAATGTGGACTTGAAATTTGGATTTAAAGTAAGAGGAGAAGAGGGGGAGAGAGAGAGAGAGTAAAAGGAATATATAGGTAGAAAGGTAAAAAGGATGAAACACTGATAGATGGAGAGAGAGAGAGAGAAAGAAAGAACGAGATGTACACAGAAAAAGAGATCCGGAGAAAGAAAAAGATATAGAGAAATTAAGGAAGAATTATAACTATATTATAAAACTTCATTTGGGTAAAAGATGTTTTCTTTTCTTTGCATAAAAATATTATTCTTTTGTGTCAGCTTAATGCATTATTTTTTTTGTGGCATTTTTGTAAGTTGACAAAATAATTTTTTTTTCCAATATAAAATATATTTTTTTAACTTTTTTATTTTTGACGGTTCGTAATGTAAATTTTGGATTGAAAATCTCTAATTTAAGGCTAAATGAATGATCGTATAAATCAGTGTGGCCTAAAAAGCTTTCTTCCGGTAAAATCATGATATTAAAAAATTAACAATTTCTAGCTTTTTAAATTTTCAGGTAGAACATAAATTTTACAAAATTTGAATATTATTCAAAATAAAAATAAAACAAAAAATAAAATAAATTCATTTTTCAAAATTGAAATGTTTGTATTTTTGTAATTTTTTTTTTTAATATCCAATTTCTGGCATTTATTTAGTTTAGTCTTTTTTGTGCCAAACACGTCAGCTCCAAACGTGCAGTGCAGTTGGCAACGCGGGCAAATGTCACACACAGTGCAATACAGCTGGCAACGCAACAAAAAAAAAAACACAAGTAAATGCAAATGCCAAAAAAAAGGAGGAAAAAAAAATTATCCATATATTTTCGATATCGAGTTGTCTTAAAATTTAAAAAATAATTTCAAAATTCACTCACATGTTGAAGTACTTCATTTTGTTTTTTGTGTGTGGGTGTGTGTGTGTGTTGGGCGTTTAAAAAACTTGATTTTCAATTAAAAAAAAATATAATAATTTGTTCTTTTCTTTTCAGTGCTGGAAAACGCGCGAGACGAACAAAGAACAAAAAAAAAGTGCACGAAAAAACGGAGACGAGACGTTGAAAGATTTGAAGATGAACTGGTAGAAGACACTGTAAATTGAAGACTGAAGACTTGGAGACTGAAGACTGTAGACTGTAGACTGGGTACACAACAAATAAAAAGAAAGAGAGTGTTGTGTGTGTGTTGTAGTTTTTAAGCCACGATCACGATCGACTTCTTGAGGCTGACTGAACGTTACTTATGCCGTCTGCATGCAGTTAACCTACGCCAACCAATCCAATATTTCTTCTTTTTGCCTTTTTTTTCTTCGTTTTTCGTTTTGTTAACCCACCAACCTGCGTCGACGGCGACGCCAGCGTTGGCGCAGCGACAGCGACAGAGACAACAGGTTGCTGTGCTCGCCCTAACCTATAAGTGTGCGAAGGAGTGGCAGCAGGAGACAGCAGGCCGAGTGGGAGGGAGAGGGGACGGCAGTCGCCACTCGCGTCATTCCAATTCGTATGCAAAGAGTGCAAGGAGCGCGCACTTCTGGTTTCCACTCAATTTGTCATTTCGCTGCCGACGCGACGCGACACGCACAGTGGTTGACAAAATTGTTCACTCGAAAAATTTACAAATTTATTGCAACATATTTATGTTAAAAAATTAACACTAAAAGCAAATACAGTGGTTGACAAAATTGCTCACTAGCAAAATAATCAAAATTTATTGCTACATATTTATTTTGAAAATTAACAACGAATATTTTTATTTATAAAAAATATTTTTATGAATATTTTTTTTTTTGATATTCTTTCCTTTTTTGAAGCTAAAATCTTCTTTGATGCATATTGAATGCAAGCTTGATTAAGCCAAATCGCCCCACTGTGCGCCGCTGCTGCAGCTGACGTCGACAACATACGCTGGCAGCGCAGTCGGCGTCGGCGACGGCGTCGAATTGTGGATTTTGTGCTGTGCAGCGACAGGTTTTGCTTTGGCGTCGACGTCGCTGCTGACGTCGCTGCTGCCGCTTGGCTTTTAGGTTTGGCTTTTATTTTAATAATACCCTGTAGACAGACAGCTGTCAAAGAAGGGTATGCTAAAAAGTTTGCAAACATGAAGAAAAAAGAAGAATTTCAAAATAGTTTGAAAAAAAGGAATTAAAATTTAAAAAAAAAGTAATATTGAATAAATAAATAATAAAATACGTATAAAAAATAAAAATTAAATAACAGCATAAAATAAATGCATTAAATTCAAATCAAAATTTTGGAAGTGCCGCCACTTACAGGGTAGCTATAAGTCGAGCAGACAACGTGTGTGTTTCTGGATTATTAATTAATTTATTGATTTCGGGCCACAATTGTTGCCATAGAGATGAAGATGAAGCTGGTCGCTGGTAAATCCCGAAACCGCAACGAAGCTGCAGATGATGAGACAAGACAGGTGAGCAAATGGAGGAGAAGAAGGGGGAAGAAGGAGGAGGAGGAGTAGGAGATAAAGACCGAGCCCAAGTGCCAAATGTAAAACTTAAAAAAAAAAAAAAAAAAGAGATAAGATGAGAAAAAGCCAGAAATGTGCACATTTACATATAAAATATATATATATGTACATATATTCAGCTATATATCCACATATATATACACTAGGGTGTCCCTTATTTGGTCAAAGTCAATATTTTAAAACGCATACGGGCTAGTTCTGTTCATTAGGTCCTAAAGCACTCAGAAATAAATTTTTACCTCAATCGGAGTATGATAACCCGTGCCGACTTGGATCGGAAAATTTAAAGATTATATGGGACAAAAAAAATTTTTTTTTTTTTTTTTAATTTTTTATTTTTTAATTTTGTTTATTAGGTCCTAAAGAACTTAAAACCAAGTTTTCACCTTAATCGGAGTACGATAACCCTTTCAAATTTTCATCAAAACATGAAAAATCATCGAAAAATGTATAATCAGTGTTAAAATACTGTTTTTTCATGTTTCGATGAAAATTTGAATGGGTTATCGTACTCCGATTAAGGTGAAAACTTGGGTTTGAGTTCTTTAGACCCTATTACACAAAAAAAAAAAAAAAAAATTAAAAAAAAAAAAAAAATGTTTTTGTCCCATATAATCTTTAAATTTTCCGATCCAAGTCGGCACGGGTTATCATACTCCGATTGAGGTAAAAATTTATTTCTGAGTGCTTTAGGACCTAATGAACAGAACTAGCCCGTATGCGTTTTAAAATATTGACTTTGACCAAATAAGGGACACCCTTAATATACACATGCAGAAAGAGAGAGAGAGAGGCAGGTAGGGGCAGAGGGGGGAAATATTTTAGAGCAAATATGTATTTTGTTTTAAATTTTTTTTGTAACTTTGCCCTTGAACTGATTTGATTTGATAGTAAAATTGGGTGCGGGCGAAACTCGTTAATGATAATGATAATGCTAATGATATTTATAATGATAATCATAATGATGCTAATGATGTGAATGTTGAGGTCCCTTCATTTTTTTAAGGGGGTGCCACTCATAGGGGCTACAAAAAAAGAAAAATGAAATGACATAAGAATGCTTTTTAGTCGTGTGATCGACTATAAAAATACCCGGTAGTACATTTAAGTATCGATTAATATGCAATACATTAAATTGTGTAATTTTCTGTAAAAATATGTGTTGTAAAAAAATAATCTGAATGAATGGAAAAATAATGTCAATGTTAATGTTAATGTTAATGTTAAAGTTAATGTTAATGTTTTTGTTAATGTTAATGTTAATGTTTTTGTTAATGTTAATGTTAATGTTAATGTTAATGTTAATGTTAATGTTAATGTTAATGTTAATGTTAATGTTAATGCTCTCATCCACCTGTTACATACACTGTTACAAATTGATGAGACCCTTTTGTGCTCGACGTACTTAACGGTTAACAAAAAACTGAAGCCTCATCCAAGTGTCGCTCTTAATGATTGCTTTGAACTTTTGCAGATATTCTGTCATTCCCCCTTCCCCGAAACTGGGCGCAGTTTATTAGGTGTGACTGTAAGCGGAAAGACAAAGCACAGTGGCACATTTGGCTAACTTTGGAGTTATGTGAAATATTGATCAGAAATTTAAAATACATTCTTCAAAGTAATTTAAAAAAAAAAATTAAAGTGGGCATGGCTCTGAAAAAGGCGTAAATTAATGGTCAAATACGCTTAGATATAAAAAATATATTTTTTCACTTTAAATTTGTTTAAGAAATTCAAAAATTTCAATAAATTAAAAAAAAAAATAGAAAAATACAATTTTGTATTTTAATTTCTTTTACATTTTTGATCAAAATTTTGAAAAGTAGGTGACAAAAATTTGTTTATTTACGCTCTGTTCAGTGCATCGCCCTTCTTCATTTTTATTTTAAAAAATTTTTTTGAAGTATTGAGAATATATATTTCAAATTTCAAGCCGATATTATAGTTAATTTCAATATTAAATTAATTTTAATTTTTCAAAAACGCCTTTGGGGATTACTTTAAAATGTGCAACAAGAAAATCGCAGGTGCTTTTTATCTTCATTTGAAAGGTGCTCAGAATTCTCCCTAGTTTTTATTTGATAACTTAAAAGTTATTACAGATTTTTGCCAACAACTTCGGTCTTCGGTTTTTGCCCATAGTGCGTGGACAAAGATTTTGACTTCAACTTCAACTTGATCGTTTTCTGCATCTGCATTTTCATCTTCATGTTGGACTCGAGCTAATTATGTGGTCAGTGCCTTTGGCTGCAACTTCGACTTCAGGTGGCCAACTTGCCTTGAACTACAAACTTGGAAATGTCAACGTCTAAGAAGGGGCGTGGCGGGGGCGAGGAAGGCCGAAGAGTAGGGCCCATGGGGCGTATGATGAATATAGTTAATGTGTGTAAGCCACACCTAAACAGACAGCACAAAAAACACATGTAAAACATAAACAAAAACTTGTTAGATTATTATTATTTTTTTTAACAACCAAAAACTAGTTAATAATATACAAAAACGACAATGAAATCAAATCCAAATCAACTCACATGCAAATCGACAACGAATCAATATAAAAATAATAATAATAAATATAATAATACCAATAATATCTATATATGCTAATCCATTATCATTATTCCATTAGCATTTTCAATGCATTACAGCTAATTAATATTTCATTTGATTTTGGTTTTGATTTCAATTCAAACACGTTTCAACTTGGAGATTAGACTATAATCAAAATTCGGAGAGTGTTGCAATAATGCATTTCAGCTGTGTAAAAAAAATACGACAAAGTGACCATGGAGGTGGTAACTTATACTAAGGTAACTGGAGACCTCAATTCTTTTTTAATTGTCACTTGAAAATCATTTAAATTAAGTGTTTTAATTGTAAACTCACCCACATCTTTTAAAAGTGTAGTAAAAAGTGACCATGGAGGTGTCATGGCCATTTTTTACTACTCTTTAAAATTTTATTTAATTTTCAAAATATTTTAAATGTTGTTAACATTTAGAAAACATTTTTTAAACATACGCTCAACTGTCTAGAATTAGATGCAGTGAAGTGACCATGGAGGTGTTTGGTAAGCAAATAGGATATTAACTAAACCTCATCCTAAAAATCTGTAGGTACTGTAAAAAAAAACAATCAGACAGATTTTATACTTACATACGCACAGCTAAAATAAGTGTTAAAAAAAGTGAACATGGAGGAGTTGATCAAGAATAAAAGAATACGATGTATTTTGTTTTTTTCAATATTTTTTTTTATTTTTTTTTTTAACAGTATATTTCAAAATTTTATTGTTAGTAAAATTGCTTTGCTAGTTTTGTTTCCCATTAAATCAGACTTTTAATTTAAGTATAGAGATTCCTAGACAATCGGAACAAGTTAGTAAATATATGTATACAGTTGGTCACGTAAGTGTTGTGACAAATGTAAAAATTTGAAAAAGATGAAAATATTTGTTATATTTAGTAAAATAAACCATGTTCAAAGTATGTTTTTTATTTGGTCAAACCACTTACTTGACCAACTTTATGTTTATAGCTAAGTTTAGTTATGGATAGTTATTAGAGCTATTATTATGATTATTGTTGAAGTTGACGGCTCGAAAACGTTTTTTAAAGCTGTTCAGAAGTCGATTGGACAGTCTCAAGGTTTGTATGCTGTTACTCAAGGCTTGTATGCTGCTGCTGCTTAAAGATAAGAAGAACTTCTTCAAAAAGAAATACAAGATAAAGTACATGATGATGTTGACTGTTAATTGCAGGTGGAATAAAAACGTAGGGGAAACAAAAATCAAATAAAACTAAACAAAACAAAATGAAATGAAGCGATTTTCGATGGTTTTTTTTTAGATTTTTTGTACACATTACTTTATTTACTCGAATTGTTTTTTGTTTTTCTTTTTGCTTTTGTTTTTGCAAAATTCATTCGATTTAAGAGACATGTAAATTACATACGTTGTTGTTGTTGTTGTGTGTTGATTGTTAAACTAGAAAATTAAACATAGTCCTAACAATAAAGTCATATATAATAATAAAAATAATAATCGTTATAATAATAATAATGATAATAAAAAAAAAAGAACATCGCTTTCTCATTCAAAGTTCTTTGTTTTTCTTCTTTTACTTAATTCGCGTTAACTAAAGTATTTAAAAAAAAAAAATAGTTTGCAGAATGTTTTTGTATTTCGTTTAATCGTTTAATCGATATTCATCGTTTTTGTTATCGATATTTATCGTTTTTGTGTCGACATTAATAGCTTTTGTTATCGATATTCGTCGTTTTTGTTACCGATATTTATCGTTTTTGTCGTCGATATATTCTTTTGATTTTTGCTTGTGTTTTTCGTCAATATTTCAGCCAATTTGATTCGTAACAACTTTATTCTCTCTCTCTCTCTCTTTCTCCTACTAGGCACACTCTTCTAAATTTTCAAAATTTTTACTTTATACATATATATATTTATATATATAAAATACACACACTCACACACACACACACAGTAATTATAATAGAGCTGATCATAGAATAGCAATTTGTTTTTTAGAATTAACGCTAGATGGCGCCACATTGAAAACACACACAAAACAGAAGAAATAAATAATAATGTTTAACTTAACTATAGAAAACTAGAGCATTACATATTTGATATTTAATACTTAGATTGTAGCCTTTACACAAAATATATATGTATACAAAAAAACTCTGTGCCATTTTTCTCTTTTTTTTTTAATCATATTTTCTCTCACTCTCCCTTGCTCTCTCGCTCTTTGACAGCTGCTTTCTTCGCTCTTTAAGTAACTGCGATATGATTTTAGTTACATTTTCAGTTTCAATATTCGTTTTTTTGTTTTTTTTTCTTTTTAATTTAAAAGTTAAATACAAGAGTTCTTGAAATGGAATTCAATTGAGAGGTTTGTTTTTTTTTGTTTAGCTGCCATGCGACTTAGTTATAATGTATATGGATATTACAGGGTATACAGAGTATACACAGTCCTGTCTATATAGCTCTGGTTTTACAATAATAATATAATAATGTTGCATTTATCAAATCTTAAGTCAATTTACAAATGTAAAAGAACAACAAAACAAACAAACAAACAAAATTTGGCCAATGAAATTCGCTACAACAAGGCACAAACTACATATACGAATCAACTATATATATAGCTATATATGTATACTCTCTCTCTCTCTATATATACATATATGTATTGTATATAGTACATATGGAAATATATTGTATAATTCTTTCGACTTTCGTTTCTCTTATACACTTACATAATTACAGCGCAATTTTTCTCTCGTTAGATTTAACTCGTTACATTTTTCACTCGTTACTTATTACATTTTTTACTCGTTATTTTGAATGCTTTGCGTTTCTTATAAATGTTATATAATTACAGCGCAATTTTTCTTCTTTCGTTAAATTTCTCGTTACTTTTTTTTACTCGTTACTTTCAATGTTTTGCGTTTCTTATACGTTTAGATAATTACAGCGCAATTTTATTCTCGTTAGATTTTACTCGTTACTTTTTTTGCTCTCGTTATTTATTACATTTCTTTTACTCGTTTCTTTGAATGCTTTGCGTTTCATTTTTCTTATAGTTTTTTTTAATAATTACAGCGCGTTTTTTCTTTCTCTCGTTACTTATAACATTTAACTCGTTACTTTGAATGCTTTGCGTTTGCTTTGGGGTCGCTTAAAAATTAATAAAAAAAATATATATAGATATATATTGCTTTGATGCTTGTTGTTGTTGGGTACCCAAAACGCAATACAATTGGTTAATAAAATAATATCTAATCATTTAGACATAATGTATATAGTATCAGTGTGTATCTGCATCTGAATGTTGTATTATACTGTTCTTGTTTTTTATACATGATGATATATTGGGTATTTTTTTAGGATATATGTATATGGTATACAAATATATATATGTATATATATATGTAAGTACAACTAAATTACGAACCTATGGATTATAAAATAGAGAACTTAGTTATCTTTTCAGGTTTTTGGAAGTGTTTGTTGCTCGTTTTCTTGTTTTTTTTTAGCCATTTGACGTTGCCATTTAAGCAATTGGTTAATTGATTGATTGATTGAATGATTGATTGGTTAATAAAGCGTTCAAAGAGCTTTTGAGAAGAGTTGGAATTTAAAACCAACTTTACATTTCTCTATCTCTTTCTCTCGTTGTTTTGTAAATTAATCAAAAAATATATATATGTATATAGTATATAGGATAGACATAGCTAAGTTTGGTAGATGGTAGTAGTAGTTGTTGTATGTTGTTTTTTTGTTAAATTAAGTAAATATTATTATTTTTAGTATACAGATAAGTAGTATAAACATTAGATACAATCTCCAACTTTATATTTCCACTTCCAACGCGTTAAAGAAGTCTTTAAATAGTTTAGACAACCTTAACGCTTTCTTTCTCTTTTTTTTTTCATCATCTTCTTCTCTTCTCTTCTCTTCAGCTTCTTTCTTCGCTTCTGTTCTGTGCTCCTCCTTGTGGCGAGGTCTTTACTGTTTTAAAGAAGAATTCGCCGGCAATGTTGCAGAGCGTTGAACGTTCGCCGCATACGGTTTATAGGCGGAACGTGTCGATTGGCTGTGTTCATGAATTGATTGATGAACGATTGAACGATTGAACGATTGATTGATTGATTGTTTGATGATGATTGTTGTTGTTGTGGTTTATTATAGCGAGTAACGAGTAGCGAGTAGTAGATCGTACAAGCGAGAAAAGAAAAATACGTGAAATAAATTAGCTTACAAATTAGATACACAAAAAGCCTTCAAATTAGCAGCGGGTTTTTCTTTCTTTTTTTTTCATTTTTCTGGCAACGTCAATTTGAGCTTAAGGGTGGAAAATAGGGGAAAACTATCGTAAATTAGGGCTGTTGATCATTTTTTACAAGTATCGTAAGCAATTTGTTATGCTAAAAAAAATTAATTTTTTTACTTGATATTTTGACAAAAATATTGATAATATCAAAGGGAAAATGAGAAGAAATGTGTTCATAGCATTACTTAATATTTAAAAAATTAATAAAATAATATATTAAAGGAAAAAGCAGGAAACTTTCGTAAATTAGGTGTGTTATTTTGACATGTAAAATATCGAAAGAATCGATAATATAATAAAAGTGGTAACGAAAAAAAAAATCACTTCAAAATAGTGCAAAAAAAAAAATCGATCTTGTCATCAGAAAAGTATAGCTCAAAAATAAAAAATAAAAATTGTTAAAATTTTTTTCGATATATTTGTTTATATTTAATTTGTATTGCTAAAAAATATAGTATTATCATAAAAAATATATATCGATATCTAATATCGCTCAAAGTGTTATCAAAAAATTAATTAATAATTATCTATAATTGTATCGCCCAAAATTGTATTATCAAAAAAAAAATATATCGATATTTCAATTTTTTTGTATATTTTATATCGGTCAAAATGTGTTAGCATAGCAAAAAATTATCGATATTCATAAATAAAACAAAATGCTATCGATATGTGATCAACAACCGTAATGCAGATAAAAAGGCGGGAAGCTACACTAAACTCATGGTATGTATATTTATTTAGGTGAAGTACGGTTATATTACCTGGGTGATATTTTGCTGCCATCGGTGCTGTTGTTGTTGGACGAGTTGGCCTTGTATCCACTCTTCTGGATCCGCTTCAGGAGTCGCGCCACCCACAGCGACTGCTCCTCGGGCGTGGCGGCCAACAGAAGCATATCCCGGGCACTGCGTGGATCGTGATTCAGCTTGCACGGCGCCAAGGGATCGTGCTTATCCACGTGCTCCTTGTGGATCTTATTGCGGCATCTAGAAAAAACACAATCACAATTAATTGAAATGCAAATTTTTAAAGGGGACTAAAAAAAAGTTCATTTACTCGTTACTTTTCACACAAAACTTCATTTACTCGTTACTTTTCATACAAAAGTTCATTTACTCGTTACGTTCATTACAAAAGTTCATTTACTCGTTACTTTTGATACAATTCAACGACAAGGACGTTTTACTATATATGTATATATATAAAATATCAAACAGATCGCATAAAAACAAAAATCGCAAATGAGAGTAATGAGTTAAAAACACTATTATGCGGATGAATGGAAAATGTTTTCAACAAGGAATGGTCTATGTTTTAATACATTTTTATCATGAAAACCATTTAAAACTCTTCTTTTTGATCTGATTTTCAAAAATTGTTTGAATACAATTCAATTTCAACTTCCTAAAATGTTCAGAAACTATTATTGATTGGTTTCTAACTTAATCAAATTTTTGTTAAGAAAAACATTTAGAATTCCTTTTTATGATCAAATTCAAAACTAAAAAAAATTATTTAATAATAATTAAAATTCAAAATCCTATAATTTTCATATAAAAATGATCATAATTATTAATGCTTTTCAAAATTTGCTGTGCTAAAAGCATACCTGTTAAATTTCGATTAGAATTACAAATCAATTAGATTAATTTTTTGAAATAATCATAGTGACTTTATAATTCACTGTTAAAAAATTCGTGATTATTTAATGATTACGATTACAAAAAATCAAAAATAATGTAAAATTATAACAAGTATTCAAAAATAATCAGAAAAAATCAAAAAGTAATCTTTTTGAGCATTCGGAATATTATTGATTTTTTTCTGATTGTATCTGATTATTTCTGATTATTTATGACTATTTAGTAAAAATCAAATTATTCTCAATTTTCACAAAGTAGGCAAAATAATCAGAAAAAAATCAAAAATAATCCGAATATTCAATAAGATTTATTTTACATTTTTTCAGATTATTTTTGAATAATTGTAATAGTATTTAATTATTTTTGATTTTTTGTAATTGTACTTAATAAAAAATTGGGCAAAACCGAAAATAATCGTAATTTTATCATTAGTTCGACTTTTAAACAAAAATAATCGAATTACTTATGATTATGATTACTAATCATTATTTAACAGGTATGGCTAAAAGATTTTTTTAAAGTTTTCAAGAGTTTGAAATACTTCGTTTTTTTTCACTCTTATAGAATATTTTTATTATTTTTTTTAATGGCCTATTTAAAAAAAACATTAACAAAGACTTACCTCTTGCATTCGTAGGCCGCCGGCGGCTTAAACACGTGCCACAGCTGCTTCGTGCAGACCTCACAGGCCGTTGGCATATGATATGTGATTTGCACAAATTCATGACCTGGTTTAAAGTGAGACAGATGTACATGTTTAAAATGAAACAAACAGAGAGAGAGAGAGAGAGAAATATATGTAAATTGAGAGAGAGAGACTCACCTTTGTGTATTATGGTGCCGGGTCGCTCCTCGTTGCCGCTGACGAGCATCGTCGAGTCCAACTGCTCGTCGGGACGATGGGAGGCGCCTTCGCCGGCGTACAGCAATTGGAAGATGCGCGGAATCTCTTTGGCATCGGCGCGTATAACATCGCCCTGAGTAACACTGCGCACGTGATACACTTTGCTGTTGTCGTTGTTGTTGGGGGATACAAACAGAAGAAGCTTAGTATTAATAACGAGTGATGAGTTAATAATACAACGAGTAACGGGTAGGGATTAAATAGTTGAGACATGTAACGAGTGACAAGTTAATGATGAAAAGAGTAGCGATTAATTAATGTAACGAGCAGCAAGTAACGAGTTTGTAATGTGACGAGTAAAAGTAACGAGTGATGATAATAGTTTCAGGCAAATTAATAATTTAACGACTCGCGAGTATAGTAGAATAGTATAGATTTAATATGATGAATGTTTAGTAGCGAGTAGCAAGCAATAATCTAGTGAGTAACGAGTAAATTATATAACGAGTAACGACTAGTGATTCAATACTGTGAACATGTAACGAGTAACAAGTTAGCAAGTAGCGAAATTTTAATGTGACGAGCAATGTAACGAGTTAATATTGTTCCGATTGATGAGTAGTTTAAGGCAAGCAAGTAACGAGCTAGTAATGTGACGAGTAAGAGTAACGAGTGATGATAATATAGTTTACGGCAAGTAATAATTAAACGAATCGCGAGTATAATAGAATAGTATTGATTTAATAATATGAGTGAGTAACGAGTAAATAGTACGAGTAAGGAATAGAGATTCAATTCTGTGGACAAGTAACGAGTAACAAGTTAGCAAGTAGAGATATATTAATTTGACGAGCAATGTAACGAGTTAATATTGTGCCGAGTAACGAGTGATGAGTAGATTAAGGCAAGTTAATAATTTACGAATTAACTAGTTAATAATCTGACGAGTAACGAGTGATGAGTAGTTTCAGGTAAGTCAATAATTTAACGAATAGCGAGTATAGGACAATAGTAGTGTGGCGTTTTAAAGTTTTGTCGAGTTATGAGTAGCGAGGGGCTACTAACATTCTAGCGAGTAATGAGTAAGTAATACAACGAGTAACGACTTGTGAATCAATACTGCGGACAAGTAACAAGCTAGCGAGTAGAGATATATTAATTTGACGAGCAACATAACGAGTTGATATTGTGCCGAGTAACGAGTGATGAGTAATTTAAGGCAAGTTAAAAATTTCACGAATTGACGAGTTAATAATCTGACGAGTAACGAGTGATGAGTAGTTTGGGGCAATTTAATTATTTGATAATTATAATAAAATGACGAGTGTTATGTAGCGAGTATCAAGTGACATTCTAACGAGTGATGAGACTTACCTAAGGTCGAGTATAAGCACCGCATCCGTTGTATTGTGCTTGTCAATATCCGAGTTGTAGAATATGATTTTGCGCGACGAGACGATCACATATTGGCGCTTCCAGCTGTGGCCACGCCTTCGATTTTGCTTATTCGGCACGCTCAGCCAGCCCTCGAAGACCGAGTCCTGTGTGAGTGAGAGCAGAGATGAGTGCTATAGTCAATTCAGCGAGTAGCGAGTAACGACAAGGCGCACAATAAAGAAACGAGACCCAAGCAAACATTTTGTAGAAAGTGAGCGAGCGAGAAAGAAAGAGAAAGAGAGAGTGTTGTGTGTATGTGTGTGTAAATGCGAGTGTAAATATGTATGTGTATGTTTGTGATTGTGTGTTTACCTGACTATCCTCGGGATCGTTGTCAGCGGACGAGAGAGAAGCCGTCTCGTTGAGTTTACTCTGCAGATGCTCAATCTCAGTTGCCTTGCAGTCAATCTCCATGAACATCTTCTGCTTGAGCTGTTGATCCTCGACATTCTGTTGCTGCAGATCCTGATGCTTGAGCAGTAGCTGATTATATTTGTCTCGCTCCTGCGACAGCTCTTGCTGCAAGCGTCGCATCTCCTTCTCCTTCTTGCGCAGTTCCGCCGTGGAGCGAGCCTTGCTCTTTTGCTCTGTGAAATAAATAGAAGATAGAGTTGAGAAATTAGTTGAGTTTTGAGTAAATCATAAGCAGAGAAATTATAGGATGGATAACGAGTAATAATGTGATGCGAAACGAGTAGCAATTAAATAATGTAACGAGCAACGAGTGACGAGAGATGAGAAATTAGTTGAGTATTGATTGAATCATAAACAGAGTAATTATAAGATAGTACTTAAATGGATAACGAGTAATGTGATGAGAAAGGAGTAGCAATTTAATAATGTGACGAGTGAAGAGTGACTAGTTGGTAATGCAAAAAGTAACAAGTTAATAATGTAATAAGTTAATAATATGACGGATATCGAGTGGCGAGCTAACGATGTAGCGAGTAAGAAGTGCTTTTTAGTAATGTGGCGAGTGAAAAGTTAGAAATGCGAAAAGTAGCGACTTAGTAATGTGACGAGTAATGAGAAACAAGTTAGTAATGTGACGAGTATCGTTATAATGATTTGACGAGTAGAGAGTAGCACTTGAATAAAGTGGCGAGTAACGAGTGTTAGTTAACAAATTGAAGAGTTAAAAAATATAATTTAATAATATAACGAGTTACGAGTTGATGTGATACTAATTCGTCAGTAATGCGACGAGTAGCGTAAAGACAATTGAATAATATGACGGATAACGAGTGGCGAGCTAACGATGTAGCGAGTAAGAAGTGAAAATTAAATAATGTGAAGAGTAACGAGTAGCTTTTTAGTAATGTGGCGAGTGAAAAGCTAGAAATGCGAAAAGTAGCGCCTTAGTAATGTGGCGAGTAATGAGAAACAAGTAAATAATGTGACGAGTATTGTTACAATGAGTTGACGAGTAAAAGTATCACTTTAAATAGTGTCGAGTAACGAGTGTAAGTTAACAAAGTGAAGAGAGTAAGAAAAGACAATTGTATAGTAAAACTAGTAACGAGTGGCGAGTTAATGATGTGTTACTAACTCGTCAGTATTGTGACGAGTAGCGAGTATCTCAGAGATTCACGCACTCTCTTTATGTACACATTATTTATGAGATGCTATTAAATTAAAGGAATCGAATGAAATACTCACTTTGCCAGTCGGAATCGCGACGGTTCATGACCTCGGCGAGCTTGTTGACCGCCGTCTGTTTGAGCAGCACCTCGTTCTTGCACTTCTCGCCCAGCTTGGCGATCTCCTCATCCTTGGCGGCGCGCTGTTGCCCCATCTCGTCCAGCTGTTTCTTGTGCTGCTGCAGCAGATCCTCGCACTCGTTGCACTTCTGGGCGAGTTTCTTGTGCAGCTCGGCCTCCGTTTCCTTGAGTGTGACGAGCGTCGCCTCCTTGACATTGATCTCGTTGCGATGCTTCATGATAAAGTCCTTGAGCTCCAGTTCCTTGATGGTCTTCTCCTTCTCGAGATCGGCAACGGTTTCCTCGGCTATCGAACGGGCCAATGCCTCGGAATCGGCCCGGGCCACAGCCACCTGAACTTGATGCTTCAGCGAGACACGCTCCTCCTCGAGATCCTCAATCTTGGACAGACGCTCGGCACTCTCCTCGCGATTCTCATTCGCCTGCGTCTTGTAGAGACGCGAGAAACATTGCTCGGCCTCCAGTTGAGCCTGGAGTTCGCGATTGTTGGCCAGCGCCTCGTGATGCGTCGTCTTCAGCTGCGCCAGATCCTCCTCAAAGCGTCGCTTCGCCTCCCGCTGGGCGACCAGCTCCTTTTGCAGCTGACTCTCGCGCGAACGCAAATGCGCCACCTCCGAGCTATATAGACTCAGCTCCGACAGCAAGGCATTCCGTTTGCTGTGCTCCTGATCCAACTGGGATTGCAGTGCGGCCACCTTTTCCGACTCCTGACGGCACTCGCCCTCCAGTTTCTGCAGACGCAGTTGGATTTGTCTGTAATCCACGGAGAGCATGCTCAATTGTCGCTCCTTCTCCTGCGAGTTTTGATCGGCCTTGATGCGTGCGGATTTCTCCTCGTTGAGCTTCGATTGCAGCGCCTTCACCTCCTGCAGATTGGCCTCCTCGCGCGACACGAGCCGCGATTTCTCCGTCTCCTGGTGCGCCTTCACCTCCTGCTGATAGCGGCCCTGCGCCGCCTTCAATTCAAAGTCCAAGCTGGCCTGCGTCTTCTCCAGCTCGCTAATCTTCTCCAGCAGCGCCCGATTGTCCTGCTGCGCCTTCTGCTCCCGGGACAGGGTGCGCTCGTGATCATTCGACAGCGTTTGCATTTTATTCTCGGCCTCCTTGTGCAGCTCCTTCAGCTGCGCACGCAAATTCTTCTCCTGCACCATCTGGGCCTGCAGCTCGGCATTCTCCTGGCCCAGCTCCTCCTTGTGCTTTTGCAGTGTCTCAATCATCTCGACCATGTCGCGCACCTTCTCCTCGTGCGTCTTCAATGTGAAACCCAGTTCGGCATTTTGTTTTTTCAGCTTTTGCGTGTGTTCCGTTTCAGTTTTGAAACTCGATTCCATATCCAGCAGCTGTTTCTCCAAGGTTAACACCTTCTCATTGATGTTGAGATCCCGATTGCGCGTCTTTTGCTCATTCTCCAGCTTCCGTTGGATCTCCACGAGCTGCGCCTCGGCCTTTTTGCGCTGCTCGATCTCAACTTCCACTTTTTGCATGGCAATTTTGTAATTGTGCTGACGCAGCGCCAAATCCTTTTCATATTCGCTGGCAATGCGCTGCAGTTCCGCCTCCCGTTTCGTGCTCAGCTCCATCTGTTGGCGCAAACTCGTGTCCTGCAGCTCCAGGGCCTCGGCACGCGACCGTTCCCGCTCCAGCAACGCCTCCAGACGCTTCAGTTCATTGGAATTGGAGGGACGATGTCGATGATTGTGCGCATGATTGTTATTGGAATTATTATTTGACTGCGATTCCTTGGACGCCTCCGCCGTGTCCACCTGATCGCTAGAGAGCAACTGATAGTCGCCCGTATATGTGAAGCCAATAAATGGCAAATGATTGCCATCAAAGCTCTTGGGCACTGGAAACATCTCCTCCGGTTTCTCATCCCGCTCAATATCCTCGAAATTGCGCGTATCATCGTCGGACGTGAGTTCGGGCACAACTGGCGGCACACTCTCCCGGATGTTGTCAAACGACCAGCTGTCGTTGCGAAAAAACGGATGCGCCTTGATGTCCTCGATGCCATAGCGACCCAATCTCTGTGTGCGATCGGTTAGAAATGCCCGTATCAGCGATTTCGCATGCTCACTAATCTCCACCTCCGCTGGAAAACTCAACGAGTTCTTGTGATCCATTATCTTGCCATAGGTGCCCACCAGCGAGTCCGCATAGAATGGCGTCTCCCCGAACAGCATCTCGTAGAGAAATATGCCCACGGACCACCAATCACACTCCCTGCCATACTCATTGTCCACACCCTGAGATTGCAGCACCTCGGGACTGATGTAATCGGGTGTTCCAACCGCATTACTGGACACCACTTGACCGTTGGCGCCCATTCGCATACAGGTGCCGAAATCGGCTAGCTTCAAATGGCCAAAACTATCGAGCAACATGTTGTCGGGCTTCACGTCACGATGCACGAATCCCATGTTGTGTATCGTGTCCAGGGCGAGCACCACCTCCATCGTGTAGAAGATGGCCCACTTCTCGGGTATCTCGTAGTCGCCCATCAAGGAGACTATGTCGCCGCCGGGCATAAAGTCCATCACCATGTACAAGTATTTGCTATCCTGCAATTTTGAACAAATTGTTTAATAAACATATGTATAACGACTTGTATTTGATTTGATTATGATTTTGATATTGATTTTAATTAGAGTTTGATTTTTATATACGAAACTCTTTGTCCTGAGTCACTGACTGACTGAAAATCAACGTGTAGGCCAAACGGTTAAAGCTAAAAGGCTGAAATTTTCACACAACATTGATGAAATAATTGCATCTGCAATTTTAACAAATTGTTTAATAAACATATTAGAAATACATATAACGACTTAGAGTTGATTTGATTATTTTGATTTTAATTAGATATGAATTTGCCTTTAATTTGATTTAAAATTTATTTTAAATTGATTTCGATATTTTTTAAATTTGATTTTTATGCGAGTATAGTTTAATTTTAATATAATTTGATTTAAATACGATTTTATTTTGATTTTGACTTGAACTTTTATTTGATTTTAAATTTAATTTTAAATAATTTTGATTTTAAATTGCCTATAGTTTAATTTTAATTTATTTTGAATTGAATTATATTTTAATATTTGAATTTGATTTTAAATTTATTTTGATTTAATAACGATTTTATTATGATTTGGCTTAAATTTTGATTTCATGTTAGATTTAATTTTAAACGATTTCGATTTATTTTTGATTTGATTTTAAATTCCGTACAGATTAATTTTAATTTAATTATTAATAACTAAATAATATAATAATTATTAATAATTAATTATATAATATTAATTTGATTGTAAATTTATTTTTAAATGATTTCGATTTTATTTTAATTTGATTTTTATATGCGTATGTATAGTTTAATCTGAATTTATTTTGATTTGATTTTAATTTAATTTTAAATTTTGATTTGACAATAATTTTAATTTTTATTTGAGTTGATGTTCATTATAAATTTATTTTGATATTGATTTGATTTTAATTTGATTTCAATTTCGTTTTGGTTTGATATTGATATTCAATTTGATAATGATCCCAATTCCTACCTGGAATGCAAAGTGCAGCTGGACAATCCACTCGGAGTTGGCGTGCGCCATTATGTGACGCTCCTCCCAGAAGAAGGCGGAGTCGGGACGCTTCATCATCTCGAACTTGGACAGACGCTTCATGGCATAGACCTGGCGCGACGACTTGTGCCTCACCAGCTGCACCTCGCCAAAGGCGCCGGCTCCAATCAACTTGATGAAATCAAAGTCATCCACATTCATGCGCAGCTGATTGATCCGTTGCGCCAAAGGTTTATCTGTTATCAATCAAATACATAAATATACATAAATTAAATGATATAAAATAAAAAACAAAACCGAAAAATTATGATTCTTTGATAACAAATAATGATATAATGATTTCAGTTTTAGTCTTTATCAAAAAAAAAATACAATAATAAATTATCAATTCTATTATTTTATCCATCACTGTATAGTAATTTTTTATTTGTATTGTGGTAAATATAAAGTATTTTTTAAATTAAAAAAAAAAACCACACATTTCTTGATCTGAATAAAAAAATTATGAATTATTGATTTAATTTGAATATTTATAAAAAATTAAAACATGTACAGTGATGGAAAAATTAATAGAAACGAGAGTTGTTTTGACATTTCAAAAATATGACAAAAAGCTACGAATGAATATATTTTGTTCAATTATTTCAAATTTTAAAAATACAAAAAAAAAGGTAATTGTTTCCATTATTTCTTCCAGCACCATATAGATTTTATTTTTGAATTATTGCTTATGATAATTTTGTAGTATTCTTATACCCGTTACTTAAAAAATAAGTAAAAGTATCCGTTGCAATGTATGTAACAGGCAGAAGAAATTACGTTTGTTTTAGTAATTATCGTTAACTACAATTATTACCTATCATCCTACTAAATCGTAACAAGATTGGACAAATAAAATGGAAGTAATGGCTGATTTAAGTTTTTAAGCAATGTAAGTGCCTAAAAGCATGCAATACAATTTTTTTTAGTTTATTTAAATAAGTAAATCGGGAGTTTGACTATAGCCTTTCCCACTTGTTTTGTAATTAAATCTCTTCTGTTTCTGTTTCATACTCACATTTGTAGGCATATTGCTCAATGTTCTTGAGGCGCTTGAGGGAATCGTGATCACAGTCGCTGACCAGAGCAGAGACCGTGTCCAGCAGACAGTCCACGTTGCAGATGCTCGTCGGATCGCGCATCTCGCGCTCGAGCGTCGTCGCTCTGCAAAAAACAATAATCATATATTTTTTTTTATAATAATTATAAAATTATATAAAAGTTTAAATTATGCATTAATTAAAAGAAAAAAAAACATGGGCCATAATATTTATAATTTTTATTTTTTTATTATAAAAACTCATCTACATTAATTCATTCAGTTGTCTTTTCCATTTTTTTTTTTTTTTTTTTATATGACGGTAAGTAATTTTATATTTGCGTTGGGAGTTCTACTTATGTGATAGGTCGGCGACTCTAACCACTGAGCTACCGGACCACACACTTTTTGAATTGCAATTCAAATTTTTAAAGAGTGCTGAAATTTGCATACAATTAATATTCATAAATTAACCCAAGAATTTGGAATAAACTTCTTCATTTTGCAATATTTGCAAAAATTGATTAAACGATTAATCTGTCTAATTTTCCTAATCAATCGATAATTCGATTAACTTGTCACCAGGTGACCATTAAATTGCATTCGTTATGCCAATTTACGCCGCTAGAGGGCGCCATGTGTGTGTTGTTTGAAATGCAGCAATACCATGTCCTTATCGATTGGCAGTTATCGATTAGCAAGTATTTCTAATATTTTTTTTTTCTTTCAACTTGGAATGCAGAAAATTTAAGGATTCGATGCCTTGATAGTGATGATAATAAAAAAAACAAAACATATTTTTCTCTATTTTGCATTCAAAATGTCTAAATATTGCAAATTAAGTATTATCTAAAATATGGCAATTTGTAGCGCCCATTTGTCTAATAAAAAAATGTTTAGAGCCGAAGGGAAAAAGAACTTGAGTTTGTTGATCATGACTAATCAACGCGCTTTTCCGCATTTATTTACACATGACTTGCTGCTCTTGCCAAAAGGTGTACAATATTCGTATTCGCATACGTATTCGTATTTGTTTAAGCGTTTATACAAAGCTTATTTATGGTAAACAATTTGCCAAATCGACTCTTTCTCAGTTGTTGTTGTTGTTGTATGAAATGACGATACTACAGATACAGAAGTCGGAAGACATTGTCATCATATCTTGGCAATGACCTAATCACACTCTACACTCTGCAACAAAGAAAATTCTCTGAATGCACTCTCTTTTTTCTTTTCTTTTATTTATATATTTTTAATGTTGAAATGAGCATGTGTAAACTTTAATTTGACTGGCATTTCAAGACATATTTGCCAATTAATATCATACTAGTGACTAAAAGTTATCCTCAAGTTAATTTCATTAAAAGAGTTTTTCCAAAACTACTGATGAAAATTCAAACTGAACCAGAAGTTTAAAAGGCAGCTAAATACATATATGATATAAATGACTGATTTGAACCAATTTACCCAATATCTTACAATTTTAAAATTAATTAAAAGTAAACCATTTTTAAAAACAGAAAAAAATTCGTTGATTAAACCCTGAATCGAACCTATGACCCCCGCGCGTATCCCTAGCATTAGACTGATAATTCAAATAAATGAAAAATATTAAATAAATAAAAATCATTTGCATCGACCATACCGGCATTTGAACCCCGATCTCCCGTTTCGCTTGACGAGCATTTATCAATTCCACCAATCCGTCACTTGGATTAATGCTGGCAAATTCGCTATATGTACATACTCGATGTACATTCTGGCGGAGTAAATGGTAAATGATTTAATTGACAATTAATTCTATTTATAGAATTGCCATTAAAAGTCCTTTGACAAAATTGTTAATATCTTCACCATTTATGGCCCAATCGTGATGAAAGTTGGTGATTAGTTTCTGAGCATGTTCTTAGTTGAAAACAAATTTTAAATTTTAACCAAAAACCCAAAATTAAAGGTGCTGTCAGCTTTTTATGAATTACGCCTCCCACAGTGGGCGTGGCAAAATTATAACATAAACTTGTCCTGCCTGACATTATAGGGAGTCTTCATTCCAAATTTGGTGGTCCTAACTCTTACCATCTCTGAGATCCGATCGTTCATACGGACGGACTGACGGACGGACATGGCTATATCGACTGGGCTGTTGATGCTGATCAAGAATTTATGTACTTTATGAGGTCGGAGATGGTTCCTTCTGCCTGTTCCATACTTTTGAACATACTTAATATACCCCTAGGGTATAAAACTCCGATTAAAAATACTAGAAATACTTGCTAATCGATGATTGCTAATCGATAAGGACGTGGTGTTGTCGCCCTCTAGCGGCATAAATTGGCGTAACGAATGCAATTTGATGGTCACCTGGTGACATGATGATTACCAACACTGGTTGCTTTTTTTTGCTGCCATTGGAGTTTTGCAATCAGCTTTGAACAAGAACAACAAATCAAATGAGATGCGTAGGCGAAAAAGGATAGATAAAAAGCAGGAGAATAAGGAGGAAAAGAAGGAGGTGGGGATGCCTTTGCCATTATCAACAGCAGCAACAACTCTCAACTCACACACACACAGACACACACAAACACACTCAAACACACACACAAAGCGAAGTTGATATGAGTTACATTAATGCATGCTCACATTGGAAGAAGAAGAAAAAGAAGCGGAACAAGAAGAAATAGAATAGAAAATACTATATAAAAAAAAGAAGAGCTTGCATTAGTTGTTGTTGTTGTTATGCGCGTTGTTTTCTGAATGAACTTAAGAACACACACACACACACACAGACACTAACTGCCCTTGCCCCCCTCCTCTCCCCCACCCCCCTCAACATACAGTTGTTGCCGTTATCGCAGCTGCATTTTCATTGAAAGCAAGAGCAGCAAAAATAAAGAAAAGAAAAAAAAATTATTGGCAAGGTTGATTGACTGAGTGAGTGAATGAATGAGTAACTGAATGACCAACTGATTAAACAGTTAAAGTAACCCAGCTGAATTATCTGCCCCCCAAAAAAAAAAAAAATAAAATACATGCAAATTATAGATAAAGTTCTACTAAATTGGATAATAATAATTCGACAAAATAAAACTCAATCCAAATTGAAAAGAGTTGACAAATTCAATTATTTGCCAGCAGTACAGTGAGTCAAGAAAATAGTTTCATAAAATAAAAAAATTACAATTAATCAGTTATTGAACGCGTAACCGATAACCGTAACCGTTAACCGGTATTACCCGATTGAAATTGGTAACCGCTACTGAAACCGTAACCGAAACAAAACTTTAAAAATCATAATCAATTAAATAAATTGTATTAAATTAATTTACAGTGTGCCACATAAATTTGTCAAATTTGTATATAATAAAGATGTTTTGATGCGGGTTTCTTATATTAATCTTTTATTCACTTAAATTTCGTTCTAATAATCCAAAAATGTCTTTAACCCATTAAGTACCCATCGAAAATTTTGAATTTTAAAAAATGTCTATTTTCAAATTTTTTCCTCGATTTTTTTTAAAAAAATATTTTGATGCAGAAAAATTCTTCAAACAATTCTAAAAGTGACTGCAAAAAAAAATTTTTTTTTTTAAATCTCTTCGCTAGTATTTTTTAGGATTTTTTAAAATTTGCTAAAAATTACTAATTTAACCCCTTTTTCTTCATTTTCATACAAAAAGTGGCTTTTTAGGTCATTTAGATTCCGTTTGAATGATACAAAAAATTTCCTTAACCCAATTTGAATTTTTGTAAAAGTCTACTTTTGAAACTTTTTACCTCGGGCTTAAAATATTTTGTTCAGAAATCTCTTTGCTGATATTTTTATGATTTTTTGTATGGGATGGTCTCTGAAAAATTTTGCATGAAAAGGAGAAAAAAGTGGCTAAAATAGTCACTTTTAGCAATTTTCAACTATAATAGTGAGAAAACGAGTAAAAAGCACGATAAATTGTTATTAAAAAATCAAATTGCGCCTTGTCTCTAGTCAATTTAGGTGCGTGAATAAATTAAATTTACAATTATATTGTTTCTAGGTGACGATAATGTTGTCGTTGTCGTTATTATTATTATTTTATATTATCGTTGTTGTTGTCGTCGTTGCTGCTGCTGCTGCTAGTTATAATTATGTTGTTGTTGCCCATTGCCGTTGAAAATTTATCGCAGCATTTTTGAAAATTCCACTTTTCCAAGTTTGTTTCTGTTGTTGTTGCTGCCACAAAACGAGCATTTGATATTTTGTTGTTTTTTGGCGTTTTCTGTCATGCCGTAAGTGGCGATGATGAAATCACAACAATTCAAACACCTTTTAGTATCAATTTTGCGCCGTCTGTCATCGGTTTCATCTCCCTCCTCCCCCCTTAAACCTCCTCCCTCCTTCCCTTCCCTCTTAGCCCCTGTTCGTTTTTTAACAATCTTATAGATCTTTAAGAATATATTTTGTCTCTTTGCAATATGATTTAAAATTGACTAAATACGATATAATAGTATTTGATTTTTCTTTACATTAACAATGATTAGAATAAAAATAATGATATTCATTAAGTTTGAGCGAAAAAAATAAAGCTCACAAATAATCATTATTTATGATTTTTACTTTTACTTTTCAAAGAAACTCAGAAAAACCTTTCAAGGCAAACAAATTTATTTAAAATTATCTCATTTATGTTGGGTAAAAATAGTATCCTTAAAAATCTTTTAATAAACATAATTTTTTTAAAATTTCTCATAATGCTTACAGTCTCTGTTTTTTACTCTTTGAATTCTTATGAAATCTTAACTATATTTTTTTTTAATTAAGCAATATTTGATTTAGTTGATTCAATAATTTAACAAGAAATTTATAAAAATTTAGCTATACTATTTTTTTCCACTGAAATTTAGAATAAAATAAACAGTCCCTATCACTAAATATTTATTTATTATTGTTCCTAGCACTATTATTAGTGGGAATTCTTATCTATACCAAGCTTTTTAGTTCAAATTTGTTTCGCAATTGAAATTTTTAAAAGCTGGGATTTTTATGGTCTCTAAATATTTAGTTTAGGAAATATGTATTCATATTTTCATATTTTTATCTGCACTAAATAATCATTTGTGATTTTAGCTACCACTACAAATTTCCATAAGAATTAATAACTTTTTTGAAAATTTTTTTTTCTTCTTTGTTGTGAACTTTATGAAATTTATTGTCAAAAGCAAATGTTGCTGATTTACAAAGAATGTTTCTAGTCAATTGTGTATTTGTTCTGTGCTCATCTTTTGGCGTATTTAAACGCATATTTTGTTAGTGCTCAAGCAAAACAATAACAAATTCAAATTCAAAATACGAAATTCAAAATGCATTTCCGTGTGCAATTTTTAATGGCCAAGTGCATTGTTGGAATGAGAATATAAAAACAGGCAAATGGGGAATGGGGAATGGGCAAAGAGAACTGGAGAATGGAATTGGGAATTTGCTTTTGTTTTAGACGCAAAATGTGTTTCTTTCTTTGCTTTTCTTTGCTTTGTTTTCATATATTTGTTGAGCACATTTTTAATGACTAATTATGTGTTCTATTCCCGTGCACTTGGAGTATTTATGTTCAAATAAAGTAACTACAAATAAGGCAAACGTGCACGACTATGTGATACCCTGTGCTAAAGTAATTAGATAGCCTAGCACTGTGAATAGACTTTGCGACTATTGTCATCACATTTGGTGCATCTAGCTCTTAGAGTTTTAGAGACTTACGTGAACAGAATTTTTATTTAATAGTCATACAACAACTACGTAATACCCTGTGGTCTACTTATTAGATATCCTAGCACTGTAAATAGACTTTGCAACTATTTCACACTCACATTTGGTGCATCTAGCTCTTATAATTTCAGTTTTTATTTAAAAATCATAGAATAAATATTTTTAATTTTTATATTTTTGATATAATTTTATATATATCCCAAAAATACCAGAAATACTGAAAATAAGTTATTTAGTATTTTTGGAATGTTCATTTCATTTTAATTTTGCTTTAAGGCCCTATTCTCTTTCAGCAAAAAATTTTTTTCGACATACTTAAGGAGATATGGCCATTTTTATCCAGCAATGTTAATGTTAATGCATGTGAAGTCAAAACTTTAAACGCGTTTATCTCGAAACCACGTTTTTCGAGCTGGCGGCCACGATTCCGCCAGTTCTACTGAACCGATTTGGATGAAACAAAGTTTAATCGACGTAGAATTGTCACCATTCTGGCCCGAAGTAAAATATTTTTACTATTTTTTTTTTACACTAAACTACAAAAAAATGGGTCCAAATTCGATTTGTCAATTCAAGTGGCCGCCATTTTGTCAAAAAAAATCGCAAAATTTTTATTTTACTTCGGGTCAGAATTACATCTATGCTGATCATAACCCCGTTTATTTTTTTCATTTCCGACGCTCCGGAGACCCGGAATCGTGGCCGCCGTGACGACACCTTTTTTTTGCAATACCAACTTTGAAGTCTCATTACTTTTTGAACAGCCCTCGTATCGAGGCAAAAAAATTTTTTTATTTTCTTTCATTCATTACTAATTCAATAAAAAAAACAAAATTCAAATATCTTTTTGCGTTTTCAAATGAGAATTTTTTCAAAAAAGGTCCAAAAACAGCAAGCTGAAGGAGAATAGGGCCTTAATACAAAAAACAAAAAAAAAATTGTTTAATTAATTCTAATTTAATTATTCTAGAAATTAAAATAAATGAATCTCGACAATTATAAAATTTGTAAACAATATATAGGAAAGAGTCGTGTTGTTAGCTTGTTTGCGAGTAAAGTTGGGAGCAGCCGCTAGCTCCCGGAGCCCATGCATGCCCACCGCTGGCCTAGAGGGCTAGGTTTATTTTATTTTTTCGAAAGTCGCATCGTTTTTTCGCACATTTGCCACTTGTACCAAAACTTATTAGACTCTGTTATATATGCTAATTACAGGGTCACACACACACACACACACTCTCGGGCGAATTTAATGATTTTAAATGGTGAAATAAGGATTCAGATTCAGATTCATAGGGCATGGAGCTCAACGTACCGTTGTGGCTCTAACAAATGGAGTGCATCGGGCAGCCACATAACAACTATATATGTATGTATATATAGATATAAATCTATATATATATATTTATTAAATAAAATATCTATATGTTTTGTCGATTTTACCGATGCGTTTGGGGTTGGAAACGCGTTACACGCATCCGATGCGCCGCCTGCAACTGACAACTGACGACAACAACGAACGATAACCAAAAGGCAACAACAACAGCAACAACAACAACAACAACAGCAACAACATTAACTAGACGAACTCAATATGCGACATTTTGGTAACGTTGTTTGCCATTTGGTTTGCTTACAAATTTTAATGCGAAAATGGCAAATTTATTAAAAGTCGCCCGAGACAGAGAGACAGACGCATTCATTCGCTTGTCAATTTGATTGTCCCTGTTGTTGTTGTTGTTGTTATTGTTGTTAAACCCTGTACTTGAAAATAGCAAAGGGTCTATCCAGTTTTTCAACATCATTCAGTAGTTGCCATCAAGTATTTAAAATCAATTCAATACAAACATAATAAACATTCATCTGTCTGTCTGTCTTTATTCACACTTAAGTCTCAAAAAGAAACTAAAAGAGCTAGACGCACCAAATTTGCTTAGAGTATTCATATAGTGTACACTCAGATACATGTGTAAAGTTACACATGTTTATTTTGGTATAAATTAGGATTTGATTGATTGGAAAATTAAAATAATTAAATATTTAATAACCATTCATCTGTCTGCATTCAAGCTTCAATCTCAAAAAACTAAAAGAGCTAGACGTACCAAATTTGCTAAGAATATTCAAAAGGATCTATCAAGTTTGTTTACATTCAATAGTTGCCATAAAGTACTTAAAATCAATTAAATACAAACATATTAAACATTCATCATCATTAAAAAACTAAATGAGCTCGACGCATCAAATTTGCTTAGAATATTTATATAGTCTACACACAGATACATGTTTATTTTAGAATTGATTAGAATTTGTTCAATTGGGAAATTAAAATAATAAAATAGTTAATAACCATTCATTTGATAGCATTTTATTTAAATATCAAAAACTAAAAGAGCTAGACGTACCAAAATTGCTATCAATATACTCATAAAGTCTACACACAACATTAAAGAACAATTCGAATTTTAGTACAAAAATTAGTTTAAATCTATTCTATTAATAATTTTAAGAATCTAAAAAAAGGATGAAAGGGATGAATAAATTAAAAAAATTCAACTAGAAAAAAAACAAACGGAGTACAAAAATTAGCAAATTGAAAAAGTACAACAAACAATTTGTAGTATACAAATAAATTTAATAAATATTAGAAAAAAAGCGTTGACTTGTTTCAGCAACTTTTTTCGCATTGTTAATAAACATTTTAATCGAGGGTTTTTTTTAATTTTTAGATTATATTATGAGGTAAATCTCAAAATAATTTAAATACTCGACGAAGAAAGGCCAAAGAAAGTAACAATTTAAAAATGAAAATCGTCGACTTAAATATGAATTAAAATATTTATCGTTTTTATTATTGTCTATTGTTGTTATTTCGGCTTTTTATTTTCAATTTGATGCCTTCCTTTTTTTTTATAAATAATAACATTGTTCTTAATTTTGGTTTCCTTAATTATGCTCTGAATTAAATGCTCTCTAGATTTGGTTTCCCAATTTCTTATGGAAAATTTCGGTATCGTGTGTTTCCCATAAAATATTTGTTTTTACAGCGTTTTAAAATTTGTTGCCTTGCCAATTTATTTAAAATTGAAAAATACTTTGTTTTACTAATACTCCATTTCTTCAGTGACTAGTAAAAATTTTAGTTAATTCATTAATTAATGCATGTTTTAATACTTTTTTAAAAAGAAATCCAAGTTAACATTAAACTAAACTAAAAATAAAAATATAAAAAAAAAATCAAACCCTAGTATTATTTGATAAATTTCGAATACAGTCGTCGGATAAAGTATTTTGACAAAACTAAAGTTAAATCTACTCATAATTTGAACTTACTTTATGTTAAGTTTGGCGTCAATGGAAATTTCAAAGCTCAAATTATGGGTAGATATAAATTTAGTGTTGTGAAAATACTTTATCCGACGACTGTAGGCAAATCATTCAATTACAGGGTCGCCCACAGGCGTGTACGCTTGTCTACAGTAGTAGCTACTGCTAAATTGTTGCTGTTGTCGCTGTCGCTTTGAACATTTGAGTTTTAGCTAGATTATGGAAGGTGTTTGGCACTGATGTTTTTAGCTAAATTTGTAAATTGTGTTTGGAACAAATCTCTCAGTCGTCTTCCCATTCCCATTCAGTTTAGTTTAGACAATTAATTGAGCACAAATCGCACAAAGTGTTGTGCGTGTGTTGCGTGTGTGTGTGTGTGTGTTATTTTGTTTGCTTTAATAGTAGCTCACTCACCGACGCCGTCTTTCCCCATCCATGTTAACTAATTAATTGTTCCTATTTCTGCTCCTTTCTTGCTGCTGCTCCTTTTGCTGCTCCTTTTGCTGCTCCTTTTGCTGCTCCTTTTTGCTACTCCTTTTGCTTGTTGCTACATGCAACACTTGGCTGCTTCGCCTGTTGCTGCTGCTTTTCTGCCTGTTGTGTTGTTGTTTATTAAACAATCATGCATGCCACAAATTGTGGCACGTTTAGTTTGAGCAATGTTGCTGCACTGCAAATAATCGTAGTAAGTAAAAAGAAGTAGTATAAATATAAATAGTTAAAGTTTGCCATAAATTACAGTAACTGCTTACCTGAGGGAGAGCGCGCAGAGAAGGGGGCAGAGAGAGAACGTTGTTGCTGTTGTCGTTGTTGGTTGATGAGGTCACGAGCGTAGTGTGAAAAACCACTTGAGGATTCGAAAATGTGTAGTATTAAATAGTAGTAGTTAATTTCGAAGCACGCCACACGCGACACCTGGCCAAGGGCCGCCAACGCCACATGCGGGCCAACCAACAGCAGCAGCCGCCGCAGCTAACACGACAACACTAACAAAAACAACAACAACAGAACAGAACACAGTGCACAGTCTCTTAGTTCCAGTTAATACTACTACTTCTTTTTAACAACACCAACAACAACAACGAGTGCGGTCTAATTGTAAGTTGTATGTTGTATTATTTGCACTTCATATGCTTGCACTGCAATTTATAAACTTTTCGTTTTATATTTGTTTTTTATCTCTTTTTGATTTTTGTCTCTTTTTTTGCTGCTGCAATTTTTGGCGAAAGAAGCGTTTGTCGTTGTGTTTGTAAACATGCAATGTGTGGCACATTCGCTTTGCCGTTGTTATCGCTCGCCCGCACACAACACATGCAACAGTTTTGCACTTTTCCGACCCGTCGCCGTTTGCCAAACAAACACTTTGGCTCTCTTAAGTCGCTTTATTTTTGTTTTTAAGGATTTATTCCGGGACCAAATCCTAATCCAAATGGCAGCGTCACAAGTAGTAGAGTTGTGTCGTTTCTAGGGTTGTTGATAATATATCAAAATATGCGATATTTTTTTTTGATATATTATGAAATTTGTGAGCTGGTCACTCTGTGATCTGGAAAGTGGTGTTGGGACCGATTTTAATAAAATCGATTTTAAATCGATCGATTATTTCTTTGGTGGAGCAAAAATCGATTTTGTTTTAAGAAAAATCAATTTTGTTAAAAACGAAAATGCTACTTGTGATAGGGAACGTAAAGGCGCGTATATTTGAGTATACAAAATGTAGTAAGGAATTAATGTTTTTCCATCTCTCATATGAATTAAATTAAGTTAATTTTAGTCATTTGAATCAGAATTTATTTTAATTTTAAATTTATTTTAATTATTTTTCATTTTTTTTTATTATTGATGAACTGTTAAATACCATTAAAATATTGTGATAAATAATATAAATACTACAAAAATAAAGCAAACCAATTAAAGTAAAAAGAAACCAAGTTTAAAAAAAATTATTTTTTATTAAAAAAATCGATTTTTAATCGATTGTCTCTTCTTAAAAATTCAAACTGAATCGATTTTAAAAAAATCGTGAAGTCCCAGCTCTACTGGAAAGCAAGCGAGTAAACTCATAGACGCAGCGGAGAGAAATGGATTTTTAAAGTTTGTTTTAAAGTCTGTAAAATCCAAATATTGGAACTAAACATACGAATCTGAAAAAAATGTATTCATATTTAATATGTAATACACTAAAACTTGAATCTCATTTTTGTCTGCCTAATATATTAATGATAAATCTATATCTGTTTTTTAAAACAGAAAATATCATCGATACGATATTTAAAAAATATTCGACAGCCCTAGTCGCTTCGTTCTGAAAAAGTTCAAATGAACGGGTCATTAAGATGAACGAATGAACTTCTTCATTCAATCATGAATTAAATCGAACATATCAGTAATTTCTAAAAAAAAAATTTAAATGTCTTAAAGAAATTAAAAAAGAATTGGATTAAATTTCTTTTTTATTTACATGTAACAATGTTTCAATTTCACATACTTTTAAGATTCGAACAATGTCAAAGGTTACTTAAGCCCAAAAAAAAAAAACCAATTTACTCTTTTTCTTGTTTTCAATGAGCCAGGGTATAAGTTTAACCCAAAAAATTAAAAGATAATCTTGAATCTAATTTGCATTTGTTGTCTATTTTATTTAAAAATTTAGAACACACATTCCTCTAAAGAGAAACAGTTGTAGCCTATTCACATCGTTTATCGTTCGTAAGCAACTGACTATCTGATCAGAATGACCCATTCAGCTTTCATCGTTCATGAGCACCCCTGCATCATCGCAAAAATTTATCGAAATTCCGATTTAAAGGTATCCCAGCAACCCTGCTCACACAATTTTTAACCGTTGCTTTGTCTTCACAGCGATTGGCAGCCATATTTGAAACAAGTTTTTAATAAAGAATATTTGCCCATTTCGGTAAGTTCATTAATAAATATAAGTATGCGTATGTGTACTTAACAATTTTTATTGTCCTATATTTTCGTCGCACTGCGCTCTATAAACATCCCGATAGTAAAAGCTCATCGCGGAGAAAATTCAAATACAATGGCTCAACGCTATCCGCAGAGCGATGATATCTTTGCGAAGCCGCCGCAGCGAAAAATCGAGAATAAAAATGAGAGAACTGAGAACGAATATCAGAAGAAATCCATATCCGATCCTTTTAATAATAAAAATGTGCTAGAATGCTTGATGAAACACCACAAGTCTTCCGTTGAGTCAACCAAGAAAAAATCGTTGGCGATTGCAGAGAAGATTCAAAAAGCCAAAATGGCCGTTGCAGAGAGAAACCAGGAAAATGCGCAGTTAAAAAAACGGTAAATCGCATATTTCACATGTGTGTTTTTAGTGTTGTGATTATTGTTATTATATGGTCAGAGTTTGTGAGATGGAGCAGCAAGCGGAGAAGCTAAAGGACCGAAACATGGAACTCGAAACGGCTATTAATGTGTTGAGGCAACAGTGTGCCGCTTTAAATGCCAAGTATACCCAATTGGAGACTGTCTACGACGACAAGTTGGCCACTCTAAATGCAGAAAAAAACAAACTTAATCATCAAAAAGAAGATTTACGGCGGCAGGTAAACATATACATATACTATTTATAATTGAGTACGTAGACCAAATCATGATTATAATGTTCATAGCTGAAGAGAGAACAGGAGCGATCTCAGCAAGCGATTGCCCAATGTGAATCTGTGGTGCGGGAGAAAGAGAACCAGATGGTGGAGCTGCAGATGAAATTGGCACAACTTCAGACGCAACATTGTCAGGTGGAGACGGCTTTCGAGCAGGCAAAGCTTCTACGTGAACGGCAATTTGAGGATCTCCTACGGCAAAAAGAGACGCAACTATTAGAGCTTCAAGCTGAGATCCAGCAACAGGCTGCTGCTCATGCTCAGCACATCGAGGAGAGTGCCCGTCGCGAGGAGCAATCTCAGCAAGCGATTGCCCAATGGGAATCCGAGGTGCGTGAGAACGAGGACCTGATGGGGGACCTGCAAATAAAATTAGCAGAATTTCAGGAGCGACATAGTCAGGTGGAGATGGCTGCTGAGCAGAAAATTCTTCAACTTGAACAGAAATTTGAGGCTCTTTTACAGCAAAAAGAGGTGCGTACACTCCGAGCTGCATTTCCAGATATTGTAATACTACCATCCCTGCGCCTTTTTAGACGCAACTATTGCAGCTTCAAGCTCAGATCCAGCAACTGGCTGCTGCTGATGCTCAGCACATCGAGGAGAACTCCCGTCGGGAGGAGCAATCTCAGCAAGCGATTGCCCAATTGGAGTGCGTGGTGCGTGAGAAAGAGAAACAGATGGTTGACCTACAAATAAAATGTACACAGCTTCAGGAGCAAAGTAGTCTGATGAATGCGGCTTTCGAAAAGGAGAAGATGCAACTAGAGCAGAAATTGAAAGCACTTGTGGAGCTGAAAGAGGTTCGTACAATCCGAAGTACTCGTACATGTCTAGCGATATGTGATCCTTATATTGTCTTTCTTGCAACTTTCAGAAGGAACTATCTCACCTACAATCGGAGTTGCAGCAACAGACTGTTGCCAATTCTCAGCTCAGTCAGCAGAATGTTGAACATGAGGCTGAACTGCAGTCAGCTTTATTGAAGCTAGGGGAAAAAGAGACCCTCTGCGTGGAGCTACAAAAGCACAAGATTCAATTGTCGAATGAAGCATTAACCACAGTGCAACGATTTGAGAGGAATATTGCTGAGCATCAGGCGAAGATAGATGAGCTCCATACTTATATTAGCTCACTTGAAGCTGGTGAAGATCATTTGCAATCCGAAATCAAAGCTCTAAAGGAAGCCAACGAGAAACTGACAGCAGATGGAGCTGAACAAGATGCTAAAGCTCGACGGGAGCTGAATAAACTTGACCGTCAAATGGCCGAGCAGAAAAAGCAGTTTAATGAAATGGAGCAGCAGCATTTAAATATCACCAGGAGGTTATCAGCTGAGCGGACAGAGCTGGCACAGCAGTTCGGAACTTTTAAGGAGGCCCAGGAGGTTGTTATCATTAGTATTTCGCTCATTGACTTCAAGACTGACAACTAAAAAAGTGAGAGAGTAGAAAAGTTTCTTAAATCGGTTCTTTGCTTGAAGTTAATGAGCGATTTGAAATCGTATTAACAACGTTTAATTTGCAGAAGAAACTGGCCGAGCTGCAGGACTTGCTGCGTCAGAAGGAAGCTGACTTAATGGGCTGTAAAAAGGATTATGCCGATATGGAGCGCCTAAAGAATGTGAGTTACCCATGATATTTCTGCTTAAAATTGAGGTCGGCCTTTAACACATCTTCTAAACAGTCCGATATAGCGGGACTTAAGTACAAGATGACTCAGATTGGGAACGTCTTCGCGCAGCCAGTCGGCAGAACCGCTGCTCTAATCAATAATCAGGATAAGCAAACCGTAAACGAAACTGTTGCCCTATCACAGCCAACTGCTCCAGTTGATGCACCTGAAACCTCCGGCAGAAAAGCAGCAGTTATAGCATCAACAGCATCGTCATCATCACCAACAGCAGTGGTAGCAGCAGAAGCAGCAGTTGTTGCTGGGACCATCAGACGCCGTAGACTTTTAAAGCGACCCGTTTATCAGCCAAACAGTTCCGACTTTAACACCGATTCAGATGATATCGATCAGCAGACTGAATGGCAACCACAACAGAGAAAGAAGGTGTGTATTATGAGTATGATCTTTGACCAAATTCTAATTCGTGTCTATATTACTTTTTATAAGGTCACTAAAACCAAGCAAAGTGGCGGAAACATCTACACTTCGCCTCATGACAATAATGCCTTGTTCAATAAACTGAAGAGGTCATCTTAGTCATAGAGAAGATGCGGAAGAGATGGCAAGGAAAGCTACATATTTAACGATATTCAACATTTCTTTAAATACTTTTGGAGATTAAGTATTTTAAATTGAAGTGACGGCTAACCTTTTAATTTTATTAGATATTTATGCCAAGCGCATAACCATTTAAATATCCAGTCTTGAAAGACTTTTTTATTACAAACTTTGCCAGTTTAGTAACAACATTACTTTAATCGTCATTGAATAGACTGTTGGCACTTTATGTTACTTGAATATATTCATAAAAAAATCCTCGAATTAAAACATCGATGTTTTGAAATGGGTCTTCCACCTTTGCTGAAGACTTTTCAGATTCGCAAGAAGTTGTTGAACACATACAAATTTTTTGGAAACCGTTTTTAATCTACATATGTCATCAGTACTAATCTTTTAAAGAGATTGTTATTAACAGGGACCGCAAATGTTATGTTTTAAAATAAAAATTGAAAATTAACAATTATTTTCAAATTCTTATTTTAAAGTTACGAAATAACAATTCCTAATTTTTATTTAAAAAGTCAAAAATAAATCGTTAAAGTTACATTTTTTGATAAAAGATGTGAAATAACACTTATTTTTGATTTTTCCAATAAAAATAAAAAAGAAGTATTTTTGATTTGAATTTTAAAAGTTACAAATAAAAGTTATTCCGTAACTTCCATTATTTGCAGCTTACCAAAATAAAAGAGCTTTTGGAAAAAATTGCACTGTCCAAAAGCTTAAAGCTTATTCTTTCAGAAGATATGGGTTTGGACCACATTATTTGTGGCATAGGAGGAAAAAAGCCGTTAAAGCAAGATGCATCCTTGTTCCGTGCTCTGTTGGTTAAATATTTTAAATGTTTATTTCAGTTTATTTTATTAATATCATTTTATTACATTTTAAGGGATTCCACACAGCTGCCGGAGAAGGTGCTGGCAAATGCTTTGCATTAAGAAAAATGCAAATAAGCCTTTAAAAAAAATTAGTTAAATTATTTAGTGGGAGTTATTGTGTAAAGGATTCCCTGAAAACAGGGATTAAAACGGAAAAGAATATCGGTTTCAGTTACGGTTTCGGTTATGTTCGCAATTAGGTTTTCGGTGATCGGTTAAGCGAAATCTTTGAAAAACGGTTTCGTAACGGTGAACCGGTTTTTGTATGTTATGGTTTCGGTTCACTTAAAAATTTTTTTTCCCAAAAATATAATTATATTAATAATATAAAAATAATAATTAAAAAGGCATTACTTCCTTAATGGTTCATTCACACATTTATTTCACATATTCTTCAGTTTGATGTAGCATAGTTACATTTTAATATTTAATTTAAAAAATTTATTTTATTTGCGCCTAAATAAAAATTCAAAATTAAACGTAAGAATAAATTATAATCAAAAAAAAAATGAAAAATTATTTTTTTTAAAAACCGAAACTAACCCTTACAAATGAAACGGTTACTTAACGGTTATTTCGGCTTACAAAGTTTCGGCCTAAAGGTTTCGGACAAATTACAACATTTTACGGTATCGGTTAGGGTTTTAATCCCTGCCTAAAAATAAATAAAACTTTATCCTAAAAACATTTATCTGGGGTGCCACAGAATTCGCTTTCGCTTGAATTTC
The DNA here is from genome assembly GCA_037043405.1 of Drosophila subquinaria. Classification (NCBI taxonomy): domain Eukaryota; kingdom Metazoa; phylum Arthropoda; class Insecta; order Diptera; family Drosophilidae; genus Drosophila; species Drosophila subquinaria. The sequence continues at coordinate 105,424 of JBAMBL010000200.1, forward strand.
ACTTAAATTTGTATGAAATTTAAGTGAAATTCAAGCGAAAGCGATTTCTGTGTATATTTCGAAAACTATTGATTTAAATTTAAAACTCTATGAGTATTTAATAAAAAAAAACAATTTAACTTATTGTTTAGACATGGAAAATGATTAAAAGTGTTTTTTTCGCTCATCTGAAACAGTATTAGAAACGGCAACTTTTATTGCCAAGTGTAATTGATAAGATTGACCATTGATCATAAATCGCGCAGTCGAGTGTCAACTGATAGCTGATAGCTGATATTTTGATAGCCGATTAGGTATACGTATGTATATATGTATATATGTACATATATTCGCAAGGCATGAAATCTTGAAACTAGTTTCCTTGGATAATAAATAATTGCGGGTCTAGGAGAAGGTGCGACGATAAAAGCCATTGCTTGTGAATTGGAGCAGATTAGTTGTGGCCAGAATGTTGTCGATTCAAGTGATTCTGTCCGTGATCCTGTTGTCCGTCGCTTGCCAGGCGGCACCACGATATGTGCCCGATGGACGGGTTGTGGGTGGCGTGGATGCAACTGCGGCACAGTTTCCACATCAGATCTCGCTGAGGAATCGCGGCTCCCACAATTGCGGTGGCTCGATCATCTCCCGCAACTGGGTGCTAACTGCCGCCCACTGTGTGAGCAACACCTACGACAATGGCACCGTCGAAGTCTATCCGGCTCAAAATCTCAATGTGCGGGCGGGCAGCAATGATCGATTCAGTGGCGGAATACTGCGTCAGGTGGTCGAGGTCATTGTGCATGAGGACTATGGCAATTTCCTGAACGACATTGCCGTGTTGCGTGTGGACACTCCGTTCATCTACTCATCCAACATCCAGGCCATATCGCTGCCCAGTGCGAATACGCCCGCGGATGCGGACATCGTCATCTCGGGCTGGGGTCGTCTCACCCATGGCGGCGATTTGCCACGCTATCTGCAGTGGAACACGCTCCAATCGCTGTCGCTGGAGGAGTGCGATAAGCGCATCAAATACGGTTATCCCAACATGCTCTGCCTCAGCCATGCGGCCAACAACGGCGCCTGCAACGGCGACTCCGGTGGTCCGGCCCACTACAAAAATGAGATCGTTGGCATCGCCGGTTTCGTCTACGGCGGCTGCGGTTCCTCCAATCCCGATGGCTATGCTCGTGTCTTTTACTTCATTGACTGGATCAAGGCGCACACCGATCTCTAAGATCTTTAAGTGTGACTCGAATCTATCCATACTCAACATTATGTTTAATAAATTGTTTGAATTTAATATGCAATTTTCTTTTTTTTTTTGATTAAGTTCAAACCAGGGATTGAGACCCTAACCGAAACCGTAACCTTTAACCGGTAAAAAGCGATTGAAGTTTAAAACCGTAACTGAAACCGTAACCGAAAAAAAATTAATTTGGCCGAAACAGAAATAACCGAAACTCTGTAAATCGAAATAATCGTTTAGTAACCGTTTCATTTATAAGAGTTAATTTCGCTTTTTCATACATCCAAAAATAAATTTTTACTTCCAAATTTTTATAATAAAAATTGAAAATAAATTTTATTTTTAATTTTTGTTTTAAAAATTGCAAATAAGAGTTATGGTATAACTATTAAAAACCATTTTAAAAGCATGTTTTAATTTCAATTTTTATTATAAAAATGTAAAAAACAAGTTCAAAATAATTTATATCGAAAAGTTTTGAACTGTTTCTATTTTTTTCGACTCATAAGACTTAAAAAATAATTTTCATTTGACCGAAACTCTAGTAGTAACCGTTTCATTTATAAGAGTTAATTTTGATGATTCATACATCCCAAACGTAGAACGCCTTTTTTTCCGGCGTAAAATCTATCATGAATCCTTTCAGAAATTCAATCATGTTCATTAGAACCAACAATCGCTTTTCAAAATAATTTTGTATACAAAAATTTAAGGTCATTAATATTTTTAAAATAAAAATTTAAAATTAAACATGCATTTCAAATTGTATTTAAAAGTTACACCATCAGGTGTGCCACAGAAATCGCTTTCGCTTCAATTTCACTTAAATTTCATACAAAATTAAGTGAAATTCAAGCGAACGCGATTTCTGTGGCACCCCAGCATAACTCTTATTTGCAATTTTAAAAATAACAATTAAACATAAACCTTTTTTTAAATTTTTATTATAAAAATTGGAAATTAAAATTTAAAAAAAAGTTTTTTTTAAGAATTTATAAAAAAACAAGTTAAAAATAATTTAAAACGGAAAATTCTGAACTGCTTAGATTTTTCCGACTCATAAGTCTTGTTTGCGATTTTCAATATTTTGTTATTAGTTTTGTATTTTATTTTTGATTTTCTTTTTAATTTTTCAATGTTAATTTTGGTTTTTAGATTTTAATTTTTTTATGTTTAATTTTGAATTTGTATTTGTGATATTCATGATCGAATTTTCATAGCGCTGAATAAGCGCAAATAAAATAAATTTGTTTAATGAAAAATTAAAATTGTTCAAATGTAACTGAACTACATCAAACTAAAGAATATGTTAAATAAATGTGTGAATAAAACATTAAGAACATAATGTCTTTTTAATTATTATTTGTATGTTGTTAATATAATTATATTTTTGGGAGAAAAAATTTCTTAAGTGAACCGAAACCATACCGGCATTTCGAAACCGAAACATACAAAAACCGGTTCACCGTAACGAAACCTTTTTTCAAAGATTTCGCTTAACCGATCACCGAAAACCTAATTGCGAACATAACCGAAACCGTAACTGAAACCGATGTTCGTTTCGGTTTTCAGCCCTGGTTCAAATTAGATTTTGTTGATCTGTTGATTTCCATTGAATATCATCTTATTTATTACACAATTTCAATAGGATATACATATATAACTTTTAAATTGGAGTTTTGACTAAATTACAGCATAGTTAGTAGATAATATTGTATAGTTTTGTATTAATGAATTTGATTTGATTTTGTTTGTTGTGTTTAATTAGAGATACAATTATTGGAATCCGAGCATAATTAAGGTAATTGAATTCGCTAGCATAATTGTAGTTGTAGTTGTTATCCAAAGCACATCAGACATTCACATGGTAATCATTGTCATTGCCATCGTGATCGTGATCGTGATCGTCATTGTTATGATTATGATTATGGTTATCAACCTGGTGGAGATTGGAAACAGCATTCGGACATTGCATGTAGATTTGTATATCTAGTCTATATCTAAATTGCTCGAGCCGACGTCGAGCGATCGGATCTCATTTGACATCGAGTGTGCGCTGGAACATGTGCATGGCCAGCGATCTCAGTCCCTCGCTCACAAGCGGCACATTCCTGGGGAAGTCGCATTCCCTCGGCGGCAGACCGCAAAGCTGACGACGCAGCCGCAAATCCTGTCGAGCGCTGAGCGCACGACTTCCCGGACCACACAGATTGCCCACCAGTCGCTGACGCTCGGCGGCGGCACTGCGCAATCCCATCTGGACGCAAGCCAACGGCTCCACGTGCTCCGTGTCCAACAGTTCGCGATAATCATGCGCTGGCGTTGTTTTGCCCGTTGCCGTTTCCAGTTCCGTTTTGATCAGCTGCTGCTGTTGCTCCTTCTCGTGGATGAGCTGCTGACGTGCCTCGTTGATGACCCGATGGGCATACTCCGTGCCCGCCATGTCAAAGCTGATGCCCATGTCGAGGAGCACACGATGCGGCTGCCAACGCTGCTTGGCCGAGGTGTTCCGATCGACGCCCTGCAACGCCGCATGATCCGTTGCCTGTTGTCGCGTCTCCGCGATCAATCCCTGCCAGTCCACGCCCAAAGCATCGCCAATGCCTGCAAAAACGTAACAATTAGTAACTGGAGGCATCCTGTAAAGCAGTGGTGGGCACAAAATCTGAACTCGGGACCACTACAACAACAACAACAACCCTATTAGAGTCTACCTACTTTGTCAATCACCCAAATGTGCGAGCAAAAACAAAAAGGTCTTCTGCGCCTTTTCTATGTTGTTGTTGCTTATTTTTATGACGGTCATAAATTTTAAGTGTCAAAAACTGGGAGCGTAATCATTATGAGTTATATTATAAAAATTACATAGTTATGATTATTAAAAGATTTTTAAGGATATTCTTCAATGATAATGATTATCTCTTGAGCGACAAAAATAAAACTCACAAGTAATCATTATCAGGGGTGCCACAGGAATCGCTTTCGCTTGAATTTGAAGTTAAATTTCATACAAATTTCATACAAATTTAAGTCAAATTCAAGCGAAAGCGATTTCTGTGGCCCCCAATAATTTAATCAAATTATCATACAAATTTAAGTCAAATTAAAGCTAAAGCGATTTCTGTGGCACCCCTGATATATAATCATTATCATTGAAGAAAATCCTTAAAAATCATACAATTTCATACAAATTTGTGTAAAATTCAAGCGAAAGCGATTCCTGTGGCACCCCTGTATATGTGATCTTTATTTTTTCGCTAAAAATAAAACTCACTTTTAAAAAAGCTTACGTAATCATTTTAAAGATTTGTTTTTGTGTTTTATGGGTCCCCTGGGCTTCTTTTAAAGGGATATGCAAAAATAGTCGTTGAAAATCTCTCACAAAAGCGATGAATTTAAAGTCAGTTTTATTTTGAGCGAAAAAAATAAGAATCATTAATAATGATTATCGGGTGGGATACAGAAATCTCTTTCACTTGAATTTGACGTAAATTTGTATGAAATTTACGTAATTTTTCAGGTGAAAGAGATTTCTTTAGCACAAGGTGGATTTATACATGGTGATGTATTCGCTCTCTCTCGGGGCAAAGCTGTCAAAAAGAGTCTGACGTGAGAGAGACGACAGAGATAGATATATAGAAAATTTGTTTTGTTTTGTTTTCTATACTCTTCACTCATTTTCGTTTTGTGCGCTGTGCAATATATAAAATGAAAATAAAATGCAATGGCATGTTTGTCTTGTTGTTCCTGTAATGACCCGTAGGTAACCAATTAATTAATTGTGATTATGGATATTTGTTAAGCTCCTGTTAGCCGTCAGCATCGACGCTGTTATCCCTGTTGCTCTCTTTGTGGAAGCTGCTCACCGGTGCATGCTCCCACAGTTCCTGTTGCATTTATTTGTCTCTTTTTCATATTTCTGGAAACACAAACCAAACGACTTGAGTTCGAGCGACATATGCATTTTTCACACACGGGCCATTTTTTGGAGAATTTAATACAACCGCTTACTACGATGTTTGCTTTCGTAATGACGTTTGTGCCCCGAAAAAGAGGGCACGTCGAGCGAATACATCACCAGGTATAAATCCACCTTGCTTTAGCACACCCGTATCTGTGAGTTTTATTTTTTCGCTCTAACTTAATTATTCGGGGGTGCCACAGAAATCGCTTTCGCTTGAATTTCACTGAAATTTGTATGAAATTTAAGTGAAATTCAAGCGAAAGCGATTCTGTGGCACCTCAGATTATCACCCAGATTATCATAATTTATGAGCCTGTTCAGGTTGTTTACTTGCTGAACTTGGCTGCCCACCCACCGCTTGGCAACGTCGACGCTTACCCTTGTGCCTGGCGTCCTCCTCCAGCTCACCATCGGAGATCTCCTCAAAGTCCAGCACTTCCTCCACTTCCTCGCTCTTGATGCTCGCTTGTTGTGCTGCCGCTGCCGCCGGAGGAGTCTGCTGCAGCTGAGCTGTAGCTGCTGGCTGCGATTCGCTCTTGATCAACTCCTCGCTGTTGGACAGGGCATCCGTGGAGAGTTCCTGGCTGCCAGCTAATGCTCCGTCCAGCTGCAGTTCCGATTTTGGTTTCACTTTGTCCGTTTTGTTGAGTATATCATCGTCGCTGTCGCTAATCTCGCTCAGCTCGCCACTGGGCTTCGGCTCCTGCTTCAGTTGCAGTCGCAGTGATGAGTCCAGCGACAGATTCGACGACTCTGTGGCCGGCTCACCGGACACGGAATTGGCGCTCAGCTCGGGTGTGCCGGCCGAATCCTCGGAGGCATCCTCCTGCTTGATGTTGGGCAACTTGCTCACCTGGGCCAGGATGCCGGGATTGGTGATGGCATTGGCGGCACTTTGGGCCGCCGCCTTGGCAGCTGCCACCGCTGTCGTGGCCGCCGCCACCGCGCTCGCCTGGGCGGCCGCATTGCTCGGCTTGGGCGCCACCTGTGCGGCGGATGCAGCTGCTCCGGCTCCGGCTATCGCTGCCGGCGGCATATGTGGATGCTTCTTGATGAAGGGGCCGCCGCCACCGCCGCCGCCGCCTCCGTATGGCAAACGCTTGTGTGGAAATCCACGTGAGCTTCCGCCGCCGCCATGGTAACCACCCGGCGGCTGCACCGGCAGCGTCATCAATGGCGGCGGATGCGATCGGTAGCCACGATCGCCATGCTCATGACCATGTCCCCCACCTCCACCGCCGCCGCCGCCGCCACGCCGAAAACCACCACGTCCGGCGCCGCGTTCGCCACGCGGATGGACATGATGATGTGGCGACGAGGAGGGCGCATGATGTGGCGCCTGTCCCTCGTTGCCAGCGCCGTTGTTGCGCTGGCCAAAGTTGGGCTCATCATTGTCGCGCCAATCGTTGTTCGCCTGCTGCCAGCCACGTGGCTTCTCGCGCTGATCATGCTCCAGCCAGGCGGGCTCGTTCTTCACGACATCGTTGCCAACACCACCGCCACCGCCACCGATGCCACCACCACCACCGCCGATCCCAACACCACCACCACCACCACCGCCAACGACGCACTCCTCACGCTCATCCGCATCCCAATCCGGCTCCGAGGCCGAATGATGCTGCTGCTGCTGTGTTGCTTGCTGTGCCGGCGGCTTTGGCCGCTTGGGGCCACCAACAAAGCCGCTGGCACGTCCTGGCGTGCCATTGCCACTGGGATTAACACCACTGCCGCCACCTCCACCTCCACCAGCTGCTCCTCCTCCTCCTCCTCCGCCGCCATCCTCATCCCAGTCACGTTCCCACTCGGCACGATAATCTCCCCGAGCTGGCAATCTCTCTCGCTCCCTCTCTCGCTCTCGCTCGCGTTCGCGCATCATGCGCTCCCGCTCATCCGCATAGAGCGCATCCTCAGCGTCCAGCTCACGATAGTCGCGCATGTCCCGCGCCTCCAGCCACGCCTCCCGATCCCGCGAGTAGCGTGCATCCATATACGCACGCTTGTAGGCCCTGCAAAAGGCAAAATTTAATTTTATTATTATCATAATATTGAGATTTTTATTATAAATTATTATTTTAATTTTTATTTACATAAACCAAAAGTTTTATAATTAATATTGATGAAAAATGAAAAATACAAATTATCCATTTTCCGAATACTCCATAAAAACTTCTTGATCATTCAGATAATTTAAATCGGGTTTGATTTTGAGCTTATTATTAATAAAAATAAATTGGTCTTTTTCTAATTTTAATAATAAATATTGCAATTTAATTAAAATTTTGTAATCTTTAAAAAATATTAAGTTTCCTAAACTACGATCCTATTCCATGCTTTTAATTTAAAATCAAAAATAAATGTACTCTCGGAAATGTATTAAAATTATTGAAATGGTATTTTTCGTATCAATTTTTCAATATTTAACTTTAATCTGTAGTATTTGCCTTTATCTTCTGATTTTAGAAAAAGTGTTATTCATCTATCTAACTACCATTTGAAAATAAAAACAAAAGTGCTGTTTCGAAACTTAAAAATAAAAATTGCAAATTTAAATACTATTTTGGGGATTTTAGATAAAAATTGAAAGTAAGCATAATATTATTTTTTTATTTAATTAAATTATTTAAAAACAGGGACTGAAAATAACTGTTATTGATCAAAATTTCAACTAAAATAATCACATATAAGGACTAATGCGATTTTTGTTTAAAGTACATCAAACTGTTTGTAAAAACAGTATCTCTGCAAACAGCCAAAAAACTTATTTTTGAGACTTTAAGAAATAAAAATTTCATATAATTATTAATATTGATTTTTATTATATTCATCAAAAATAATAATTAAATTTGAGGAAAAAAATAAAAGTCTGAAATAACTATTATTTTTGATTTGAAATCATATAAGTCTTTAAAGACTTTTATAATTTGAAATTGTTTATAAAAGTCTTTTTAGAATATCTTTGTTAATACTAAAGATACACATTTCAAATTTTTAACATAAGTAAATTAGTTTAACATCTTCCTGTGCATAACAAAAATCGGTCTGTTCAGTTAATAAACACTCAAGGAATTCCATAAAAACAAATATTTCCTATCAATTAAGATATTGGAAAAAAAAATTCGAATATCATTTGAACCCACGTTTTCGAATTCTCTAGAAATATGTCTTACTCAACGTGCAAAATATGCAAATGTATGTAGCAGGGTGGACCCTATAAGTTCTCACAATGTGAAGGAGCTAATTGAAGATGTAATTCCTTGAGTGTTTATTATCTGAACAGACCGATTTTTGTTATGCGCAGGAAGATGATAACCTAATTTACTTATGTTAAAAATATGAAATGTGTATCTTTAGTATTAACAAAGATATTCTAAAAAGACTTTTATAAACAATTTCAAATAATAAAAGTCTTTAAAGACTTATATGATTTCAAATCAAAAATAATAGTTATTTCAGACTTTTATTTTTTCCCTCAAATTTAATTATTATTATATTAATAATTATTTGTAATTTTTATTTTTTCAATCAAAAATAATTATTAAGTATGATTTATAAAGTAAAAGTTTTTAAGTAATTATTAAAAGTAATTTTTATTTATATTCCTCATAACAGTTTCAGTCCCTGTTTAAAAATAGAGTATGGGCATTTCCACAGAAATGTCAACCGAGGCCAAAAATGTGTAAAGTTGATCAAAAACTCACATCTTGTGAAACTTTCTTCCAGAAATGTATTTCAATAATTTATCTAAGCAATATACAGCGGTGGCCAAAAGTATTTTGGCACCCTTTAAAGTTAGTTCTAGCCAAATTGTGAGCTTACTTCATGGAAAGTTTGGTATCAATGGAAAGGTCTTTTGGATTCCTTTCGAATGATGTAGTACTTTTCTTAACCCATTGAGTACCCATTGAAATTTTCGAATATTTGTAAACGTCAACTTTTTCAACTTTTTTTCTCGATTTTTTAAAAAAAATGTTTTGATGCAGAAAGTTTTTTTAAACAATTTAAATAGGAACTGCAAAAAAAAATTTTCAAATATCTCTTCGCTAGTATTTTTAATATTTTTTTGAAAATGGCGAAAAAGGCACTTTTTGCATGAAAATGACGAAAAAGTGCCTTTTTCGCCATTTTCAAAAAATTATAAAAAATACTAGCGAAGAGATATTTGAAAATTTTTTTTTGCAGTTCCTATTTAAATTGTTTAAAAAAACTTTCTGCATCAAAACATTTTTTTTAAAAAATCGAGAAAAAAAGTTGAAAAAGTTGACGTTTACAAATATTTGAAAATTTCAATGGGTACTCAATGGGTTAAGAAAACTTGTACTACATCATTCGAAAGGAATCCAAAAGACCTTCCATTGATACCAAACTTTCCATGAAGTAAGCTCACAATTTGGCTAGAACTAACTTTAAAGGGTGCCAAAATACTTTACTGGCCGCCGTTGTAAGCTAGAAGATGAACATATGTATACTCGGGGTGCCACAGAAATCGCTTTGCTTGAATTTCACTTAAATTTGTATCGACATTTAAGTGAAATTCAAGCGTACTGCAATTTCTGTGGCACGCTCGCGATGCATCGTTCTACATTGGAATAAATTCACACTTTCTATATTTTTGACGATTTTCTTAAAACTTCACTTCCAAAATGGACCGTTTGTTTTCTATCGATTACACTAAGTAAGATAGTAAGATTGATAAAATGAAGCATTTTAATGCATAGAAATACACTGGCGAACATATTTATTGGCACAGCAAACATTTTGAGATTTGGGGGCTAATAACATTTGGTATCATATGGAAAGGTCATTTAAATTCCGTTTGAATGATATACAATTTTTCTTAACCCATTAATTACCCTTCGAAAATATTCGAATTTTATGTAAAAGTCGTATTTGTCGTAAACTTTTTTCACATCGAATATTTTTACAATTATTCTTCAAACAATTTAAGGAGTGATTGCAAAAGAAATTTTTCAAATATATATTTGGTAGTATTTTTTATAATTCGTGGAATCATTACTAATAATAGGCACATTTTATGTGCAAAAAGTAGGAAAAATGGGTTAAAATGGTAATTTTTCAGGATATTCAAAATATAAAAAATACTAGCAAACAATATTTTCAAAAAATGCAGTCACTGCTTAAATTGTTATGATGAATTTTTTTGCATCAATATATTTTTTGTGAAAAATGGAGGAAACAAGTTTCGAGAAATTTATTGTTACATAAATTCGAAATTGTCTAAGTGCGTAATTAATGGGTCGAAATGTTTTATATCATTCAAACGGAATTTCAATGACCTTACCATTGATGCCAATATGTTAACGATCAGGGAACAATTAAGCCCCCAAATCTCAAAATGTTTGCTGAGCCAATAATTATGTTCGCCAGTGCATATTGAACATGTAATTTAAACACGTTTTTCGAGCTGCACTTCAAAGTTCGTTCACGCTTTGCCGAAATCAGTGTTAGAACAGGTCGCCGAAAATACTACTTCTGTTTTAGTCACGTGCGAATGCCTTGGTTATTTTCAATTATCTTGAAAACGAATAACTTCCCAAAATCAAACTTAACACCAATTATAGTGCTAATCAAGATCTATAAGTTTCCCCTTTGGTCGCAGCAAAATAATGTTTTGGCCTATGTTTTATTTCACTTTGAATGCGTACGATTGTCGAACGAGACATGGGAGAATTGCCCATATCTAATTTAAGTTTCTAATAAAAATTGTAAAATACCTAAAGTGAAAGATCTGGATATATCAACTTACCGTTCACGCTCCTCCTCCGAGTAGAGATCTCGCAGGTCTCTGATGCGCTGCGGAAAGTGCTCGGCCAGCGGACTGAGCTCGCGTCGCCGTTGGCCGCCATAGCGACGCATCTCGTCCAGCAGACCATGACGCTCGGCCTCAATGAACTCCTGCTCCCGTTCGTAGGCCTCCAGTTCCCGCTTGTCGCGCACATGCCGCCCGGCACGATCGACGGTCTCCAGGGATCGCTCTCGACTGCCATATGGCATGGGCATGTCCAGATCTCGCACACCACCCGCTCCGTATGGCTTCTTGCCATCCTCCTCCTCCTGGCGACGCATCTTCTCGCGTGCCAAGCGCTCGCGTTCCCGCTGCCGCTCCTGGCAGCGAGCTAAGGCCTCGGCGCGCTCCTTGTCCCGCGCTGCCTCCCGCTCGGCGCGTTCCCGTTCCCTCTCCCGGCGATCCCGCTCCCGTTCGCGCAGCGAGAGATCGTCGTGGCGTTGGAGCTTGTGCTCATGCCGTTGCCGTTCGTGCTCTCGCTCCACGCGCTCTCTCTCTCGCTCCCTCTCACGCTCGATGCGCTCCCGTTCGCGCTCCCTCTCCCGCTCACGCTCCAAGGACGGAGTGCGTCCACGGGTGCGCGTCTGTATGATGATCTTCTCCCGCGACATGAGCTGATGATGCATGCGAGCAGCGGGCGTGCCATTGGGTCCCAAGACGGAGCTGCTGGCTGGACCGGGACTCTTCTGGCGCTTGCCCACCACATCCTGATGAATGCGTATTTTGGTGGTCGTTGTGGTGCTGGAGGCACCTGTTGGCGACCGACTGCTGCCCAAGCGATGATGATCCCGTTCCCGCTCTCGTTCCCTCTCCCGATGCACACTGCGCAGCTTCTCACGCTCCCTCTCCCGCTGCTCCTTGCTGGCGGCACGCAAATGCTTCCGCTCCGCGAGCTTCTTCAGCTTGGCCTGCGTGGCCGGGGACAGAGCACGATGTCCATGTCCGCTGAGTGCAGCGGCGGCCCGTTTCTTGAGTCGCGCTTCTTTCAACTTGCGCTTGATATGATTACGCTTGGCCACCAGCTTCTTCTGCACATGATCCCGGTCCCGGTCACGATCCCGTTCACGTTCCCGCTTGTCGCGCTTGCGACGCTCGTCGCCCGACGAGCTGCCCGCCCGCCGCGAGCTCTTCTTCTTGCGATGGTGTCGCTCCGCGGCCCGCTGATGCGGATGCTCGTGTCCATGATGGTCCCGTTCGCTGTCGGAGCTGCTGTACGAGCTGCTGCCGCTGTCCGTGTCTGTGCTGGAGCTGTCGCTACTTGAATGCGCATGTCGCGACTTCTTGTAGCGACGCAATTGCTCCTTGGCCTTCTTCTCCATCTCCATTTAGCACGCACAATGCACAATGCACAAATCGCCCAAACTTTTCCCGCGCTTTTGCCGACGCACTTTTTCTTTGTTATTTATTTTTCCTGTTGATGTTTATTTATGTTTATGTGGCGTCGTTTAGAGTATTTAGTTTTTACTATCAACAAAAATTTACCTTCTCGCTCGCTCGCTTTGCTTTTGCCTAAGAAAGTTGCCTGACGGTAAAAAAAAAATAGTGTGGCAGCCTTGGCAAAACAAAAAGGTGGCAGCCATATCAGGTCCCACTGATAACTCAATTTCCAGATTTAACACCAATTTAAAAAATGTACACTGATGCCATAGCTCTAAAAACCGTTTCCAACAAATTTATATGCGTTCAAGCAGACATTGAAAACATCGATGGCGACACACACCTCAAATGGCAGCGCAAGGTGGCAGCCTTGGTATCGAACGAAACATATATCGATAAATGTAGTTGCTTTGCTCCCAAAAATGAGCAACAGTCGTTCGATTGCTGTTTAGTACTCACATGCGCCCACAGATGACGCCAGCTGATTTAAATGTAACGTTACGAAAAATAGATAACGTTAACAAGTCTTTCTAATGGAAAATAATTATTTGCTTACAAATGCTACATTAGTAAAATTTATTGTACATTTTGCATTGCCTTTTGGTTGTACATGTATGTATTGTGTTTGCCGTTTCTATTGTTGTTGTTGCTCTGGATGCAGTTTTTCGGAATAGCTCATGCCAAAAAAAAGGAAGGAGGAAAAAATTGAATAACAGAAAATATAACAGTAAGAGGAACAGCAATAGAACGAATGATCACCAAGCCGGCGTTGCCACTCAACTCAGCTCAGTTTGGCGTTAATTAGAGTTTGCGCAGCTTTTCTGGTACAACTAATGGATTATCGCGACGTATTTGAGTTGCTCCCATCTCGCGATAATCAAAGTTGCAATCATGGCGATCGCTATAGCGATGAAAGGCGCAATATGTGCCACCGCAGCGACAGGGGAATCCGCCGGTTAAACCAAATTTCTTGCCACACTTGTCGCAACGATTCTGTTTCGGTGGCAATTCTTGAGTCTCCTGCCCGTTTACATTATTATTATGATCATTGCCAGCGGGAGATGTAACGGGAACAGCAACAGCAGCTTCAGGCCCTCCACCTCCCTCAGTTTTTTGTTGGTCTTTGCCTTCGATCTGTTCGTCGATTTGCTGATGGTGTTGTTGTTTCTGTTGTTGTTGTTCTGGCAATTTAGCTGCTGTCCCATTTGGAGCAATCACATCCGTTTGAGCATTTTTGGTTTTCAATGTGCGCGATGTGCTGGTTTCATTCGAGATTGTGTCAATTGTGTCATCGTTCGTATTACCAAAGTCGCGTATGTTACTGTTTTCCATCTTGGCCGGTTTTCAGATTCGTTTGTCAAAGCCTTTCAGTCTTAAATTTGTTGAATTTTGCTGCCCAAGTCTACTACGATTTTCGTGTGCCTGATATTAAATCCATTCGCCTGATGAATGGACGAAACGTCATTTCACACCAATATTATCATCCCTGTTATCGACAATCGAATATCGATGGATTCCAACTATCAATGGACATTTAGCAACACTAACGAATTTGTCTGTCATGGAAACAGTATACAGTGGAGGCAGTAATTGTTTTGACAAACATGTTTTTTATCAAAAAAAATGGAATTTAACCATAACTTGTTTTAAGCTCTATAATGATATTTTTGTATATTTATAATATTTTGGTATAAAAATGTTTTTTTATAGTCAATGTAATTACTTGACTAATTGTATTTATTTGCAACCAAATATGCATACATATGTATCTAAACATTTCCATTAATTACGTCCAGCATGTAGCGACGATACCAATCCCCTACAGGAGTGCGTAGAATGCAGATAAACGCATTAAAGCACCAATCGATCGGATATTCAGAAGTTCCACGAGCACGCGCATTGCAGCCATTTATGGCTAGCAGAGCTTCCTCCTCATTCAAACGCTGCCGCCCCCCGTAAGTGTGGAGAATGCGATTGGAATTAAAGCCCGCGTCATCCTCCCACAGCTGCAGTTGCGTCCAGAAGCAGTGTATATATCGATGTACCCACAGCTCGTTCTCGTATTCCTGTCTATCCAAAGCACGTCGCTGTTCTGGATTAAGTTTGCCGCTGGCAGAGCATGCATCCCTGGCACGCAGTATGCCCAGGGACTGCGGCGACCTGGTTGGCAGCGACAGCGCCAGCAAAAAGCAGCGGGATAATAGCGCGAACTGGAATTGGTAAAATCGATTTATTGTTTGAACTATGCAGATATCGTTATCGACGTAACGAGTTATTGAATTTAAACTGCGAAGTTACTGAAAAGTATTTAAGCAAAATGTTATTTTGTATTTCCCGTTATCCGGGGAATATGTTTTTCATTCTTAATATTAATAGCAAATAAGAAGTAAACTATTAATTAGATTTGCATTTAATTAGTTTAATTGAATAAAACAAAGCGAGAAATTTATTGGGCTTGAGAATTGTGTAAACGGGTTTTTAGTACTGTGAGGTAGGTACTAAAGCTATTGTTGTTGTTACATTAAGCACAATATATATACTTTTAACATGCAGTTAAAGTTCTTTAAAGTGAGCTTCTTCTACAATAAAGCTCTTTCCTAAATAAAACAATTTCAGCTAAATAGCTTTTTTGATCTATGAATTTGAAGAAATTAAAATAGTTATGTTTGCATAAACATATACCTAACAGTGCTCCACAAATGTCTTCATACAGCATAAACTTGTAAAATTTGCAGAAAAATTCTTCAAACAATTCTAAGAGTGACTGCAAAAAAAATTTTTCAAAAATATTTTTGCTAGTATTTTTTATAATTTTTTGAAAACTGCAAAAAAGCCACTTTTTGTGAGAAAAGTATGAAAAAGGGGTTAAAATCGTCATTTTTAGGATTTTTAAAAAATTATAAAAAATACTAGCAAAAATATTTTTGAAAAATTTTTTTTGCAGTCACTCTTAGAATTGTTTGAAGAATTTTTCTGCATCAAAAAATTTTTTGGAAAAAATCGAGGAAAAATTTTGAAAAATTTATTTTTTTTTCAAATTCAAAATTTTCGATGGGTACTTAATGGGTTAAAGAAATTTTGGTATCATTAGAACGGGATTTAAGTAAATAAAAGATTAATATAAGAAAACCGCATCAAAACATCTTTATTATACGCAAATTTTACAAGTTTATGCTGTATGAAGACATTTGTGGAGCACTGTATATATATTAAATTAATTTTCTGGACCAGTGCAAATTTTTATTGTATTTTTATAATAATAACAAACCATTAAAGTTGAAAAACTTAGTTTACAGTGCATATAAAAAGAGTTCCAAAATTGAGAATATTCCGAATAATCAACTTACAAGTAGCATTAATACGATCTGCAGTCGTACTTTTGTCGTCTTGGGTTCAGAGATAAAGCTTAACTGAGACAAAAATGCAAAAAAAATAAAAAACAAAAGTGAGAAGTGCATAAAACGACGATAAATTGTGATGAATGCACTTACATATTAAGATAACAATTAGCTGGAGTGCAAATGCACTCGACAGCTTCTCTCTCTCTGTTTCTCTGTCTCTGTCTATGGGGAAGGGGTTGTTATGACGTAAGCAATTGGCATTTAACGTAACGTTGATGAAGCCAGAAACGATATCCATATCCAGTTGGGTAACCAAAGCAAATTGGATTGGCAGTCACAGCTGCTGCTCGTCATCTGTTTTATGTTAACACATAAGTCGCAAGTGGATATATAGTGGTATATGTATGAGTATTCAGTATGTACACTCAGAAAAAATATGCAATCCTAAAATTAAGTATAAATTTATACCGTTTTGTTCTTAAGATCTTAAGATGTATCAAGATTCAAAATGATTTTAATATTTTTTGCCATTCTTACTGCTTAAATCCTAAATTCTAGCCAACGAAAAGTATGAGAATGTTTTTGTACTAGAAAAAAGTAATTTTTAATATAAGTTCGATCTCTTACAGACCTAAATTAATCTCAAAAAGTACTTAAAGTATTCCAGATAATCTGGAATCCAGATTTCTGGTATTGCGCCAAGCGAACTTGAAATAAAACTTTTGTATTAAATTTTGAAAATTCCGAACTCAGTCAGCTTTTTAAATAGTTTGTAAGTGAATATCTCCTGATGAAGTACGGAAATCTTAATTTTTTTTTCTGAGTGTATATGTATTTGGATCATGTGCATATGGAACGCAGCAGCAACATTCATTTTCGTAAAGATTCCACACTCGCATTTGCTTGTAAACAACATTTCTTTTTTTTTCGCCGCTGTTTTCTATTATTTTTTTGTGATCTTGCAAATGGCGCAGAAGCCAAAAATCCATATTCCCCGGTCGCAGCGCCCACCACCATTCATCCTTCGATTTACAGAAACCCATTCCAAGTTCCCATCGAATAGCAAATCAAATTGAATTCGATTCGACAGGCAGCCGAAACGAGCGCAATAAAATTGATTGCGTTTAAGTGTATTAAAATCAAATAGAAATTTAGCAAATCTCCTCGGGGCCCTGTGGGGACTGTATGTAGAATGCAGACTGTACGAGTCGACTACACCATCTGGACGTGATCATTGTGGGCGAATATCGCTGGCAAAAACGCTTTGAAAATGTCCATGTCGCGCGCACATTTGACATTTGGATAAACCAAGTTTGGCACATACCAAGATCAGTCAGTCACTATATACTATATATAGAATCGATTCGATTAAGCACACAAGATCACAGATTGTCTTGATCTTGCCGTGATGCATGAAGGACACACAATTCTTTGCATGTGAAATCTGGAAATAATCAAAAATTGGTGTAATCACAAATCAAAGTACGATTCAACTTTCAGCGATCTATAATTTCGGAGATTTCTAATGCACTATATATTTGTATTAACCGCTTAATACAATAGAAAATTAACAGAAACTGTGCACAAAAACATCGTAATCAGGATTTTTCTTACTTTACTTCAGCGGTGGGCACGCATGGGCTCCGGGAGCTAGCGGCTGCTCCCGAATTTAGATTTCGTGACCACCGCTGCTTTACTTTATTATTTTTTAACAAATGGAAACACTATAGAAAATAGTTGGAATTATTTTAAAATTGGTAACCGTAAATGAAACCGTAACCGAAACAAATCTTTTTTACTATACCGAAACCCAAAAATTGAGATTATTTAAACCAAAATAATCGTTTAGTAACCGATTCATGCATAACGGTTAGTTTCGGTTCGGTCAATCATTACATTTAATCAGGGATTAAAACCCTAACCGAAAACCGTAACCTTTAACCGGTAAAAACCGATTGAAATTTATAACCGTAACTGAAACCGTAACCGAAAAAAAAAATATTCATTTGACCGAAACCTTTGAACCGAAACTCTGTAAACCGAAATAACCGTTTAGTAACCGTTTCATTTAAAAAGGTTAATTTCGGTTTTTCATACATCCAAAAATACATTTTTATTCCCAATTTTTATAACAAAAATTGAAAAAAAGTTTTATTTTTAATTGTTATTTAAAAAATTGCAAATAAGAGTTATAGTGTCACTTTTAAAAACAATTTTAAAAGATGTTTTATTTTCAATTTTTGTTATAAATATTAAATAAAAACCAGCTAAAAATAATTTAAAACGGGGAATTTTGAACTGTTTCTATTTTTTCCAACTCATAAGTCTTGTTTATCTCTGATATTTTTTTTTATTTTTTTTGTATTTTATTTTTGATTTACCTTTTATTTTTAATTTAAGAAAGTAATGCCTTTTTAATAATTATTTTTATATTTTTAAAATAATTATATTTTTGAAAAAGAATTTTTATTTTGTGAGCCGAAACCATACCGGTATTTTGAAACCGAAAAATACAAAAACCGGTTCACCGTTACGAAACCTTTATTCAAAGATTTTGCGTAACCGATAAACGAAAACCTAAATGCGAACATAACCGAAACCGTAACTGAAACCCATGTTTGTTTCGGTTTTAGTCCCTGCAATCTATGAATATGCTGGATTTGATTTATGATTTGATAAATAATTATTGTTGTATAAGAATTAGAATCAACAATTGTAACTTTAAAATTTCCACGATGGACCTAATGCATGGATCCTAACAATGAATATTTTAGTTTCTTATTTATTTATAATTTTCCATTTTTTTTGGAGTCTGTATACATATGTACATTAGGGTGTCCCTTATTTGGTCAAAGTCAATATTTTTAAACGCATACGGGCTAGTTCTGTTCATTAGGTCCTAAAGCACTCAGAAATAAATTTTTACCTCAATCGGAGTATGATAACCCGTGCCGACTTGGATCGGAAAATTTAAAGATTATATGGGACAAAAAAAAATTTTTTTTTTTTTTTAATTTTTTATTTTTTTATTTTGTTTATTAGGTCCTAAAGAACTTAAAACCAAGTTTACACCTTAATCGGAGTACGATAACCCATTCAAATTTGCATCGAAACATGAAAAATCATCGAAAAATGTCTAATCAGTGTTAAAATACTGTTTTTTCATATTTCGATGCAAATTTGAATGGGTTATCGTACTCCGATTAAGGTGTAAACTTGGTTTTGAGTTCTTTAGGACCTAATAAACAAAATAAAAAAATAAAAAATTTAAAAAAAAAAAAAATTTTTTTTTGTCCCATATAATCTTTAAATTTTCCGATCCAAGTCGGCACGGGTTATCATACTCCGATTGAGGTAAAAATTTATTTCTGAGTGCTTTAGGACCTAATGAACAGAACTAGCCCGTATGCGTTTAAAAATATTGACTTTGACCAAATAAGGGACACCCTAATGTACATACATATATTCTCAAAGATGAGATTGACTGATTGTCAGATCTTACATTATTATCATTATCTCCATTCCATTTTTTATAAAAAAAGCTTCCAATTTTTTCATTCAAAATATATGACATTCAATGACATTTTACAGGGTATAAACAGTTATTAATAGTTTCATAGATTTTGTCAGGCACTTAAGCTAATAAGAAAATAAAGTGGCTGTCAAAGTTTGACAGGTAGATGAGAAGAAACAGGTAAAAACATTGCACATAATTCATGTGATTGAACGACTGGAGGATACCTCGTAGTTAGGCTAGGAAACTGGTAGCCAAAAGTTTTTATAATAATAACTTTGGCAAACCAATTTCAGTAAAATATAAAGGGTATGACAGGTATTGAGCTTTTGTCAGGCACTGTAGTTAATGCAAAATTAAGTTGGACAATATAGTAAAGTGGCTGTCACGTTTGACAGGTAGATGAGAAGCGAGGAGAGAGGTTCACAATGCAATAAAAATGGATACAAGTTTTATGCTTCCTTCAGCGGAACAGGAAAACATTTCGTTCAAAGTTTGCATTTAATTGCAATTCAAATTGCACGATAGTTGACTGTGCGTGTGTGTGTAAGAATGTGTGTGAATGTGTGTGTGTGTGTGTGTGTGTTGGGGGCTGGGGCTGGTGCGGTGGCGTTGTGGGCATGTCAACTCAACGCCAAATTTGCCGCCATCAACTGACGCCGTCGTCGTCGTCGTCGTCGCCGCCGTCGTGACAAAGTCGCGCAAATATTTTAATTGCAATTTTTTGCCTCTATTTTTGCTGTTGTTGTTGTTGCTGTTGTTCCTGCATTTGGTTTTGGTTTTGTGGTCGCCATCGTTGGCGTTGGTCGCATCGCATTTTGCTACCTTTAAATTATAAGTAAAATTAACAATTTTTAATTGACTCTGAAAATTAAAAACAGCAACATGGCGAGCTGCATTCACAAAGTTTTCAGCAAATTTTCATAGATATTTTTTTTTCGTGTGTAATAAATTGCAAAATATTATTTTGGTTTCGAATATCCTTGCTGGCTAGTGCGCAGACGGCATTATCAGACTATTGACTCAGTATGTTACATTATTAGTTTAAAATTTAATTAATTTCAAACAAATTTTCATACAAATTAACAGGCAGTTTGCAGTTTTTATCGTTATCGAACTATTTATCGCACTTCAAGAATTTATCGATAGCATGTTAAGTGATAAGCGATAACTGTTTTTCCTTTACAATACTAAAATACGACTATCAGTCATGCAATTGATGACAGGGTATGCTTAGTCGAGCAATTCTTGAAAGTCACACTCTCACTTGTTGTCTTCGGGCATTCACAGCGATATGTTGCATTTCGGCCCACGCGACGTGTGTATGTGTGTGTGTGAATTGCTTCTAATACACATACATACATATGTATGTATGTATGATTTTCTAGTATATTTAAAGACCCTGTACTTAAAAAGTACGAAAGGTAAATGCAGTAGATTTTTGATTTGTTTTTTAAGTTGTTATATGTATATACGACCATAGGAAAAACGTATGAAACCTCTGAACCGTTTGAATAATACAAAACTTTCCTTATTCCATTAAGTACTCATTAAAATTCGAATTTTTGTCAAAGTACACTTTTTAAACTTTTTTCTTTGGGCTCCATCAAAATATGTTTGGATGCAAAAAGATTTTTCGAACAATTCTAAGAGTGACTGCAAAAAAAATATTGAAAATTTTCCTCAAGCTACATACTTAAGTATGAAAAGGAGGAAAAAGGGGTTAAAAAAGTAAAATCATAAAAAATAGATCTTAGAGTATGTGATAACTAGAACAGGGTCTCACACAGCGAATTTGCTCGACTGCAGCGGAAGCGTTGCCAACATGTTAGGTATGCAAGTGGAGCGAGATAGTCCAAGACAGGGCTGGAAAGAGAGAGAGAGAGAGAGAGAGAGAGAGAGCGTGAGAAAGGGAGAGAGAGGCGGGCAGGTCTGCAGTGTTGCGATATTAGGGCGACAAGTTTTGACATGGACGATGACATGGCGATGGGAATGGGAATGGCGATGGCGATGGCACCAAATTTTGAATTGTCAACGGCGCGTAACGCAAGCGCGTGAAAGAGCCAAAAAATAAAAGTCTTCGCTTTTCCTATAGCTATTGCATACACATGCATACATACATACATACACATAAACGTATACATTGCATGGCATAAGAATTTCGCAAGGTATTTGCCATTTGTAAATTTTATTATATTACATTACGAGTGTTTTGTTGTTGCATTGCAATTAATAATAACAGTGCAACAACAAATGTATACACGAGTCGCTCGCTTGATTTGTTTGGCATTTATTTCAATTTTATTAAATTAAAGTTGTTTTTATTTTCTATTTCAATCTTTTTATTTGGTTGTTGTTGTTGCTGTTGTTGTTGTTGGCAACGGAAATCTTTCCCATTGGCAACATTTTTAGCCAATTTGCTGTCTACGCCGCCTACTAAACCAAATTGTCAGCATGAATCGTCACTAGGAGGCCCATGGGGAGGGGGGAGGGGCAGAGAGTGGCAGGGAGTGGCAATGGACAGTGCAAACAGGACACGTTGGCGACATGGGCGAAAGTCAATTTGCAAGTTGTTTTTCCTATCGAAAATTGTGTGTTTGCCATTCATTTGGCATAATACTGATCTACAGATTGGCACGTGATTCAAACATATATATTTATATATGTATATTTTTTCCCTCAACTGTTTTGAAATGCTGTCGCATTTGGCAGACTAATTTATTAAACTGAAGTCCACCTATTTAATCAATTAGATAAGAAAACTCAAATTTAATTCGAGTTAATAATTTATCGATAATTGGTCAATTCGATAACTTACTCACATCAGTTGCGTAAGTGTGTGTGTCTGCTTGCCGCTCACGCACTTGCTAGCTTCGTTAAGTTCGTCAAAAGAGCAGGCGCAGCGGCCATTTTTGTTTCGGTATGTTTTGCATAGACGCGTTGTAAGTGTGAAAGAGACAGCTATGGAAGTGAGTTGTGCCTTTGCGTTTGCTGTCCTGTTCGCCTCTGAAAGAGTTTGCTGCTTTCAAACAAGGAATTTGCACTAACATACATATGTAAGTTGTAGTGTAAATGTGAAAGAGTTGGTATGGATGAAGGGCTTGATGAAAAGTAAATGATTCGATGATTTTTCAACAGTCATTTATTGATTGACAGGTTGTTCAATTTATATAATATCTGGCATAATTATGGTAAGACATAATCTCGATCATTTGATCATCATCAGATTCGCTCGCAGTTTCCGATTTACTGCTGAAAATATTGAGCAGGTCCTTTGGGATTATATAACGGTAGCTCCCTCAGAAACGGACTCGAGTCCTCGCCAGGATGCTTGTTCCCGAGATCCTTTTCCTTTTCCATGTCCTTGGCCTTGAGCAACAATTCCCTGCGCTGCTTCAAGGTAAGTCTTGGGGGCTTTGGGGTCTTCTCCTGCTTCGGCTTGGGCACTCGCTTGGCCCTTGGGATCTTGAAGGCCTTCTTTCTCTTCGGACGCTTGTCGGCATCCATGGCCTTCTTCAGGAGATTGACGGTGCCGCGACTGAAGTTCATCACGTCGAACTTGCGGTCGACGTTGCTGCCCGCGCGATGCTCGGACTGCTCGATCATGTGCATGATCTCGCGCATGGTCTCCGGAGACAGCTTCTCGAACTGCATCTGAAGGGCTTGACGCTCCTCGACGCTCACGGAACTCGGCTGCCCTTCACCCTTCTCTGCCCCTTCCCCTTCCTCGTCATCGGAGGATTCAACAAGAATTGTTTGAAAGAGCTTTTTGCCTTGGGCGCTAATCTTGGCGCGCATCAATACCTTCCCAAGCTTATAGGACAGCTTCTCCTTCTTCTTTTCCTTCTCATCGTCCTGTCCCTGGCTCTCCTTGTGCCCCTTCTTTCCCAGTTTCCTCTGCTCCTTCCGCTTATCTTCCTTCAACAACTTCTTCTTCTTCACTCCGTGCTTCCCCGTCTTGTCCACTTTCAGCTCCTCCTTCTTCTCTGGCTTCTGATCACGTGGACACTTGTCCAGAGCGTCTTTCAGGCAGTGAACCGCGTGGTCGAGGGCGCTGACCACAGTGTCCTGCCACCTGAGATGCGGATTGTGGCGAGGCCAGTCGCCTGCACCAAACACCTTGATGACGTTCTCGCTGAACTCGGGGACCTCCTTGTCTGCGTCGTCCAGTGACGAGGGCTGGTCGGGATCGCCGTCCAAGTGGTGCAGGATGAGCTTGGCTTGGTGGCGGCACTGCTTGAGAGTATCCACCACACGCCTCTCGAAGTCCTCCACGGACGGCGGGGGATGCTTCTCCAGCTTGCGGGAGAGATCCGTCCACTGGCCGTGGAAGAAGTCGCGCTCGGGCTGCTCCATCTGCTCGGCGTCGTCCAGCAGTCGCTTCAGCCTCGCCCGGCACTGCAGCTGCAGTTGGGACGTCTCCGGGCTCTCCTTCGCCTTCTTGGCGTAGGGCAACTCCTCGCCCGCTGGCACTTTCCCGAGCACCTTGAGCACGAGCCGCTCCAGCTGGAGGCCCTTGCGATACACTTGGGAGTAGGGTCGGTTGAAGGTGTAGCAGTTGGTGACTATCTGCTTCAGATCCTTGACGAGATCAGTGACACTCCGATAGTACTTGTTCTCGACCCGTTGCAGGATGGTGCCCACGTCCATGGGATGGCGAATGATGGTGTAGTAGGTGGGCACGTTGAGAGCCTTGCGTCCACGGGCTCCATGAAGGGAGCGGCGCACTCTTGAGCCCCCAACTTGCGCAGCAGATGCTTCTTCACGTAGTGCATCTTGTTGGTGTACAGCCCCTCCCTGCCCTTGGGCGGATGCACCTCGGGCTGGACACGAGTCGGAATCTTGAGCTTGACCGGAAGCGGCTTGTGGGTCGACTGCAAGACAATGGACGAAGTCAGCGCTGAGTAAATCGTGATTCCCAACTCAACTCACCATTGCGAATAGAATTCAATAGAATTTTTAAATTTAAATTTGAAGATTGCACAAGGAACAATTCAAGTTGACTGACTCTCGAATGATTAATGAATTATTTGCAGATGACAATTAAAGCAATGCTGCCTTTCAAATGAATGCTTGAAGTCGAAAGGAAAGTATCGTGACTGGTATCGACCAAGGTGGATTTATACCTGGTGATGTATTCGCTCTCTCTCGGGGCGGAATTGTCAAAATGAGTCTGACGTGAGAGAGACGACAGAGATAGATATATAGAAAAATTGTTTTGTTTTGTTTTCTATACTCTTCACTCATTTTCGTTTTGTGCGCTGTGCAATATATAAAATGAAAATAAAATGCAATGGCATGTTTGTCTTGTTGTTCCTGTAATGACCCGTAGGTAACCAATTAATTAATTGTGATTTTGGATATTTGTTAAGCTCCTATTAGCCGTCAGCATCGACGCTGTTATCCCTGTTGCTCTATTTGTGGAAGCTGCTCACCGGTGCATGCTTCCACAGTTCCTGTTGCATTTATTTGTCTCTTTTTCATATCTCTGGAAACACAAACCAAACGACTTGCGTTCGAGCGGCATATGTATTTTTCACACAAGGGACATTTTTTAGAGAATTTAATACAACCGCTTACTACGATGTTTGCTTTCGTAATGACGTTTCCGCCCCGAAAAAGAGGGCACGTCGAGCGAAAACATCACCAGGTATAAATCCACCTTGGTATCGACGATTAACATGACAACTAGAGATGGGCACGGGCCTCCTTTCGAAGGCACGGGCCCGAAATCTATAAGGCACGGTCAAACTTTGAATAATATAATATTTCTTTTAAGCTTTTAAGCTTTTAAGCTTTTAGCTTACATAATTTTATTTAAAAAAAATAACTTGTCTAATATAAAGCTTGTAAGCATGGTGCGTCTACTTTTTAAAATATTTCCCGATGTAGTAAAAATTCGCTCACTCGTTGCCGAGCTTACTGTAACGGTTACAACTTTTCACGACAATGTTTGCAATAACTTTCCCAATTTGCCAAATTGTTAAAATTGGTGTTTCGAAAGTAAATAATATGGCCAAATATTGTTCTTATTTTATATCAATAACATTTTTTATTAGTTTTCTCTTCTTTGAAATGTTTGAATTGAGATACCGCGAAAATGCAAGATCTTTTTAAAGTTTTTAAGTTCATGCACGAAGCCAGAGATGAAAATATCTCTTAAGACAACTGTGATTCTATTTCAGTCAAAAATTGTGCAAATCGTATATTATCGAACAATATGAATAAGTCGTAACACTAAAGTTATATCCATGACTTGAATTAACTGCACATTTACTGCAATTATCCTAAATGTGCAGTTAATTCAAAAACATATCAATTAGCTTAAAAATATATGAAATATTTAACACATTTTTTATGCACATATATTCACATTTGCATTATACGAAAAAGTCATTACATGATTAAATTAAGAGGTGGTAACTTTAAATTTAATATTTTGCCTTACTATCGACTTATTGAGCAATAAAATATTTAAACGAAATTAATTAAATATGAATGCAGAATTAATAAAGAGGCGAAATCATAATCATATGCATGTTTGAAGCTGGCCCGATTTTCGACCTAACGAAATGTGCGTTATCTTTAAAAATGTTTATTTTGGGCATACTTGATACATCTGCATTATTTGGAGATATATCGACAACTCGAATAATTTTATGTCGAGCCTTACATTTTTCACATTAAACTCGATTTCCAGTTTGGATTTACAGTAGATAACGTTAATACTCGGTTTTTTTTATTCAACTTCAAACGCGAATAAAATGTATACAACTAACGAAAATCAAAAATTTAAAAATGGTAGATTAAAGCTTATAAAATTACCTTTTCAAAGAGGTATACATATTAAGATTTTATTTCAAATTAATAGGAGAAACTACACAAAAAAAAAAAAAGATCAAAAATTGCGTTACTTTAATACTCGATTTTTTCTTATACTTACAACTAAGGAATTCCTATTTTATCTAGAAAAAACCTTAATTTACATTTTTTCTATGATACCCATTATATTTTATGGTATCGCTTAGGCGTTTTGGGATATTTTTTAAAATTTTTGGGTCTATTCACTACATCACTATGGAGTATAAGGTATTTTATATCGTGTATTGAGTTTATATCGCGTTTAAAGCTTAAAGTTTTTGCCGAAATTAAATATTCTTTGATATTGTTTGTCTCTATAAATACATACAGATGTATGTACTAAGTATATGAATCTATGCATGCATGTGCTTAAATCCAAAATAGATTATCTGGTCGATGGTGTTTGCTTCCTGGGAGAGCTGTCATGTCCGATGGGGCGACAGTAATTATAGGTAAGTTAGTATGCAAATATACATCAGACATTATTATGAGACGGGCCCGACGATTAATTGCGGATTGCTTGATCAAAAGACATGTCGCGAGGAATGTCAAATGATTTAAACTTTCCACTGTAGTCGAATGTACTCATATGTATGTATGTACGTTCTTTTCTCCCTTATCCCCTGGCTGCAGTTCCCATTCCCACCGCCCATCCCCCATCCTTGTCGCTCCATTCGCTGCGACATTTTTTGGCGCAACTCCAGAAGGCTGTCAAAATTGCACAAATCCGTGACGATGCCACCGTCCCGCTTGGACTTGGGGCGTCCATTCAACTGGCCCGACACATTTCAGACATTCAACCGATCCGGGTTCGGACTCGAGTCGCTTTAGGGATGGGGCATATTCATGTGTATACATATGTATGTAAATACATCAATCCATCCAGCAATAGACATTTGCAGCCGTCGCTGTCAGCTATGGATGCTGACACTGTTAATCTTGCCAGATCGTTGCGCTTAACACTTGTAATCCGCTTTGCCTACTAAGTGTGGCGATCCCCCTTCCACCTTCCTCCTCCCCCCTCCAAACACCCACACCTTTATCCACTATTGAGGCGTAGGTGTATAGCTGCACTTTCTCCCTCACTCTCTCTCTCCGCCTCCCTCTCTCTGTCTCCGTCTTTGAAAGCGGTTTGCACTCGTTCAATTCATGAACGCTGTCTCAAGAGTTTCTATACCCTTCACACACCAAAGCAGGGGTATATTACTTCAGTCACAAACCATTTTATAATTTGCTTAGCATTTTCAGATTTATAGAGTAATGAATCAATAGTTTATGATTTATGATTCAATATAAAAAATTTAATTTTTTTAAAATTTACGTTTAATTATAATATATTTTTTGAAAATCCTAAAAATTACGATTTTAACCCCATTTTCCTATTTTTCACACAAAAAGTGGCTTTTTTGCAGTTTTTAAAAACTTATAAAAAATACTAGCAAAAATATTTTTGAACATTTTTTTTTGCAGTCACTCTTAGAATTGTTTGAAAAATTTTTCTGCATCAAAATATTTTTTGGAAAAAATCGAGGAAAAAAGTTGAAAAATTTGCTGGGTACTTAATGATTTTAAGAAATTTTTGCATCATTAGAACGGGATTTAATAGAATACAAGATTAATATAAGAAATCCGCATCAAAACATCTTTATTATTCGCAAATTTGAATGAAGACATTAGTGGCTCACTGTATGTGTCAATGTGCATTAAAGCGAATTATTTAAGTATCAAAAATTGATCAAAAACTAACATATTGTGAAATTTTCTTCCAGAAATGTTTTTAAGCTATTTATTTAAGCAATAAACGCTAGATTTACATTGGAGTAATTTCTCTTTTTCTATATTTTTGCCCATTTTCTTAAAAATTTACTACCAAAATAGACCGTTTGTATTCAGACGATTATACTAAGTAAGATGATAAGATTGTAACATAAACCAATTTTAATACATAGAAATATGTTGAATGTTTAATGTAAAACAAGTTTTACCAGCTGTTTTCGGTATATCGAATAAAATTTGATAAACAAATTCTTGGCACAAACTAGGTGGACATTTTGTCACGTTCGCGATAAATAATATAATACAAATATATCAAAATAATTGCTTTAAATGGAAAACTTTATTATTTTATTATGGTTTAAGAGTATTTTCTTTTAAACTACTCGCCACCTTTTACTGACTTTTGCGTTTATCAAGATGCAGACAAACATGACTTCCATTTTTTGTCGCGTTCGCGATGCATTGTTTTCTATAAATTCGAAAACGACAAGTCCTCAAATCTTGTATTTTATAATAAAAAAAAAGTTGATAAAATGCATTAAACACGTAAAAAACCTTTTTGAAAATGTTAATTTCTGCCATTTTTTCCCATTTAAAGACGTACGAAATACCCATAAATGTAATTTATATCGAAAAAACAACATCTGTTTATGGATATATAATTTTTAATAAACTCTTTTAAATGTTTAACTCTAAAATAATTGATTTTTATTTAAATTTTATTTGTGTCGATTTTTCACATGAATATTTTTTGTTAATTTCAAGTTTCAAAAGAATTTAATATAATTTAAATTTATAGTTCATGGAATTATGGAATTAAAACAAATTTTTTATGTGAAAAGTGGTTATATTTTTCAGCAAAAATAGGATTGTGGCATAAACAATGTTCACAGACATTAAATGATACTTAGGATTCATCAAAATTAAATTTTTATGGTTGAAAAACAATTTGTTTTAGAAGTAGCAAAAAAAAATGTACACACAACTTCGATATTTTTCGGGAACACAGGGTATTCAGTCGTCAACAACTGAAACGCGACTGTACGTTCCAACCAAAAGGTAAAAGGAGCCAGGTAATTTTCTTAGTCGAACGCCTTTTAACACCTTTAATTAATTTTTAATTATAATTTTATCGAGAGTAGAGAGTCATCATTAGCGCGATCATCATAACGAGCAAATCTTCAATAATGAGAACTGTTCGCATTGCCGTCTCCCCTTCCCTCTCCCCTTTCCTCGCCTCTCCTCGTCTCGCCACGTCGCACAGAATCGTCGGCAGTTGCCTCGTGCCAAATGAATTTTCGGCTGCTGTGCGAAAACATTTTCCGACATTTTCCGACATAAAAATCATGTAAAGCTGGAAAACGGCGACAGTTTGCAAACGGCAGCCGCGAAAGACGCGCCAACAACGCATCGAAAGAAGAAGATTGAGCAAAATATCAATAAGCTAGTAAAAGTGAAAAGCGAAAATCAAATCAAGATCAAAAAATATTTTAACTGAAAATTTAAAAAAAAAAAAATTAAATTGAAACTGATTTATTTTTAATTTTTGAAAAATTTTGAAAACAAAAATTGATTAAACTGAAAGCGCGAATCGAAACTGATTTTTTGTTTTTGTTTGTGATTTCTTGAGTGCATCAAGTGCTGGAAAGTGTTGAAAAGAAAAACAAGAAAAAAGGAATAGAAAAGTAGAAAAATCTTGACAATGATCTGCCCGAAACGCACGTCGGAATTGCTGGACTTGCATCTGGCGCCGTTCAAGGACAAGGATCCCGCCTGGGAGGTGGGCGTCTCGAAGATCGCCGGACGCGGCGTGATGGCGACGCGTCACCTGAAGCGGGGCGAGATCATCTTCCAGGACAGTCCGCTGCTCATTGGGCTGGCTGCCCACGAGGAGGATTCGCTGAACTCGTGCAGCGTGTGCTTCAAAGTGCTGCCCGACACGCGATTCATGTGCCGCCAGGGCTGCGGTCTGCCCGTTTGCAGTCTGTGCGCCAAGAAGAAGCAGCACAAGACCGACTGCGATATGTTCAAGTCGTGGGGTCCCAACGAGCCGGATGTGGCCAACTCGGTGATCATTCGCCTGTTGTGCGTGGCGCGTGCGATCAATTTGACGAAAGATCAGCGAGATTTGATCTATTGTTTGCAGGCGAATTTGGATAACAATCATCGCACCGAGGTGCGAAATGCGGCCAAGTGCTTTAAGAGCTTCCCCGCGGACAAGAAGATCGTGGAGATCATGAATCGCACCGTTGCCGTGCTCCGAACGAATGGATTTGATAAGACAAATGATCGCACCACCGACAATCCGGAGTTCAATTTTCGCGCCCTCTATCCGCTGTTTGGCGTCATGAATCACGATTGCATTCCCAATTCGTACTACACCTTCGATGAGAAGACCAACAATATGATCGTGCGTGCCGCTAACGACATCCTCGAGGGCGAGGAAATAACCACAACGTATACGAAACTCTTCACCGGCAACATTGCGCGACATCTCTACCTCAAGATGAAGAAGGGCTTCACTTGCAAGTGTCCACGCTGCTCCGATTCAACGGTAAGATTTCTCTAGCTATAGATCTCAAGAAGTTTAAAGCAAATTTAAGAGATCTTGAGTAAAAAACATATTTAAAGTTGTTTAGGTTTGAAAACTGGAAATTTAGTTATTTTACAACTCAAGATCAAATCATTGAAAAAATATCTGATAATATTAAAAAAGAGAATAAATAATAGGTTATATTTAAGACAGCTTAAGTAAAAACTGAGCAGATTCCAAGAGTGCAAACAATATATGATTTTTGTTTAAGAAAAAGTACAGATTTTTTAGTAAAACTTAAGATTGAATTGAATTACTTAAATCAAGCTCATGTTGAGAGATAACAGATCTTTAATTTGGAAACAGTACAAGATTTTCAAGTTAGAAAACAGATGAGTAAATATTTTGTACGCATTTAGATTGAATGGTTAGATTTATATACACAGGGGTGCCACAGAAATCGCTTTCGCTTGAATTTGACTTAAATTTGTATGAAATTTATGTCAAATTCAAGCGAAAGAGATTCCTGTGGCACCCCTGATATTTTTATATTTAAAATTATTTCTTTACTTTAGAAACTTAAGTTAAGATTGAATAAATGCAAACAATTAAGATGCGAAATTTTAAAAACATGCACCAATTTTGAGTAAAAAATAAGGTTTTATTTTTTTCGAAAAATTATAATTGAGATTAGATGATGATAATGGTGATATATTAAGATCGACAAAGCGTAAAATCGATGGTATTAAAACCTAAATATAATTAAATATAAATACAGTCGAACTTCCCTAACTCGAATCACCAATATCCACGAAAAAAGTTCGAGTTAGGGAGACTTCGAGTTAGGGAAGTAGAATTGTATGAAATTTGCCTAGTATTGCCACTCGATTTTGTTCGAGTTAGAGAGACTTCGAGTTAGGGAAGTTCGAGTTAGGGAAGTTCGACTGTATATCTAAAGATGAAAGTCTACAATTTTAAATAAAATGAAAGTATATAAAACAATTTTATTCAGGGGTGCCACAGAAATCGCTTTCGCTTGAATTTCACTTAAACAGGGGTGCCACAAAAACCGCTTTCGCTTGAAATTTGTTTGAAATTTAAGCGAAATTCAAGCGAAAGCGATTTCTGTGGCACCCCTGATTAAAATAAAAGATACTCTGAGCATCGAAGTTCCGAAGTTCCGAAATTTCAAGTCTTCAGATGACAGAAAAGAAATTCAAAGTTTTGTGTGACTTCAGATCCAAAGGCAAGACAATTTAGAATCGATGATTTAAAGGCGGAAACAGTAAAGAATCTCCAAATTAGTAAATAGAATAGTACATATCAATCTAGCAATAGGTTTGAGAGTAAAATATAGTTTCTAATCAATTTAAAAGACTTTCAAAATTTCGATTTACATTTACTTTTAAATTATAGAAAATTAAGTACATTAATATTTTTTAATGAACTTTTATTTTAGTATGTTCTAATCGTTTCTAAAAATAACAATAATAATGTCGAAGCTAATAATATAAATTAACGCATATTTTCATGCATTGAAATGAGATAAATACTGTTTAATTATTATATTGAAAGAGCTGTTAATGCAAAGGAAAACCTCCCAAAATAAAGCTCTAGAAATGTTTACTATTTTCTGATTAACTTCCGCGATTCCAAAGATAAAACATAAATTATCGAGGCACACTTAGTTCCACTCATTCGGTTTTATATTGTGAAAGTTGCAGCACAGAAAATGTAGGGTATCTAACAGTCAAGTGGCGTCAGCAGTTGCCACAATTTATGGGATCGTTTGATAGTTAACACAAATTGCAATTGCAACAATGATATTGTGGGTGCAAAAAGTTCTCGCACAGTTTTGACTTGATTGAGTGTGGCCGAAAAAGAAATCGCGATATTTCATCAGAATATCACATCTCAATCGCTGGGCAATTCAATGTGTTGATGGATCGAGCAGCTGTATAAACTACTTGCCACTTGTTCAACTAAATACCAACTGTGTGTTTGTGTGTGTGTAGCGGGTGTAAGTGTATTTCTGTGAGTGTGTGTGTTTAGATAGAGTGTGTAATGTGTGTGTTTGTTTTGTTATTGTGCATTTCAAAGTGAGGTAAATTGAAAACGGCGCAACATAAATTGCGCATATTATTTTGAATAGATCGCAACGATTCATCAAAGGTCAAGCTCCACTTGCCACAATCCATAAAGGGTATATATTCTTGATCAGAACGACGAGCTGATTCGTAATTGTTTCTATGCAAGTTGGCGTCGTAGTTTTGAAGTACTTTTTATACTTCAATAAGTTCGATTTTCATAGCAAACTAAAAAATGAAAGCAGTTATTTTGGAATAAAATCTAAAATAAACAAAATATTTTTTTTATGTATTTAATCAGTATAACAAAAAGACCAAAAAAATGAGTGTCTTAAGCCGATAATTGTACTTAATCAAGCTAAAAAAAACATTTTTTTTCTTAAAAGTGCAATTTTATATACAGTTTGTCAAGAAACACTTTACACACCCTTGAAAATGTAATATTTTGACTTTAAATAAGAAAATAATAGCTTATTATATATATTTGGAAAGGTCGCTTAAATTCCGTTTGAATGACACAAAACTTTCCTTAACCCATTAAGTACCCTTCGAAAATTTCGAGCTTATGTAAAAGTCACTTTTCAAAACTTTTTTCCTCGATTTTTCACAATAAATATTCTGATGCAAAAAAATTTTTAGAGCAGTTCTAAGAGTAACTGCAAAAAAAGTTTTCAAAAATATTTTTGCTAGTATTTTTTAACATTTTTTGAAAATCCTAAAAATTACCATTTTTACCCATTTTTCCTCATTTTCATGCAAAATGTGCCTTTTTTTGCAATTTTCAAAAAATTCTAAAAATTACTACGAAAAATATTTTTGAAAATTTTTGCAGTTACTCTTAGAATTGTTCCAAGAATTTTTTTTTGCATCAAAATTTTTTTTGTAAAAATCGAGAAAAAAAAGTTGAAAAAGTAGACTTTTGCAAAAATTCAAAATATTCCATGGGTACTCAATGGGTTAAGAAAATTTTTGCATCATTCAAACGAAAATTAAATGACCTTTCCAAATATATATAATAAGCTATTATTTTCTTATTTAAAGTCAAAATATTACATTTTTAAGGGTGTGTAAAGTGTTTCTTGACAAACTGTAGTTGCTATAGGAACGTTCGGTCAAAACTCAACATTTAGTATGAAAAACTAGATTGTTTCTCAAAATATCTCAATTGGTTGTCACAAATTGCGTATTTGGTATTGTAATCTACAACCTGAAACAAATTTGACTGAAATCAGCTCAATATATCATATAGCTGCCATAGAAACGATCAGTCTTAAATCAACTTTTAGTATGAAGAACTTTGTTGTTTTTTGAGATATTTCTCACAATCTCACAAATTGTGTATTTGTTATTGAAAATCCAAAATCGGACTATATAATAGAAATCATCAGTCGCAAATTGAATGCAGGGCTTTGTCAGGGTATCAAATCGGTTTCGTAACCTTCCTTTTATATTTATTTATTTTTATTTTCTTACATTTTTGCAGCAAAGAATGAAAATAATGCACATTAAGGATTTCCTGTGCCCATCACAATTCATCCGAAAGCAATTAAACACACACTCACACACACACACTCACACACGCACACAGATTGTTTTTGTTGTTGTTCCTGTTATTTGCTGTTGTTGCCGTAGTAAATGTGCTGTTGTTATTATTTTTGTTGGCCCGGCCATAAATTGATTCCGCTTCCAGCGACGCAACAAGTGGCAAACTGCAAAACGCGCAAAAGCAACAAAAATATATCAACAACAACACACAACAACAACAACAATAAATGCCCGATTGTGTGTGTTATTTTTAACAGCAAAGGCAATTCAATTAAATCACAAATAAATATGTATTTCGATTCCAAAAGCTTTTAATTTGCATAAATATTTCAAATCGAAAATCGCATGCCTTCAAAATATATGTGTGTATCTGTATCTTTTGTGACTGTATCTATGCATCTTTAGATACTATTCTATTCGTATGCCAGTTTATCTACATATTTGATTTGATTTGATTTCACACTGATCTATAATCATCAACCTTCTCTTCCCTCCTCTCTCTCTCTCTCTGTCTCTCTCGCTCTGTGCGTTTGTCGCGCGTTTTATGACTTTTAATTTTTTTATTGGCATATTTCATTTGTATATACATATATATAGCTTTATTTCTTGGCCACGGTCAGAGCTGAATGGTGCATATAGAGCACGTCTAGTCTTGGGTTTGACATTCGCTCGTCGTTCTTTTGATGCCACTTACAAAGTGGCCTGGCTCTATCATTAAAAGCTATTTAAATGCTTCAATTAATTGTCAAATTCCTCATCATGGCGCCTAAGTGTGCGTGTGTGTGCGTGTGTGTGTCGGTGTGTGTGTGTGTGTGGGTGTGGCAGAAGGGTGTGGAAGTGGTGAGAATGAATTCAAGTTCATTTGCGGTTCACTGAACTTGCGATCAAATGTTTTAAGGGCCCCTCAGTCAATGAATGTGGCCGACAACAGTAAATATTAGAGATGTGCGCTAGGTAAAACTATCGATATCGATAGTATGGTAATGTAAAGTATCGTAATTGATAAATTCAAATGTTGATTCATAAATAAATATATTAGTATTTTGAATATCACTTATTTATCGATAGACAAGCCGTTAAAAACTATCGATAAATCATGTAACTGACATTTGAACAATACAAATATATTTTAGATGTATTACTCTTAAAATTGGGAATACGGGGCATATGTTTAGAATGTATCAAAGTTATTCAGGGGTGCCATAGAAATCACTTTCGCTTGAATTTCACTTAAATTTCATACAAATTTCATACAAATTTAAGTGAAATTCAAGCGAAAGCGATTTCTGTGGAACCCCAGATTAAGTTGATAATAACCTTAAACCATCCGTGTATTTCTCACTATGAAATGTAAATCGATAGACCTGACAAAAAAGCTTGTAAAACTATCGATAACACCATAAACTGACCAAATTGACTGAACTTAGATGGTTCAGTCTTATTAAAGAGTTACAATTTCAATTTTAAATACACAATAGTTAACATATTAAAATTTAAATGATATGAAAATATTAAACTTAAGTTTTAATGAATTGAAAAGTCTTAAGGTACACGAGTCTCGTCGAGACTTATGGACTTAATAGTGAAAAATATATACAGATTATATGCAACAGATGTATATAAAGATATATAAAGTGAACATGCTGGGCAAACAGAAACCAATAATTCAAAGAATTGTACACAATTAATTTATTACTGTCGTACTTATCGTTGAAATTTATGGATTCCAAATTAGCCAAAAGTATTTCAAGACCTCGGTAGCTCAAAAAGCAAAAAATTGTGAATTGAGTTAAAGACACGATGACGTGTCTAACCTTCGAAACGGGGGCATGATCGTGATCATGATCATGATCATGCTCTCTAAAGCTCTTGAGAATCCATGTTGGATTTTGTCAATCTGTAGCGAGCAAAAAGAACTCTTGCTCTTCCATATAATTCGTTAATAATAAGCACCATGTTTTTTATGTGTCAATTTATTTATGATCTGCATAGAAACGTGCATATATAGATAGATATATATAGATAGATAGATAGATAGATATGTACATATCTATTTGGCGTATTTTTAGAGCATCTGTTGAAAGGAATGTTAGAAATTTATAGCTGAAATAACTTGGCAAATACGTGTATTTAAAACTGAAGCAGATCATGAATCGCAACTTTAAAATAAAGGTTTGAAAAATAAAATAAATAAAAAAAATATATTAATATGATCCGTTTGTTATAAATAATTTAGTTTATTTAAAGAAAAGAGAAAGTCAGTTCTGTAAATTAATTACTTCAAGCAAACATGCTATCTTTTAAGCTTACACAGAGAAAAAAAAGCCATTCTAAAATCAAGCCTAAAATTCTTAATTTAAGCCTGCATTTTCTAAGTATGTTTCCAGGATTAAGCTGAACAATCAAGTCTATATCGGGATTAAAATGGGAAAATAAGCCTAAATTACTTGATTCTCTCTCGGCCTCTTTCATTTCAACTGGTCCGGTGGCTCAGTGGTTAGAGTCGCCGACCTGTTTGAAAAAAACCTGGGTTCGATTCCCCCAGTCAATTGCAGACAAACATTCCCTTCATTAAAAAAAAAATGTTTAAAAAAAGAACAATAAATAAAAAATGTTTAAAAAACAATTTAAATAAAAAATGTTGAAAAAAATTTAACAAAAAAAAAAAATATAAAAAAAAAATATAAGAAAAAAAAATATTTAAAAAAAAAAAATTAAAAAAAAAAGTATTTAAAAAAAAAAAAAAAGTTTAAAACAATAAAAAATAAAAACAAAAAATGAGTTAAAAAAAAAAACATTTTAACTGATAAACATTTTTTTGCCTGAATTACACAATTTCAGGATTGAATTCGGGATTGAAAAAATTAAGTATTTCATACTTGGTTTAAGAAAATCCGAGATTACCCCACTTCTGACATCGTTTCGGATTGTATTCGAGCCAAATATTCCGGACTATTTTTTCTGTGTACTAATCTCTGATCCTTTCGATATGTCTACTTGCAGGAGAAGGGCGCCTTTATATCGGGTCTTTACTGTCGAGACACCAATTGCAGTGGCTTGGTGGTGCCGGAAATAACTGGACTACCGCATCCGAACTGGAATTGTCTGGTGTGCAAGCAGAAATCCACGCACGCCCAGATGATGAAGTCCCAGGACTTTGCCAGCGGTGCCATCAACGCCAAGGCAAATTCGAATTCGCTGCGCACCTTGGTGCACTATCTGAACGAGAAGAGCGACAGCTTCATACCCAACAGCAATTATGTGGTGATCGATGCCAAGCTGAGTGTCCTGAATCGTTTGGCCCAGGGGCGCGAGGATTGCAATGAGGAGCTGGTGGCCGGCACACGGTTGCGTTACAGTCGCGACATTACACAGGTCATGGATAAGCTGGGACTGGGGGACTCCCTGCTGCGCACTCAGCTGGAGACGCAGCTGCACAAGGAGGAGGAGAGACGGGCCAAGAAACAGCTGGAACTGGCCGAGAAGCAACGTCAACTCGCCGAACTGGAGCTCAAGGCAGCCGAGGCCGATAAACTTCTGGCCGCCCTCGCAGCCGAGGGAGAAGTTGCTGCAGCTGAAGTTGCTGCCCCGGAACAGGCCTAAAAACATTTGGGGCAGCTTCACGTTTTGAATCGCCCTTTTTTTGTGCCCTTACCATCCTCGACAGCTGTTCATTTGTATTGTATTTTATTATTTTGTTTGTCTTTGTCTCGTCTCGTCTCGTCACGTATCTTTATTATTTATTTATTTATAATCAATTAAAATATATATACATACTCGTACATACTAAAGACTCGTGTCTGTATTTTCTTTCTCACCTCAATTCTCGAACATTTCGGAATGCGAGACACGCATTTCCACCCATGCGGCGGATTGTTGGCTTTACCATCGATTTGTCAAAACGTTTTCTAATCCCAATGTCAGCAAAAGTTTGCTTTTTATTTTTATTATTATGATTCTTTGCTTTTTATAACATGTGCCTATAAAAATAAGCTAAAAGCGGGCATATTGACTAGGTGATATGGCATGCACCAGATGGCAGGTGATAGCTACGATCGTATTCAAATCTTTGAACAAAATAAATTCCGATAGTATCGATAGTATTTATGATTTAAAAAAATCTATGGAAATAACAGCCTTAATTCAGTAAGTATTATATTTTTAAAATAAATAGTAAATGTTGCATAAAATGGATAAGAAGTTTCATGGGAGGATTAGTTGTTTTACATTATTTGACGATAGTACTTACTATCGATAGTTTGGTAGAATAGAGGCTTTCCTTAACCCAATTTCTGTCGAACAAAAAAATTTTTAATTTTCAGAGCGTTTTTTTTATGTAAACTAACGTATTCAAATCCGAATGGAAATTTAAGAAAATTAGAACAAATAAAGAAAAGAAGTAACAAAACAAATAAAAATTAATTTTAAATTTAATTTTAAAAATATTAAAGTTTTAAGAAATGTGAATTTCAGTTTGATTTTTATCCTCATATTCGGTTTTAGAAGGTCCAAATTAGCCTAGAAAAGCGGCATAAAATGGGTTATTATCAAATGGTAAGGATGAACTATCAATACCATTTCCGCACAAACAGATCTAAGATAAATAAATTTGATATAACTTTAATTTTGATAATACACATCGTAAAACTATCACAACTTGCATATTTCTAAAGGTAAAGTCATGTTATATTTTTCCTACTGAGCAATGACCCAAAAAATTATGAATTATTTAAAATTAAGAAAATCGAACTAGAACTAAGATTTTAAATTAACAATTAGATAATTGATAAATTGTTTTCAATTTGAAACTAAAAGTTTAAAGTCCATAATTTTTTGTATACAGTTGAGCTTCCGTAACTCAAACTTCTATAACTCGAATTGAGTGGCAGTAAAATTAATAAACTTAAGTAAAAGAACTCTATGAGTCGAATATCTCCATAACTCGAACCTTTTCTTTGGAAATTGGTGATTCGAGTTAGGAAAATTTGACTGTATTTATTTTTATTTTATATTTGAAGATATATTTTATATTCCGCATGTTTTAAAGGGATTCATTTATTTTTAAAGCATACAAAATTTGAGTTCATATAATAATCTGCATCTCAACACAGGGTATCTTGTCGTCGTGAGTTTGCTAAACTATTTTATTTTTGCAAAAAAAGAAATAATTTAAACAAAATTAAAAATGTGAAATTTTCAAGATTTTACAAGTTCATTTCGCGCATTTAGATTTTGATTTGATTTGTTAACATTTGTTTTATTTGCCATAAAAAGTTGCAGGCCGTTAAAAAGTTGGCGGCCGCATCTATTTTGGGTCGCCAGCGACGTTTGCGGCCAAAGAAGGCGGCCCGATTATAAATCTGTATAAAAATATGTATGTATATATGTAAGTATTTATACCCCTGTGCATCATACACAATCTGCCACTAAGCCAAACAACAACACACTCACACCCACACACTCACACACCCACACACATACAAATTACACACACTAGCCGTAAATGCAGCATGTAATAAATATTTGTTGCGCCGTCTTAAATATAATTTCGCTGTTGTTTGTTTTTACTTCAGTTTGCTCGACTTAATTGCTCATTAAAATTAAATTTCTTTTGCGCGAATTAAAATATGAGAATTATACGATTATTTCATGGTAATTATGCCAGATTTACGGCTAAATTACTAAGTAATCGCATCAACATCTGAGAACAATCTTCTCGTAGATTCAATGGCATCCAGTTTTAGGGATCTTTCGAAAAAAAAACAGATCATATTTAATGATTTCAAAAATTCTTTCTACATAGAAAAACAAAATCCGGGATATTTAGCTTGAATTCAATCCGAAACGATGTCAGAAGTGGGGTAATCTCGGATTTTCTTAAACCAAGTATGAAATACTTGATTTTTCAATTCCGAATTCAATCCTGAAATTCATAAATTCAGGCAAAACAATTTTAGTAATTATAATGTTTTTCGTTACGTTTAAAATCGTTTTTTTTTAAATTTTTTTTTAAGATTTTTTTAAACGTTTTTTTTTTTAAGTTTTTTTTAACATTTTTTTTTTTTTAATAGATTTTTTTTTTAAATTGTTTTTTTCTTAACATTTCTTTTTTTACCTTTTTTTTTAATTGACGGGGGGAATCGAACCCAGATTTTTTTCAAACTGGAGTCGGGGACTCTAGCCATTGAGCCACCGGACCGGTTGAAATGAGAGAGGCCGAGAGAGAATTTTCCTCTCGCGCTCAGCAAATGTGTATTTTTCCATTTTAATCCCGATACAGGCTTGATTGTTCAGCTTAATCCTGAATACATACTTAAAAAATGCGAGCTTAAATTAAGTATTTTATACTTGATTTTAGAATGGCATTTTTTTTCTGTGTATGTAAAGCATAAACTGAAATAGCAAGAGAATAAACTACATAAGAACACAAAACAAGTGGGAAAGGCTATAGTCGAGCTCCTGACTATAGGGTACCCGTTAATTATTTAAATAAACTTAAAATATTTTTAATTGCATGCTTTTAGGCACTTGCATTGCTTAAAAACTTAAATCAGCCATTACCACCTATCTATTTGTCCGATCCTGTTACGATTTAGTAGGATGATGGGTAATAATAGAAGTTAACGTTAATTAGTAAAAAAAAACGTAATATCTTGAAAACTGTGCGTATGGTGGCCTTTCGCGATTTACGGAGGCGGAAAGGGGTGTGGCAAAAATTTGAAACAATCTTGATCTGCGTGGGGTTTATAGAAGTCTGTGTGCCAAATTTGGTTGCCCTAGCTCATATAGTCTCTGATATCTAGGCGCTCACAAAGACGGACGGACGGAAGGTCAACTCGGCTGTTGATGCTGATCAAGAATATATACACTTTATAGGGTCGGAGATGCTTCCTTCTCCCTGTTACATACAGGGTTGCCCATATTCGACGGACCCATGTTGTTTTTAAAAAAAATAAAAGAAAAAAATAAAAATTTGGCGGTTGGCAATCTTAATCATTTAATTTGTTCCAAGTAGATTTGTTTACATCAATTTTTGAATATGATATCTGTCAAATGGCCGCCTCTGGCGTTGATGGCGTATTGTGCCCTTTTTGCAGCATTTTCCATCGTTTTCGCCAACATTTCGGCCGGAATAGCGGCTATTTCTTCACGAATGTTGTCCTTGAGCTCTTCTACGGTCCTTGGCTTGTTAACGTAAACCTTTGACTTCAAATATCTCCACAAGAAGAAGTCAGGCGGCGTCAAATCGGGCGAACGCGGTGGCCAGGCATGGCCATTTTCATTTTGGAAGAAAAACGGCCCAATGACCGTTTTCGCACTAACGCCGCACCAAACTGTGACTTTTTCGTCATGAAGAGGCACTTCTTCAATCTCCTGAGGATTTTCAGTGGCGTAAATACGGCAATTTTGATTATTTACGGTCCCATTCAATGTGAAATGGGCTTCATCGGACATGATAATTTTGTTCCAAAATTGCTCGTCATCTGTTGAATGTAAATTTCAACTATTTCAGAGCGCTCGCGTGGCGTGTATTGTTCCATGGTAAAAATCTGCTTGGACTGACGCTTCAAACGCGGTATGTCATTAAGCGATCTGACATCTCTGTCAAAAGTTATGGAGTTGTCAGATGGGTCCGTCGAATATGGGCAACCCTGTACATTGCAAAGAATGCAATATCCCCTTTTAGTTATTTTTTAAGTAACGGGTATAAAAACTATCGATTTTATTAAAGTAATTTTAATTTTAAAAATAAATGTTTAGTTTAGGAACGGATTCGAGAGGTTCATAATCTAGTTCGGTGAACTCAAAAAAGCAACCTTGGTTTTAATTGTCATCTGCAAATAATTCATTAATCATTCGAGAGTCAGTCAACTTGAATTGTTCCGTGTGCAATCTTCAAATTTCAATTCAAACATTCTATTGAATTCTATTCGCAATGGTGAGTTGAGTTGGGAATCACGATTTACACAGCGCTGAACTTGTCCATTGTCTTGCAGTCGACCCACAAGCCGCTTCCGGTCAAGCTCAAGATTCCGACTCGCGTCCAGCCCGAGGTGCATCCACCCAGGGGCAAGGAGGGGCTGTACACCAACAAGATGCACTACGTGAAGAAGCATCTGCTGCGCAAGTTGGGGGCCCAAGAGTGCGCCGCTCCCTTCATGGAGCCCGTGGACGCCAAGGCTCTCAACGTGCCCACCTACTACACCATCATTCGCAATCCCATGGACGTGGGCACCATCCTGCAACGGGTCGAGAACAAGTACTATCGGAGTGTCACTGATCTCGTCAAGGATCTGAAGCAGATAGTCACCAACTGCTACACCTTCAACCGACCCTACTCCCAGGTGTATCGCAAGGGCCTCCAGCTGGAGCGGCTCGTGCTCAAGGTGCTCGAGAAAGTGCCAGCGGGCGAGGAGTTGCCCTACGCCAAGAAGGCGAAGGAGAGCCCGGAGACGTCCCAACTGCAGCTGCAGTGCCGGGCGAGGCTGAAGCGGCTGCTGGACGACGCAGAGCAGATGGAGCAGCCCGAGCGCGACTTCTTCCACGGCCAGTGGACGGATCTCTCCCGCAAGCTGGAGAAGCATCCCCCGCCGTCCGTGGAGGACTTCGAGCGGCGTGTGGTGAATACTCTCAAGCAGTGCCGCCACCAAGCCAAGCTCATCCTGCACCACTTGGACGGCGATCCCGACCAGCCCTCGTCACTGGACGACGCAGACAAGGAGGTCCCCGAGTTCAGCGAGAACGTCATCAAGGTGTTTGGTGCAGGCGACTGGCCACGCCACAATCCGCATCTCAGGTGGCAGGACACTGTGGTCAGCGCCCTCGACCACGCGGTTCACTGCCTGAAAGACGCTCTGGACAAGTGTCCACGGGATCAGAAGCCAGAGAAGGAGGAGCTGAAAGTGGACAAGACGGGGAAGCACGGAGTGAAGAAGAAGAAGAAGTTGTTGAAGGAAGGTAAGCGGAAGGAGCAGAGGAAACTGGGGAAAAAGGGGCACAAGGAGAGCCAGGGGCAGGACGACGAGAAGGAAAAGAAGAAGGAGAAGCTGTCCTATAAGCTTGGGAAGGTATTGATGCGCGCCAAGATAAGCGCCCAGGGCAAAAAGCTCTTTCAAACAATTCTTGTTGAATCCTCCGATGACGAGGAAGGGGAAGGGGCAGAGAAGGGTGAAGGGCAGCCGAGTTCCGTGAGCGTCGAGGAGCGTCAAGCCCTTCAGATGCAGTTCGAGAAGCTGTCTCCAGAGACCATGCGCGAGATCATGCACATGATCGAGCAGTCCGAGCACCGCGCGGGCAGCAACGTCGACCGCAAGTTCGACGTGATGAACTTCAGTCGCGGCACCGTCAATCTCCTGCAGAAGGCCATGGATGCCGACAAGCGTCCGAAGAGAAAGAAGGCCTTCAAGATCCCCAGAGCCAAGCGAGTGCCCAAGCCGAAGCAGGAGAAGCCTCCAAAGCCCCCAAGACTTACCTTGAAGCAGCGCAGGGAATTGTTGCTCAAGGCCAAGGAAATGGAAAGGGAAAAGGATCTCGGGGACAAGCATCCGCAAGCATTGAGGGAGCTACCGTTATATAATCCCAAAGGACCTGCTCAATATTTTCAGCAGTAAATCGGAAACTGCGAGCGAATCTGATGATGATCAAATGATCGAGATTATGTCTTACCATAATTATGCGAGATATTATATAAATTGAACAACCTGTCAATCAATAAATGACTGTTGAAAAATCATCGAATTATTTACTTTTCATTATGCCCTTCATTCAGACCAACTATTTCACATTTACTCTACGACTTATGTTAGTGCAAATTCCTTGTTTGAAAGCAGCAAACTCTTTCAGAGGCGAACAGGACAGCAAACGCAAAGGCACAACTCACTTCCATAGCTGTCTCTTTCACACTTACAACGCGTCTATGCAAAACATACTGAAACAAACATGGCCGCTGCGCCTGCTCTCTTGACGAACTTAACGAAGCCAGCAATTGCGTGAGCGGCAAGCAGACACACATATGTACATACGCAACTGAAGTGACATTAACAGTTTGTTATCGAATTTACGACTTATCGATCAAATGTTTACCTTAATTAAATTGCAGTGTGTGGCAAAAAGCAGCATTAAATTCAAAAATTACAGAACTAAGATGTGTCTTATTGCCTGGAAAGAGTCAGCATTATTTATTGATAAAATGTTTATGTTTAACCTAACCTAACATATCATATATGTATATAAAATATGTAAAGTATTTCTGATACAATATGAGTATGAAGTAGATTAGTTTAGGTTCAAAGATTGTGTCTCATTAATCAACAGGCTGAAGAACTATGTGGACCAATTTGTTCAGTCATCCCATGCCTCCCCCCACCCTTTTCCGTGTTACCACTTGGGGGTTTTGGCTAAAAGCAATTTGTGATTAGGCAGCATGTGCGACAAAACTTTGGATGGAAACCAGCGGGACAAGAGGAGAAAAGACGGACAGACATGCTTCAAGGAATGGACAAAATACAGAATATGATGATGATCAAAAGATCATGAAAGATATTGTATCTAGGTACGTGTCGGATACATATAGTAATATACATACATACTTAGATACAAATTCTATATCGTCCAACGGATCGTCATTCTATATGTGGCATAATTTATTGCAATTTTTATTATAGTTTTATTTACGATTTGGAAGCTCTCAAATTTGTTTAGCTGCTGCTGCTGATTATTTAATTCATGTTGTTCTTGCTGTTGTTGCTTTTGTTATAGCAAATATTTATGGCAGTTTATTGTTTTTGTGCCTGCGCAGATTTTGATGTGATTATAAGGCATATA
Organism: Drosophila subquinaria; assembly: GCA_037043405.1. Lineage (NCBI taxonomy): Eukaryota > Metazoa > Arthropoda > Insecta > Diptera > Drosophilidae > Drosophila > Drosophila subquinaria. Next base: position 150,280 of record JBAMBL010000200.1, read on the forward strand.
TCTCTTGGCATATTTTAATTGCCCACGGCAATATATTATAGTACTTCAAGAACTGTTGACACAATATACATATACATATTTTGATGTTGTTGTTGTTGCTGTGTTTCTATCGTTTTTATGCATATTTGAGTCGCCTTTTTATGTGATCGTATTTGTAGATCTATCTATATATGTATGATATATACTTATTATATATTCATCTTAAGATTATAGAACTTAATCCTGAAACTGATGAAAAACCTAAAGCAATTTTACATATGTACATATTTTAAACAAATCGGTTCAATATATAATTTTTTTATAATTTAATAATTTCTAAATCCTTTCTGCATTAATACCCCCCCATTCCCTTTAAAGTTCTTCAGAACGATAGCTAAAAGTAATGGCACACTTTGACAGCTAATAATGAAAAACAGATGGCGCCACACAACATTTTAGGTTATGTGCTTTACCTAATTATTATGTGTTGGGCCATAAAAATAAATGATAATTAATTATATACTTCTATGTATGTAATTGCTGTGACATAGGGTATATCGATCGATGGCAAAGGGAAACGGAAATCAATTGTTGAAATATTCATGAAGCGTGTGAAAAGTTTTGTTTATTATTGTTTGAATTTTGGCTGTAATTTATTTTCGACACGGTTGCAGGCTAACTAATCGTAATCCGTAAGTAAGTAGTACATGTGTTCATACATTTAAAATATTTATGTATGCATGTACATATCGAGTGTAAAAATTAAATGCGCATTTTACTATTTGATTTACTTGCCATGGCCGACCCCATGTAATTTATGCCCTCTTAATGAACCATTGCCATAATAACCATTGGCCAAATGCTAGAAAGTGACCATAAATTTCGGGAATTACATCGCCAGCTGGTAGTGCGTCTTGCTGGGTGGATCATACACATTCCAGAGAATATACATACTATATAATTAATAATAATGCAACGATCTGTCTTTATTAAAAGTACATACATACATTGTTTGTCCTCTAAATGTACATTAAAAATTATATATTTTTCGCATTCATACGGTGGCTTAATTATAAGAGTTCGGCAATTTCGTAAATTATTGACTCAATTAAGCTTTGCTCATTTGATGTTAATCGCGTTTATGTTATTGAGAGAGAGTGAGAGCCAATAAAATGATGTAGCTAAGTAACTAAACATAAATTTTCTTATCTACTAAAATTGTTCATTCTTAATGAGAAAATACTTTTAAAACTCTTTTAAGTAATATTACTAGAGCTAATTTACTTTGCAACTGGGCGCATTCAAGAATATTTCTGTTTTTCTTTTTATTAATTTTTTCTAAGCCTAGCATTTTAAAGACCAAAATCTGGAAATTCCTTTAATTTCAATAAATACATTTATTAAGAGCATTGCAATTACGCTTTTGATGTAAAAAACAAGATAGAAAACGAAAATATATCCCAATTTTTTTTGCGATTCAGCAAATTTGTTTGTTCTATGTTTAGTGTAAGAGATGGGGATTATCGATGTTAAGTTTTCATAATTATAGCAATAAACATTATTATTGAAATATTATTATTGAATTTTTAAAAAAATTTCAACAAAATTACAAAAAAACACACAAATAGTTGCAACTGTGTGGCAGCCTTGTCCCAATTTTGGCAAAACATGGTATCAGCCCCTTAGTTGGTCTCCAAATTTGAAAATTTTCAAATTGATCATTTACCGTCGATGTTTTCGTCGATGCTTTATTTTTAAAGCATAGTACGCAAACTAAAAAAAAAGGCCTGGCGTAAGCCCAAACTCCATATAAAAAAAACGCTGGCGTAAAATCAAGAAGAAGAAGTTGACATTTTTTACGCTCGGGTGTCCGCAGACTAAATAAAATAACAGAGCTGTTAAGTAAAATAACAGAATGGGCAGCACTGCTGACAGGCCCAGCGAAACATTAAACTGTTTAGAGTTTCGCTGGGTATACTGGAGATAAATGTCTGGCACACAAGTGAAAACTATGAAGACTAATTAAATTTGGTCAATAACGATGACAATATTGGTAGATTATAGGCAAGAACGTAAGCTAAAATGGCTTTTATAGATATTTTGGTATTTTTTTCATTAACACAAATGGTGAATCCTCATTAGAAGTTCAAAATCGATGGGTGCACCCAACACGCGCTGTGGTTGCGGGGCATCGCATATTTTTTCTCTATTAACTTTAATTTGCATTTTTCACTGCCTATTCTCTCCTCTTTCATCCAAATCAGTTCAGAATCTTCAAATTTAAAATAAACCGCCGCTGACGCATAGTGTTACCACTCAACTTTTTGTTATTTTTCCGTGTTGCATTGGCAACACTGGGCTTACGCTCGTCGACAGCTAAATATTGAGCACTTTACGCCGCGTAAAATTTAGTTAGCTTGCGTACTAAGCTTAAACATCGAAAACATCAATGATTCTCCTCCACCTAGAGGTGGAATGCGCATGCATGCCATGCACTTCTCAGTTTGAATTTATTTGTAAGCATGTAGATTTAACAGTCTGGCCACCTTTCTATCAAGCGCTGCCAGCGCTACCCTTGCAACGCGGCGCTGCCAGACTTGCGCGTCAAATCTGCGCTTCGTTAAGTTGAGCATAACATACATAACGAAACTCAACTGAACGGACTTTTTCAAAATAAACGTTACATTTTATCGTTAAATTCGTTCGTGTTGCAAGCTTAAATATGCAAGCTTAAGCAAATGCACAGACAAAGCTTTTGAAGCAAAAAAGCTTTATAGTAGCATTATTATGGCGATCACTTTCACAAATACCAATGCATGAAAAAAACCTGGCAAATTGTGGGCAGCAAAACAAATGTATTTGTAAGAGTGTGTGAGGCGTGTTTGCGAGGTGTGTGTGTGTGTGTGTTTGTGAGTCTATGTATTAAAAGTCTATGTATGTATGTAGATAACCGTATGTAGACGCCGACGCCCTAAGTCGTTCGTCGTCTACGTTTTATAGATTTAAACAACTAAAAATCATTCGGAATTGTGCGTTTCCAGTGTGAAGACCGATTTCTGTTTTCCGTTGAAATCGTGCAAAAAAAATAAACAATAAAGTAAACAAATAGAAACCAATCAAGTTTTTTTTTTCCTGTTTGAAATCCTACAAATTCTTTTTGGATTTTTTTAAGTGCAAGTGAAATTACATATTTGTTTGAAGGAAATAAACTCTGTAGAAACAAAAAGATAAAGGTTAGTTTCAAATCACTTGTCAATTGAAATTGACCGCAACGCCAACAAAAATTGTTCAGTCAATTAGCATAAATTTATTTTATGTGCGTTAAGTATTAAATAGACTAGTATGTTCAGATCTCAACCGGTGTCTCTATGTATATGGACCGTAAATATCAAAATATTATTAGCATACTCGCAGTTTTGTGGTTCGAGAGACAGTCGATGTCGCAATCGAACTACACATGGAACTAGAAACGAAAACGAACATTAAACTTGAAATGAAATGTGGAAATATGAATATTGCTGATAATGGGCGCTTGTTAGAAGATTTAAATTTAGAGCTCATCTTGTTGTTGATGTTGCTGCTTATTACAGTTTTGTAGTCTATACGTAGTGTACAGTAAACAATCGCTAGGTTGCACATAGTTAATAGATAAAAGTTAAGATTGCGATTTGGTGATTTACAGTATGACAACGAAATTTTTGAAAAGCTTAAGGCCCCATACAGCAGTACAGTGAACTATCTCGAAGTGAGCTATTAAAAAATCTGAATAGATTTTGAATTTAAATAATAAGTCTAAAATCAACAACTTACAACTTAGTACAAAAGTTTATTCTGCATCTGCTGATCAAGCAAAATTTGAAGATGATATTATAAAATTAAATAAATAATAAATATTTGATGAAGTTTGAAGTTCTTATTGCAGAAGTGCTTTAAAGTCTGAATCATTTCTTTAAACTTTATTGAAAATATTGTATTCAATTGCTCATGTTGTCTCCAACTATTCGATGTTGTCTTTTGTTTTATACATACTATATATTATGCCTAAAAGCAATAATTCAATTGTGTTGAAATTTTTCAAATCATATATCTTGTTAAATTAATTAATTTTTTAACTAATATCCATACGTAGAAAAATAGACTTCGTTTAAGATTCATACAATTCTTTAACTCATTGCTTAGTAGAAGTGACGCAGAAAATTAAAAATTATATAATGTAGACATACAATTGAATTTAGTTTAAAAGTTTTTTAAAATTGTTGAAAGCTATTTTTTGGTCGCGGAAATTCGCCAAAAGTAGTCGTCACTGTAGCTAATCAGTGATGTCAAATGACGCTTTAGTTTCAACCCCTTCCCGTAATCCCTCAAATCTACATAAACCAAAACAGCAAATTTATTTTAATGCGCTTATTTTTCTATTTTCCTTTATAGTTTTATTTATTTATGGGGGGTAGCACGTGGAAGATTACAAAGTTAATAACAAGGAGGCGCGTGTAAATTGATAATGCTTCCCACATAAGTGCATAATTCACTTGACATCGAGTACTTAAGTGTCATAAACAAATGTAACAAGAGTCTATGTAAAGTAATACCGACTAGCCAATTATAACGATAATTTTTTTATAATCCGGTCAAGGGTATATTCATTTTATAGAACAGCATCAACTGTTGAGTCTATTTTAGAGATTATCGGAGCTAGAAGCGCCATATTTGGTATGTAGGCTTCTTATATGTTCATATTTATGTTTAACTTTTTGGCACACATATCAAGTATTTAAGTTACCTAAGAGACTTTTTTTTATGAAGAGTAACACGCAAAGTTAACAACAAGACGCATGCAAATTGATTATATTCTTCATATACATAAGTCCATTAGTCACTTGAAACTGAATACTTAAGTCTCTTTAAAGTAATATCGACTAGTCAATTCCAAGAATTTTATTGCCTTATCAACAGAGTTGCGATGTTGTTTTTGCTGATCTTCCATTTCATGACCTATCCAAAAGAAAATGAACATGATAAGAACAGTCAGAAAACACAATATAAAGTAAATCATGAGAAACTGGAGAAGTTATTTGCTAAGTAGATAAAAGAGAGTGAAGCTAAAGCAAGGGACTAGTTTAAAAATTGCTTATATAAAGAAAACAGTTCTTCAACTAAAATACAAAAGAGATTTGCTTTTTTTATTAAGAAGTTATAAAATGAGAAGAAAAAGTTAATACAAATTGCTGGGGAACCAGTTCTCAAATGACGAAATTAAATTGAATTAATCTTATGCAAATTTCCTAATTAATTTAATACATAATAGATGAATATACAATATACAATGCAAAATTAATGGAAATTTAAATATATATTAGATATATTATCAAAGTAAGAACTTCACAATGTATTTGATTAAAAAAAAAATTAAGTACATTTTCTGAATAAAGAAAAAGTTGATAAATATATTTCAAGTAGAAGAAAAAATATGGATAAATGCCTGAATTTTCAAGTATTCAGAAGATAATTCCTCTGGAAGAGAGTAGAGTTGTTGAAGCAAGAGAATAGAGGAAAAATTAGAGAAGCACTCGCCAATCAACTCAACAAATGGCACAATCGAAAGAGTATACACAATTCCGGGTGGGTTCGATGATTATGCGATTCTTTTGGCTATTATTTATGGAGGGGGTTTGTCGGCATAGAAAGACGCATAAAAAGTTTATGAAAAGACGTGGCACATAACATACACAATCTTCTTTAACCTTGACAGTTAATAATGATAAGACGCTACGAAAACATATGGGCAGAACTATGCCTTATTCTCTCTGCTTGCTATATACTATAATACATACTCGTAAAAATATATATGTGTGTGTGTGTGTTTGTGTGTTTATGTGTATAGTGTGTCTGGTGTCTATATATACACATAGATACAACCAAATGGTTGGCAAGCGCCACAGGGAGGGCTCTTGAAACTCGCTAATCTCTCAAGTGTTTCGCGCATCGGACCATGCCACTTTTGATAACAAGAGCATTAAAACTAAACTGAACCACTGTAAGACCCCTAGACGCGATTAGATCTGCTCCACATATGTACATACATACCTACATATATTTATATTTCAGCTTCGACTTGAAAGTAATCGTATTTGTCTGTTCAGTATCATTTAACAATCTCAATCGTTATACACTTGACAGATCGCATTTTCGGAAGGAAGTCCAGTTAATCTTCCCCAGCTACAAGATGAGTCCACCGGCCTTGCTGAGCAAAGACACGCCCGACATTGAGGTAGGTTCAATCACAATCCAATTTACACTGAGAAAAATCGTTTTTTACAGTGGCGGACAAAGAAAACCGGACTCCATAAAACAGCGGTTTTTGGGGTATTTTTAAAGTGTTTATTTATTAGACCATAGGAAAAACGTATGAGGCTGAGGAACCGTTTGAATGATACAAAACTTTCCTTAACCCATTCAGTACCCATTGAAAATTTCGAATTTTTTTAAAATTCTACTTTTTAATCTTTTTTCCTCGAGCTCAAACAAAATATTTTTGGATGCAAAAAAATTCTTCAAACAATTCTAATAGTGACTGCAAACAAAAATTTTCAAGAATCTCTTTACTAGGATATTTTTATGATTTTTTGAAAGTTGAATTGAAACCATTAGTTCCTTTTAGAAAAAGTGCTAGTTAAGATGTAGATAGACAGATCACAGGGTTATCGGGTCTCGGTTTCCTGTCTCGAAAACAGCAAAACCAGAGAAAATTGAAATAAAAGTGCAACATTCAAATGAAACCACTCAGAAAGGCCTTAAAACCAGTTTTAAATGAGAGGTTATTAGGTGTCCTTAATTTGTGAGAAAGTTAATCAAATGTTGTTTGCAACTCTTTAAAGGATCTGTTGACGCTAAACCCGCGCGTAAAGACGCAATGCACCGTGGTGCCCACGAAGCAGACGAAGGAGAACAAAAAGCACTGGAAGCGCAATGCCGATCACATGGCCGTGCCATGCACAACATTGGCCAATAACTTTGAGGACATTAAGCACACGACACTGTCGGAACGTGGAGCACTCGAGGAGGCGGCCAGGTGCTTGAAATGCGCCGATGCACCGTGTCAGAAGTCCTGCCCCACGCAACTGGACATCAAGAGCTTCATCACGAGCATTGCCAACAAGAATTTCTATGGCGCCGCCAAGGCAATCTTCTCCGATAATCCACTTGGCTTGACCTGCGGCATGGTTTGTCCCACGAGCGATCTCTGTGTCGGCGGCTGCAATTTGCAGGCCTCCGAGGCGGGTCCAATTAACATTGGCGGCCTGCAGCAATTCGCCACCGAGGTGTTCAAACAGATGGGCGTCCATCAACGCCGATCGCCGCATCAGAAACCTTTGGCGCAACCGAACAAGAAGATTGCTCTGCTTGGCGGCGGACCAGCCTCTTTGTCGTGTGCCACATTCCTGGCCAGATTGGGCTACAATGATGTGACCATCTATGAGAGACGCAGCTATTTGGGAGGACTCAGCGCATCGGAGATTCCCCAGTATCGTCTGCCCATCGATGTGGTTAACTTTGAGATTGATCTGGTCAAGGATCTGGGCGTCAAGTTTGAATTGAATCGTGCACTTAGCACCAAGGACTTGACCATTAATGTAAGTGCAATCGCATCTTTTTGATATTTCCCGATCTTTTCTTTTTTATATCAATGTTGTCTGATCTTTCAATCATTTTGATCTTTTCAATCTTCTATTTTCTTTTTTTTATATATCATGTTCGATATTTCGATTCTTTTTTTAACGATCTTGTCCGATGTTTCAATCTTTTGAATGTCTTCTTCTATTTTTACCGATCTCACGTTCTTTTTGATATTGTCCTTCTTTCTTTCTTTTTTATATCAATGTTGTCTGATCTTTCGATCATTTTGATCTTTTCAATCTTCTAATTTTTTTTTTTTAAATATCATGTCCGATATTTCGTTCTTTTTTCGTTTCTTTTTTTAATGATCTTTTCCGATATTTAAATTTTTTGGATATATTCCTGTCTTCTTCTATTTTCACCTATCTTTCGTTATTTTTATATTGTCCAATACTTTCCAATTTTTTACGACCATGTCTGATATTTCGATCTTTTGGATATATTCCTATCTTCCCCTATTTTCACCGATCTTTCGTTCTTTTTGATATTGTCCAATACTTTAAAATTAACGATGCTTCGATTTTTTGGATATTTTCTTCCCCAAATTTTACCAATCTTGTCCGATTTGTTGCTATTATTTTCCAACCTCATGCTGATTTTCATGTCCAATATTCTTCCCTTACTTACAGGGTTTGCTGTCTGCTGGACACGATGCTGTCTATGTGGGCATTGGCCTGCCTGAGCCCAAGTTGGATCCCATTTTCAAGGGCCTCAACGTCGAGTCGGGCTTTTATACTTCCAAGAACTTTTTGCCCTTGGTCTCCGATGGCTCCAAGCCAGGATTATGTGCCTGCAAGTCGGCTCAGGCGCTGCCCAAGCTCTATGGCAATGTGATTGTGCTGGGAGCTGGTGACACAGCCTTTGATTGTGCCACCTCAGCGCTGCGTTGTGGTGCACGTCGTGTCTTTGTTGTTTTCCGCAAGGGATCGACTGGAATTCGCGCTGTGCCCGAGGAGGTGGAGTTGGCGCGCGAGGAACGCTGCGAACTGATGCCGTATTTGAGTCCACGCAAGGTGATTGTCAAGGATGGTCAAATCACGGCCATGGAGTTCTGTCGCACCGAGCAGAATGAGCAGGATGAATGGGTTGAGGATGAGGAGCAGATGGTCCGATTGAAGGCCAACTTTGTCATCTCGGCCTTCGGCTCGGGATTGCAAGACGCGGATGTGCGTGATGCGCTGTCGCCATTGGAATTCCGTTCCGGATTGCCCGTCGTGGATCGCCAGACGATGCAGAGCAGCCTGAAGCAGGTGTTCCTCGGCGGCGATCTCGCTGGCGTGGCCAACACAACCGTGGAGTCGGTCAACGACGGCAAGGTGGCTGCCTGGAGCATCCACTGTCAGCTGCAGGGTCTGCCCCTGGACACGCCAGCTGCTCTGCCTCTGTTCTACACGGACATCGATAACGTGGACATTTCGGTGGAGATGTGCGGCCTGAAGTTCGAGAATCCCTTTGGCCTGGCCTCGGCACCACCAACCACAAGCGCCGCCATGATCCGACGCGCCTTCGAGCAGGGCTGGGGCTTTGTGGTAACGAAAACCTTTGGCCTCGACAAGGATATGGTCACAAATGTCTCGCCACGCATTGTGCGCGGCACAACCTCCGGCTACAAGTATGGACCACAGCAGGGATGCTTCCTCAACATTGAGCTAATCTCGGAGAAACGTGCCGAGTACTGGCTTCGCTCCATTGGCGAACTGAAGCGTGATTTTCCCGAGAAGATCATCATTGCCAGCATCATGTGCAGCTACAACGAGGCCGACTGGACGGAACTCGCCACCCTGGCGGAGAAATCCGGTGCCGATGCCCTCGAACTGAATCTGTCGTGTCCCCATGGCATGGGTGAGAGCGGCATGGGTTTGGCCTGTGGCCAGAAGCCCGAACTGGTCGAGGATATCTCGCGCTGGGTGCGCAAGGCCGTCAAGGTGCCCTTCTTCATCAAACTGACGCCCAACATTACAGACATCGTGTCCATTGCGGCGGCAGCACAACGTGGTGGCGCCGATGGTGGCTCCGCAATTAATACCGTACAGGGTCTGATGAGCCTGAAGGCCGATGCCACAGCCTGGCCAGCAATTGGCAAGGAACAGCGTACCACCTATGGCGGCGTCTCTGGCAATGCCACACGCCCCATGGCGCTGCGTGCCGTTTCGGAGATAGCCAAGAAGTTGCCAGGATTTGCCATCTTGGGCATTGGTGGCATTGATTCCGGCGAGGTGTCGCTGCAGTTCCTACAGGCGGGCGCCACAGTACTCCAGATCTGCTCCTCCGTACAGAATCAAGATTTCACGCTAATTGAGGACTATTGCACCAGTCTGAAGGCGCTGCTCTACCTCAAGGCCAATCCGCCGCCAGTCAATGGCGCCTTCTGGGATGGACAATCGCCACCAACGCCTGTGCATCAGAAGGGCAAACCTGTGGTTCACCTCACCGGCACTGGCAATCAAACGTTGGGCTTCTTTGGTCCGTATCAACAGCAGCGCGACATCAAATTGTCCGATTTGCGTAAGAAGCAGGGCGCCTTCTGGGATGCCGAGCAGGCCACCTTGGCTGCCACGGAAGCCCAGAGCTCCGCGGCCACCAAGCCGGCGCCCAAAGTGGCCGATATCATTGGAGCCGCGTTGCCACGCATTGGCGCCTACAAGAGTCTGGATAACACGCAACAAAAAGTGGCACTTATCAATGATGTGAGTTAGCTTCTCTCTCTCTTTGACTCTCTGTCTCTATTTAATTGGTGACCTTTGACAGGACATGTGCATCAACTGTGGCAAGTGCTACATGACGTGCGCCGACTCCGGTTACCAGGCGATTGAATTCGACAAGGATACGCATTTGCCGCATGTGAATGATGACTGCACTGGCTGCACGCTCTGTGTCTCCGTCTGTCCCATCATTGATTGCATTCGGTAAGCAGCAACGACAACCGTTCAGTTGATCATTTCATAAATAATATTAAATATTTTCAGCATGGAGCCCAAGACAATTCCTCATGTTATTAAGCGCGGTTTGGAGGACAAGACATTCTACACACATGCCCTAAGCCCGAGTCAATAAGCAATATACATCTACATATATATTCATATAAACGTTATATGTTTGTACAGCTACTGCAATTGGATGTTATTAATGAATAAATAAATGCATTTAAACGAATATTCTGCTTTTTAAAATTGTATAAACCAAAGCTCGATAGCGCGCGCGCTTATCGTATATTATCGATACAATACAACCGTGGCAACCAGAGCTGCCAGATTATCTTATTTCTGGCTAGATCAAGCATATTTTAAAATGGAAAAGCTTATAAAATTTGCAAATAGCTTATAGCCATAAATCTAGCAAATTTTAAAGTTAATATAGCATATTCTAGCAATTAATGTATTCGTGACATCAACGAACTATTTTGAAAGTTTAAAATTCTTCACGGTATACAAATTACGTGATTTGCTTGGCAATTTTTGGCTGGAAAGCAGCACCACGAAATCTACAATAGTAGCAAATGGCAGCATGCGGAATCCAATAAACATTTATCATAAATATTTAAGTGAGGAAGAAAATAATGAAATCGTTGATATGTTAACTACTTAAATTTCAGCAAAAACCTTTTGATTTTGTATGTTTTCTTGCATTTTCTTGTTATTTTTATTTTTAGCTTATTTTTACTCAGAATCTAGCTTAAACGGCCGCTGAACATCTGGCAACACTGGTGGTAACAGTGAATGCCAATGTTATTCGTTGTGAATGGCAACTGCTCAGCTGTTTGTTATTATTGTTTAGGGTTTTCTTTACCGTGGCTGCAAAATTGTTGTTAATGGCCACCGCGACGCAGTCCTCAGCCGCATCTAACAACAGCACAGATGCTAATAATGGATTGCTGTCGGCAACAGTTGTGGCGGGTCTTCAAAATCTGGGCACAACGCTAACAGCGGCCATCAGTAAAACGCTTATTGCAAATTCACTAAAATTGACGCTCCATCCAGATGCAAGTATGTTACTCTATTGCATATGACGAATCTCTGTGCATTTTCAAAATATGTGATTATTCACAGTTATTGCGCCAGTGCCAGAGATATATGCAACGAACGCTGCCAGCGCTAAACAGAGCGAATATGCTGTGGTCACGCTTTACGCGCTGGCCACCAAACATGGCTGGGACAGTGCAACGCTGCGGCAACAGCTGGAGGCACTTGCTCTGCATTCCAGTGCGATAGAGGAACTGACGCGCGTCTATGAGGACAATCGCAAGGAGCTGGTGCTGCGTCAACTGCAGCTGGGCCACAATTTTCCACACATCACCGACGTCCAATGGCGCATTGTGTGCGATGTGAAAAGCTCAACGTCCGGCAGCAGCAGCGGTGCTCCACATTTCATTATCAATCTCGGCCAGTATCGGCAAAGCAGCGGCGAGCGTGTAACAATTGTCGAGTTCTTGTGCAATGCCGAGGAGCTGCAATCGTTGATCAATCGTCTAAAGGATATTGAAAGACACTGCAACCAGGTAGCCATCACTTAATCCAAAATTCAATATGAACAAATATGGGTGTTTTTTTTTTATGTATATACATGCACATATATTTATGTGTGTATGTGTATGTGTAGTAAGATTTAATTTAAACTTTGTACACAATGCTTGTCACAAGTCCAAACAAAAAAAGGTTGACAATTAACACAGTTGTCATCACTAAACGGCTACGTCTTCGTCTTCTTTCAATTACATTATCTTCTGCTGTCCCGGCGATGTGGGCTGGGCTATTTTTTTAACTACTGACACTTGAAGTTGTACTAAAATATATGTAGTTATTATTATTATTATTAGTTGTACTAGTAGTATTCATGATTTTCAGCTGTCATTGCGGGCTCGGATCAACTCGCACTTTAAACTCGGCTGGTGCCAGCAACTCCACCAGCAGATCATAGTTGTTGGGCGCTGTACAGAATATAGTTCCAGAGAAGCATGTATTGTCGTTCTCCTCGGCGGCGATCAGCACGCAATCGTTATAGTTGGCCAGACGCATATTAACGCCCCGAAAGCGAGAATCCTGTTTGTACAGTATGGAGCCATCTCTCTGTAAAAAGTATGGTCGTCCACTAAACGGATTCAAAAAGTCCGACCAATAGCCCAATGACGTTAAGCGATCACTTATTTCTCTAGCGGCCAGCACGAACTATCATCAAGGAGAATAAATATTTGAATGGATTTGTTTTAACAGTCCGACACAAGGTATATTAATACAAGGTAACGTATTTTCAGTAACTATTCTCTTACTTTTACGTTTGAGAACAGTTTCTAGGAATGTGTCACCCTGTTAACACCACCATGAATTTACTTGCCTTGGCAGCGCCCTGTTCTATATCGCCCTCGTAGCTGAGTGTGAGCAGTGTTATCGAATAATCCCGTTGACCAACAGCGCGCACTGGGAATAGCTCAAAGATTGAGTCGCGTATCAGCATTGGACACTGACAGCATGTAAACTCTAAACGTGTCTTGTCCACGTTGTCGTCCTTAAAGAAATTGACTAGTTGTGCCAGCGGCTCCATAAGACCCACTGTCGATGTGTCGCCCTGCCAAGCAGGTCCGATTGAGTTTGGCAAATAGAAGCGATTGTGGCGTTTCGAGGTCAGCTCCCAGTTGGGCTCACCCTCCAGGATGTTCAGGTCATCTAACAACAAAATGCAATACGTTTTAATACTTCATGATGAAATTAAGCATAAGGTTGCGTATTCGCCCCAAGGTATGCAGCGAAAAGGGTTTGTCGCCACCTTGACTCGAATCTTCTTCTCCTTACCATCATCAACTCCTCGCGATTTGTTCACTGTTTTAAACGGTTCGCCAGCATCTGACGGCGCCCCATTGCGCTTCGAGTAGGACGCCGTGCTGCCACCAGAAGCAGCTTGCATTGGTTGCACATTGAGTATGCTGCGCAAAGTATTATTATCCTGCAGGGGCTTCACATATGCATTGCTAATCAGACAGCGTCCAAATAAACGGCTCAGTGTACGCGACATTATATCACATAAAGCTCTGCAATGCAAACGCGCAATAATTCGCTAAATTCGCTAAATTGACCTTAGTGCTCTTTGGTCACACTGCTTGTTGTTTTTATTCTTTTTCTACTCACTGGCAGCAGTCGAATGTGAAACAAAAAGAGCGAAAATCTATATATGATTACAATTTCACGTATAATTTTGTATTTTGTTTGAAATTCCTTGATACAATGTCGAAAGTTTAAGTGTTTTTTTTTTACCTATTTTATTTATCGTGCCGTATATTCTGTTATTAGGCTGTGTCGATTTGTCATTTTTAATCGACTTGAGCGTTAACAGCGTTGCCATATATTTGCAAAAATAACCAACAATAAAAAGCACCAAAACAATCAATTTGTGTAGCTTAATTTAATTGCAGAACAGATTGTATTATTAAATAGCTTGCATTATTTTATTAAACTTGTCTATGGTTCTTAGAATAATTTAAGAAATAAATAAACACTATCCATTAAGTTAAACGATTTTTAACAATAAAAAACAAACAATTTTATTTTTTGTCAAGACAGTTTCTTGACACACTGTATATTTTAATTTACAAAAATTTACAAAATTACTCAAGATGTCTATGCTAGAAGTGTACAATTAGTTTAGGGAGTACGCAGACTTCATACACGATAAAAGCATTCATCCGCGCGAGGCTCACAGTTATCATAAGACTTGAACATTGGATCACTTAGCTCTGCTTCGGGCACGCAGGCGCAGTGGAAATTCTTCTGGTCGCGATTGTACAGCTTCCGCGGGTATCCGGACCAATCGCGCGGTTTGCCGTCGCCGCTGGTTGGCGTGCACCAGACCCGAGTTCCCGTCGCCTCGGACCACTCGATATTACAGCCAGGATATTTGTTGCGCAGCTCATCGAGCTCCGCCTTTGCCGTCTGTGCCTGATCCAACAGCGCCAGATATTTGTGATGATAGCTGGTCTTCTGGCCATCTTTGTCGTAGAAGCGTCCAACTAGCTTGCCCTTGTACTCGTAATCCTTCTCATAGAACTGCTGCCACTTGGCCAGCTCCAGCAAGTCACTGGACTTCAAGCTGAGCACATCATCCGCTGTCTCCGGATCGTAATTCTCGAACTCGCCGGTGACAAACGAAACGGATGCGTCGCGACCAACAAAGTAATTGTAACTGCAGCCGGGTCCGTAGTGCTTCAGGCCGCGGGACACATCAAAGACCACGCCCAGCAGTGCCAGATAGATGGGACGTCCGTTCTCACCGTTGTACGTGGCCAACTCTTCAGGCGTCAAGATATCGCCGCGTGTGTCTGTAAATTTAACTGCAACACTTTCAGCGTCCTTCTTAACGGCGATGTCCAAATAGCGCCCAGCTGCATTTTTAATAATCTCAACAACCTCTTTCTGATAAACTTTAGCCAGCACGGCTAAAATGATTAATATTAGAGCCAATCGATATTTTAAAAGAGGTTTAACAAAACCAAACATTTTGCTGCCAAAACTTAACTTACTAATGAATGGCACATACAACTGTACATATCAACATAAGCTACGGTAAAGCGTAGTATGCTGTTCATGCTAAAAACCTGTTTATTCAAGGCATTATGCTTAATATATATTCTGTCCCATTTAAAAAATTGTAATAAATACTATAATTAATTTTGATAAGTTTAATAATAGTTTGTTAAGTTGTGCTATTAAATAAAATTTTATTTGTGAGCAGCGTACCTATCTTAAGTAGTTACCAAATCAGCTGATTTGCACAAATCGCAGTTGCTGCACAAAATGTGAATGGCACTAAAGAACCGTTACAAAAGTGCACGCACTTTTCCCCAAAATAAAAATGAATTGTTTATAAATTGTAAAGAAAATGAATACAAACAATGCTAAAAAGGATGTTAGTGCTATCGATATGGCAACAGCAAAGAAATTGTGGATCCACTGCAATTCCTGTTTTGTGCATTTCATTGACAAGTCAAACATAATATTTTTGCTGGCCTGCCAGCACGTTGTTTGCGAGAAATGCGTCACAGCGAATTTGGGACGCACACCAAACGATGCGCCCACATATACGTGCCCCATGTGCAGGAAGCAGGTGCGGGGCCGTCAGGTGAACAATGCCCTGCCGACAAATCTCAAGGATATGTTTCATCCAGAACCGTGGACCGACGGATTATCGTACGATCTTATCTCGTCATTTCAGAAAGGCCACTTTCAGAGTTTGGATCAGCATTTAGCTAGAAAGGTAAGTTTCCGTTTAGCCCATTAATCGTAAAAGAATTTAGAATGAGGTTTAAGAGGTTTATTGAATAATACTTAGTACATATTCTATGTTATAGGAAAGAGAAACGAATAAATTGGATAAGGACATGGAGCTGGCTGGGAAAATTTGTCGAAAACATTATTTAGATCAGCATCGTTTACGCATGGAGCGCAAGCAGCTTGAATTTCATGTGCGCAAAATTGCTCATCAGGCGCAAATTCGAAAGAAGGAAAAGCAGCGTCGGTAAGTTTGTCGACAATGCTGATCAATAATCAATATGTATGTATAACGAAAAATGAATTTGTCTTTTAGCAATATTCGGCCAACATCTGTGCCGCCCATTGTGAAACATGAGAAAAACCACAGTGAACATTCGCAAAGAAGGAAGCGTCCATCTTCGGTGGATCCGCAAAAATCAGTCGTTACCAGTTTTGTACATAACAATAATCATTCGTTTATTTTGTAATAATAATTAAATATAAGTATATTTGTGAAAAGTGTATTTGAATATATTGTTGAACTGTGACGTTTATCAGCACTGGTTTCTTGTCATGTGCTTCTTCTTCTTCGCTCGTTTGCTTGCTTGCAACACAGAAATTGACGCCATTTTGAAGCGAGCAAGAGCGAGAGTGTGTGACTGTGCATCTGCCAATACAATATTGCGTGTGTTTTTCTTAGTTGAGGACGTGAATGGCAAATGTAAAAGAAGTTGCGCATTAAAATCGGCGCTTTGCATTGTAAATTGTAAACAGAGTGAAGCGATAGATAGATTAAATAACATAAAGTTTAATATTGAAACTGATCGAAAGATGAGCACCAGCAGCAAGCCAGGCGTGGTGCTCAATTGTCGTACATGTACGCGTGCATGTAAACAATACAAGTCGCTGCAGGATGAGATCGAGATTGGACCGGAGGGCACCACAACGTTGGCCAGCATGCTCAACTATTGCTCGAACCTGTCGTTTGAGCCACAGGACGGGGCATCGATGCCCCAGCACATTTGCATGCATTGCCTGCAGTTGCTGGAGCAGGCGTTCAATTTCAAGCGAATGGTCATCGATTCCGATGAGCTGCTGCGTCTCGGCCTCGAAGAAGTGGACAACAACAATGCCAGTGCCAATGTCAATGCCAATGCCAATGTCGATGCCGACATAAGCAATCAGGAGTATGTCATGATCGAGGTGCTCGGCAATGAGGCCGAGTCCGATGGGACGTACAAATTAGACTCCGGGCCACACGATGTTGCCGCACTCGTCGAGGCGTATAGTGAACAAGAGCCGGAGCAGGAACTGGAACAGGATCAGGATCAGGAGGAGTTTTGCATTGAAGAGGTGACCGAAGCGGAGCCAGAGGCAGAGACAGAGGTGGAAACAGAAACGGAGGACGCACTTGAGACACTAAATGATTTTCAACCCGCTGACATTGAATATGTGACCATAAAAACGGAATATGATTCGCAAGTCGAGGACGAGGATGATATCGAGATCATGGACTCGCCACGCCTCGAGACGGTTAGTGAGCAAATGCAAATCCAAATGCTTGACGATCAAATGGTCATCATGTCTGGCGAGGATCCCATCGATGAAGTGATCGGCGAAGTCGAGGCCGACGATATACTTGATATTGAGCGTGAAGAGCATTTGGTAAGTGTCCACAAATATGTAAAATCCATCCGAGTATCTGACAGTATGAATAATTGAAATTGCAGCTAACTGGTGATAGCGAGGAGTGTGATGAATTCATGGATGAATCCGTCGATGAGACTGTCACGACGCAGATAGTCGCTGGTGCTGGCGGTGGCGGTGGCGGTGAAGTCCTGCCGCATGTCTGTCACGTGTGCAACAAGGCATTCCGTCAGCAGTGCCGTCTCAATCAACACATGCGCTCCCACGTCGATGAGAAGCTCTACTCGTGCGAGGTGTGCGGCAAAAAGTTAAAGCACTTGCGCAACTATAAGGAGCACATGCTGACCCACACGAATGTGAAGCCGCATCAGTGCCTGGTCTGTGCCCGCTTCTATCGCACCACATCCAGTCTGGCGGCGCACATGCGCTCCCATGCCGAGGACAAGCCCTACAAGTGTGATCAATGTGGACGCAGCTATGCAGCCTTCGATCATCTGCGTCGTCACAAGCTGACGCACACGGGCGAGCGTCCATATGCCTGTGATCAGTGTGATAAGGCCTACTATGACTCGTCGTCGCTGCGACAGCACAAGATCAGCCATACGGGCGAGAAGGCATTCACCTGCGAAATCTGCGGCGTTGGCCTCTCCCAGAAATCGGGCTACAAGAAGCACATGCTCGTCCATTCGGGCGAGAAGCCGCACAAGTGTCACATCTGTGGACGCGCCTTTACCTTCACCAGCAACCTGAATGCCCATGTCCGTCTGCACTCGGGCGAAAAGCCATTCAAATGCGACAAATGCATGAAGGCGTTCCCAACCAAGAAGCGCCTTAATAGCCATCTGCGTGTCCACAACAAGGAGGCGCCGGTGACCACAACCAGCAATACGCTGACCACAAACACAAATACAAATGCCAGCATGCATTCGGAACGCTTGACGGCCGGCCGTCGCACAGCCATGAATATGCCAGATGTGACCGACCAGCAGGTGTCCACATCCAAAGTGGTTGTGGTCCTCTAAACACAATCTTAGTCACTAAGCATAGTTTTAACACATCCATACTCGCACACACATGTACATAGTGGTCCATATAGATTACAGACGAGTCGCAAACACGAAAAAACACTTGTAATTTTTTTGTTAAATATGAAATTGTAAAATATTTAAAATCATGGCTTTTTAAACAACTTTATTTTTAAATTATATTTCATATTTAATTCTTATATGTAAATTTATTGTATAGTTACATACAGTTTGTCAAGAAACACTTTACACACCCTTAAAAATGTAATATTTTGACTTTGAATAAGAAAATAATAGCTTATTTTATATATTTGGAAAGGTCGTTCCGATTGAATGACATAAAACTTTCCTTAACCTATTAAGTACCCTTCGAAAATTTCGAGCTTATGTAAAAGTCACTTTTCAAAACTTTTTTCCTCGATTTTGCACAAAAAATATTTTGATGCAAAAAAATTCTTGGAAGAATTCTAAGAGTAACTGCAAAAAAAAATTTCCAAAATTATTTTTGCTAGTATTTTTTAAAATTTTTTGAAAATCCTCTTAGAATTATTCGAAGAATTTTTTTTCATCAAAATATTTTTTGTGGAAAATCGAGGAAAAAAGTTGAAAAAGTAGACTTTTGCAAAAATTCAAAATATTCCATGGGTACTCAATGGGTTAAGGAAATTTTTGCATAATTCGAACGAAATAAAATGACCTTTCCAAATACATATATATAATAAGCATATATTTTCTGATTTAAAGTCAAAATATTACATTTTTAAGGGTGTGTAAAGTGTTTCTTGACAAACTGTATTCACATAAAGAAAAATTATGTTTTCGCATTTTAGGCTCGATATGATTAAATATTTAGTTTGCCAAGCTTCGAAATGCTGCAAGTTGATAATGCAATGAATTTGAAAAGATTTAATTGTACATTTCAAGCTAAAAATTTTATTGTTTAATTGTAAGCAATTGTTTTGACAAAAAAAAAAGATTTAACAATGCAAAAGAAAACCATTTCTTATTTTTTTCACTTGTTTATGGTATAAATAAAAAGTTAATGAGATCAATTGGGTTAGATATTACTTAATAAAACTATGTGAACATTTTATTTGTCAAAACAATTACTTGACTGACTGTACAATATTTTTAAAGTTAATAACGAATAAGAAAAATGCTTCTGTTTAATTCGAAATGTTTAAAATATGCACATGTGATTTTGTTATAAGAAAAATAGCTGATAAACATTTAAGGAAAATCAGCAAACAATTTTGCACATATGTATATATATAAATATATACATTAAGGGCTGTAATTAGTTGTAATTTTACAATGTATATGGAACAAACACAATACGAAATATAAATTAAAAAAAATAAATGTATAATAAAATATAGTTTTTAAAAGACATCTAACTTTTTTGACTAGCGAATGATATTTAAATTTGTTATTATAATGCAGGGCTTAATTATGATTTATCAATTGCATAACAATTTTCGATCTGGCTCCGCAACTGTTATAACTCTATATTTACAGACGGATCCAGCCGCATTCTATCTACAATAAAAAATTGAATTTATTCTATACTAATCCGACAGGTTTATGTGTAAAATGCAGCTTTATCTGTTGTGATTAGTGGCTGTGGTTGTACATAAGGATTTGGTGGAGATGTTGTTGTCTGTCCTTGGGTGGATTTATTCGATGCCCCCTCTGGGAGATTTGGCCAGCAGCTTGGTCAGACAACTGGGACTTTTGCGTGTGTGGGAACGCTTGTGGGCAATCAGATTGCTGGAATAGCGAAAGCTGCGTCCGCAGGTGTCACAGCTGTGCGGCTTCTCGCCCGTGTGCGTCAACATGTGCTTCTTGTAGCCAGACTTTTGGGTTAGGCCTTTGCCACAGATATCGCAGGTGAATGGCTTCACGCCGCTGTGACTGAGTAGATGCGAGCGCAGCGAGGATGCCTGTCTGTAGGTCTTGCCACAGATTGTACATTTGTTGGGATTGTTGGGATTATGCACCGTCACGTGGCCATCGTAGGCGTTGCGTGTCTTGAACGAATCTCCGCAAATGCTGCACACAAAGGGTCGATTATCGCCATGCAGCTGCATGTGATACTTGAAGGAGTTGCTGGTGCTCAGCTGCTTACCGCAAATCTGCAAGCAAATAATAATTACTTTAATTTCAATAATACATATGCTATGACTCTGCGAACCTGGCATTGCAGTGAGGGATTCTGCGATTTGCGGCGCTGTGATGCACGCTGTTTAACACAATTTTCTGTACTTGCACTCTGCTGTTCCTCTTCCTGTACGGACGCATAATCCTCCGCCGTGTCAAAGTCTACCTCAAGGAGCTCAACTTTGGGCGAGGGGCTTTCAAAGCGCAGCTCGAGCACAGGCTCCTCATCTTCCTGACTGGACACGACTCCAGCCTCCAGCGACTCGGTCTCCTCGAGCACATACACATACTCATCCGTGGTCGACAATTCCATGTCGGCATCCACCTCTACATCCGTACACTCTTGTGGCCGTGACTTTGCTGGCGTTGGCGAGCGGGAACTTGTCTCAAATTGTGGGGCATGGCGCTTTCTAAGCAGGGCATCCGTATGCAGTACAATGCGCCTGAACTCATGCACTTTGACAAGCATCTCGACGCATGGCTTGCATATGTGGGAGGGCAGGAACTCCTCAGCCTCGAGTATCTCCAAATTGGCGCAATCGCTGAGCAGCGCTGCCAGCGTCGTCAGTTCGCCGGCAATTTTGTGGGGCTGGTAGAGCGACAGGCATTGAGTGGAATGGATATTGCAGACGCGGCACAGCTGCAAGCCCATTTCTGCAAGCAATAACTTGTCCTCTGTGGTGGACATATTATTTAATTTTGTTGTTGTTTGCTTTTGACTTGTGTTTACACACAGTTTCCGTCAGCTCTAACTGCCAGAGCTGCCAGACTGCTGAAGATGACTGGTCAGCTGATGTAATGTCAGTGTGGCTGTATGGTATGGATACACTCAGCACAACAGTTATTCATACACTCGAAATTTGAAAGTATTTGCTGTCATATATGAAATACAGTTAAATTATAAAAAAATATTTCTATTTAATATTTCAAAACAAAACAAAATGTTATATAACTTTATAATAAAGAAGCCTGACCTTAAAAAGCCGTTAAAGCATATTAACTAAGTGTACGAAAAAATGTTGTGCTAACTGTACAAGCAAAAGATGCCAGACTGTTTGAAATGACTCGTCAGCTGATGTAATGCCAGTGTTACCATATGACATACATATATGCAAAAGAATTTTCGCTGCCATGCCGGTTAGGTCTCGAACTGGCAAAAAAAGAAATACGCATTTGTAAGTGAAAATCAAAGCAATTTGTGCAAGGCACTTAAATAACATAAGCATGAGCATGGCACCGGCAAAGCCAGTCATACAATTGATGCGATTAAATGATCCACGTGCTTGCTTTCACACAATCGCCAATCAATTTCGGCGCACATTTGCATTGAATAATCACTTGTCGCCGTCGCCGTCGTCGTCGCCTTCGCCGTCGTCGCTACATTGCCGAGCTCTGTCAACGGCTGGTCCCATACACAACACCTGCAAGGCACAACAGGCAAGCAGCTGGTTGAACCGACGACCCTACAGCAGTGAAAAGCCTCCAGTGACAGCGGCAGAGACAGCGGCGCCGTTGCTCTCGAAACTCTTCCCACAAACGGCACCCGAGGCGGATAACGGTGCTGAGCAGGAGCGCAAGAAGCGCGAGGAGGATGAGGCTAAGGAGAATGAGCGTGCCTGGAAGCGCATGAAACTGGGGTATGTCACACAGTCACAGTCTAATCAAATATGACTTAATTCCTATGCAAAAATTGATTAATTCCCATACAGCTTTGCAATTTTCGGTGGTGGCGGCATTGCTGCTGCTCTTTGGGGCATCTATGAGTTTGGCAAGCCAGAGGTGGATGCAGAGGGACAGACGATCGAGGATGAGTTCACAAAGAAGCCACTGGTGCAGCAATATTTGCAACGCATGTGGAAATCATTGCATTATTATCAGAAAATGATACAGGAGCCGTCGCGTGAGAAGCTATTGCCCGATCCGCTTAAGCATCCGTATGTGCAGCCACGCTACACGCTCGTGCTGGAGATGAAGGATGTGCTAGTGCATCCCGATTGGACATATCAGACTGGCTGGCGTTTCAAGAAGCGTCCCGGTGTTGATCACTTCCTGCAGGAGTGTGCCAAAGACTTTGAAATTGTGGTCTTTACTGCCGAACAGGGCATGACCGTGTTTCCCATTCTGGATGCCCTAGATCCCAATGGCTATATTATGTATCGCCTGGTACGAGATGCCACCCACTTTGTGGACGGTCATCATGTCAAGAATTTGGATAACTTGAATCGTGACCTCAGACGCGTAATTGTGGTTGACTGGGATAACAATGCCACCAAGATGCATCCAGATAACACATTCGGCATTGCACGCTGGCATGGCAATGACGATGATGCCCAGCTGCTCGACCTGATTGCCTTCCTCAAAAGTATGTCAACTGTCGTTGTATAAATATATGTAAAACTAATGTCATTCAATTTGCAGTCATTGCCCAAAATGATGTGGATGATGTGCGTGAGGTGTTGCACTATTATCGTCAGTTTGAGGATCCCATTAGTCAGTTCAGGGATAATCAACGCAAGCTGGCCGAGCAATTGCAGGAAGCTGAACGCATGGAACAGACTAAAGCTAAGCCCATGGTCAAGCAATGGTCACGCAACATTTTGGGTCGCTAACTTGGATGGTCGCTCGTCACACGCCACCGCACCACGCACCACGCTAACCCACATAAAAGCCATAGTCTTACAATACACACACACACATAAATTTATACCAGTAGAAATTATCCGCCCCTCATCATACCCTATGTTCTAGTGGAGGGCATGGCCACAATGCGATACGCATCCAAAATTTCAAATCCCTCGCAGAGTACGCCGTACAAAATGATGAAATGATAATAATGTACTTGCAAATCGAAGGAAGACGATTTTATCAGTCTTTTTTTTTCTATTACTTTTATAATTTACTTTGCTTGTTTGTTTTTTCTTTTTGGGAAATGTAATTATCCTATTGCTAATTAATAAAAAAAAAGGAAACAATTCAAAAACAATATTACGTGTTTTTTTTTCATTTGGGCTGGATTTATTCTATAAAATAATATATTATTTAATCGGTTTCGGTTATGTTCGGATTTAGGTTTTCGGTTATCGGTTACGCAAAATCTGTGAATAAAGGTTTCGTAACGGTGAACCGGTTTTTGCATGTTTCGGTTTTTAAAAAACCGGTATAGTTTAGGTTCAGAAAAAAAATTTCTTTAAATAAATTTAATTATATTTATAATATACATACATATGTAATAATAATTTAATAGGAAAAAAATAGAAAAGAATATCAAAAATAAAATATAAAACTAATAACAAAATATCAGAGATCACAAACAAGACTTATGAGTCGGGAAAGAATCTAAACAGTTCAAAATTTTTCGTTTAAAATTATTTTTAGCTTGTTTTTTAAATTTGTATAATAAAAATTGAAAATTAAACATGCTTTTAAAATTGTATTTAAAAGTTACACCATAACTCTTGTTTAAAATTTTTAAAATAACAATCAGATATACAACTTTTTTTCCATTTTTTTAATAAATTTATTATTTATTTAAAACCGAAACTAACCCTTATAAATGAAAAGGTTACTAAACGGTTATTTCGGTTTACAGATTTTTGGTTTTAAGGTTTCGGTCAAATGAAAATATTTTTTTTCGGTTACGGTTTCAAATTTCAATCGGTTTTTACCGGTTAAAGGTTACGGTTTCGGTTAGGGTTTAATTCCTTGTAATTAGGTAAAGCTTAACTTCTGAAAAGCGTTTTCTCTAAGATCATAAATTTGTACTACAAAATATATAAAATACTTAACAATTTAAACAAAAAACATAAAATTCCTTTTCAAGGTACAAATATATATTTAAAAAAATTCTAAAGGTTTTGCACTTTTTAGGGTTTGCTTAGTAAAAACCATTAAAATAAGTTGTAAATTATTTAAAAACTATGAGGTATATAATAAAAGTTAATTTTTTTTAAACTATAAATTTTTTGATAAAATAAAGTTAAATATAAATGTATATTTAATACAATAAAGCTAGTATCATATTATGTTTAAAATATTTGTAATAAAGATATATAAACAATTTCTAATATATATAATAACCAGGGTATAATAAAACAAAAAATACACAAGTCTTTTCATATTTTGATTTTTGTTAAGAATACATTTAAATGAATTCTGTGTTGAATAAAAAGATAAAAAAAACTTGAATATGTTAATTAGGAATCTTTGTTGTAAAAGGCATCATTATTATTGTGATCAATGATGGACTGGGATTGGGACTGGGATTGGGACTGGGAACACTCCTCATTGCTGTCCATTTCCATGTCGATCTCGTCGAGGGGCCACTTCTTGTACGAATGCTTCGTGTCGAACAAGGAGAGCACATTTTTGGCCGCCTCCACATTCTCATTGGGAATGGGGCAATCACGCTTCACGGGCGCCACGATGCCAAACGATTGGGTGAATCCCCGAAAGCGATTGCGTCCCTGGCGTCGTTGCTTCGACTTGACGCGATAGTTGTTGTTGTTGTTGCGACGCACAGTGTCGCTGACCTTCTTATTCAGCTCCTGCTGCTGCTGCTGCTGCTTCTCCTGTTCCTGCATCTGCATCTGTTGATTCTTCAGCAATTGATTCTTGTGCAAAATGTCGCGGGCCACAGCCTGAGCCTGGGACCCATAACAGTCCGCGTGGGCCAAACGATGCAGTGCGAGCTGCGAATAGAAGCCCTTGAATTGCGGCAAACCATTGGCCAAGGCCTCCGGTGGCCCCGACTGTTTCCTGATCTTTGGACACGGCTTTACCTTAGAGCCATTCGGCGGCTTGGGAATGGCGCCCTCCGGTCCGTAAAACGGATTGTAAAAGCGCAGTCCATAAATCGAAGGTGGCGGCTGTTTATAAATCAAATAAAAAATAAAATAAAAACTATAAATAAATAAAAAACAATTAAATATTATTATATTTTTAATCCGATTTAAGCCAAATTTCAGTTGAGGTCTATGGGACCATAAAAAGTACAAAATACAGTCGTCGGATAAAGTATTTTGACAAAACTAAAGCTAAATCTTCGCTTTTTTTTTTTAGATTTCTTACAAAAAATATTTTGATTAACAATTTTAAGAGTGACTGAAAAATTTTTTTTTCAAAAATCTCTTTAGTATTTTTTTTATAATTTTTTGAAAATTGCCAATAAGCCACTTTTTGTATGAAAAGTAGGCAAAATGGGTATAAATAGTAATTTTTAGCAATTTTCAAAAAATTATAAAAAATACAAGAGAAAAGATTTTTTTTCAGTCACTCTAAGAATTGTTTGAAGAATTTTTTTGCATCAAAATATTTTTTTTAAAACATCTAGAAAAAAAGTCAAAACAGTAGACTTTTACAAAAATTCAAAATTTTCAATGGGTACTTAATGGGTTAAGGAAAGTTTTGTATCATTCAAACGGAATTTAAATGAGCTTTCCATTGACGCCAAACTTAACATAAAGTAAGTTCAAATTACGCGAAGATTTAACTTTAGTTTTGTCAAAATACTTTATCCCACGACTGTAAGTGAAATTGAGCAGCAAAGTTTTTCCTACTAAAGATTGATTTTCAGCTTGTTCCTATGAGATCTACATATATGATATAGCGATCTGATTCGAGCAATTTAAATATATAATTTAATAATTAAATTGAGAGCGAAAGCTTGAAAAGTAACAGACGGACAGAGACAAAAATAGATATATTAACTAAGCAGAAAAATAATAAATAATTAAAATAATTTTGGCTAAGATTATAACACTTGTTACTATGAGAGCTATATGATATATTGAACTGATTCGATTTAAATATATATGATTGAAGGATGTATTAAATTAAATCGACTGAGAGCGAAAGTTTGAAAAGTTACAGACAGACAGAGACCAAAAAAAAATGTATCAGAAAAAACATAAATAATTATAATTAAATTAAATTTAATATATGGATCTGATTCGAGCAATTTAAATATGTATTTAAGATTAAAGAATATATTAAATTAATTGGACCGAGAGCGAAAGTTTGAAAAGTAATAGACGGACAGAGACAAAAACAGATATATCAGAAAAATAATAAATAATTAAATTAAATTTGGCTAAGATTATCATACTTGCAGCACTTTGATTTTGACACTTATATCCGATGATGGATCGTTATTTTTTTAATAAAATATTATTATATTTTTAATCCGATTAAAGCCAAATTTCAGTCGAGGTCTATAGGACCATTTAAAATACAAAATAAGTGAAACTGTACAGCAAAGTTTTTCATACTAAAAGTTGATTTTCAACTTGTTCTTATGAGAGCTATAGATTATTAGATATATTAAAATAATTAGACTGTTTGAAAATTAACAGACGGGCAGAGACAAAAATAGATATATTGACAAATCATTAAGTTAATAATTAATAAAATTAAATTGAATACTTTATAATACTTTCAGCCGTTTGACATTTTGACACTTACATCCGATGATGGATCGTAATTTTCCTCGTCTTCATCCAACGGCGCATCCTTGGTGTTATTCTCGTTGGCTTCGTCGGTTTCCGGCGCCAAATAATCCGTATTGTAGAGCATTCCATTCAAAAAGACATGATTCTTAATTGAATGCAATGATTGAGATTGACATTTAGTCTCTGGTCTTTTGTTTTCCTTGTTGGCATTGTGATCCACGTTCAGTGCAAATTGTAGCATAAAATTGGGCAATTGTGGTGGACCGCAATAGGAGTTGTTTGGCGGCATTGGAGGCATCTGCGGTCCTTGTTGTGGATTATAGAGTTGATGGTTTAAGGGTGGCGGAGTATTGTATATGGGCTGTGTATATAGTTGAATGGGTGGCGGCGAGTTATAGGCATATAACGGACGCACCATTTGATTGCATGGCTGCAAATAACTCATGTTGCAGGGCATTGAAATGGCGTTGAAATTTGGTTGCGCATGCGCGTGCATTAAATTCAGATTCAGATGCAGATTGGCAGCGACGACAACGGGAACAGGCACGGGTAGGGGAACGGCAACTGACGGATGTTGTTGTTGTTGCTGAGCATATAAGTATGGATTCTCCCTGTAGTTGTTGGCGTTCATTATGAGGTTGTCTTCCAGCAGCAAGAAAATTAAAACTGTTTTTTGTTGAGGTTAGTATTATAGAACATAAGCACATACATATAGATATAGATTACAGCATGCACCTACCTTATTTAAAAATGGCCTGCAATTATAAAGTTTGCTATAATTGAAGAAACGCACACGTCAAATGAGATTTAGTTTCATTTGGACTTGATGTTTGCAAGGCCTACTAAAGGAACTTTCGATATGACATCCGATTCGATTACTTACCAATACAAAAGTACCATAACTGTCAGGATTAATACTTGCAAAAAATGTCTAAATACCAGGGACCGCAACTTTTATAACTTTTAAAATAAAAATTGCAAAATAACAATTATTTTTAGATTTTTATTTTAAAGTTACGGAAAAACTCTTATTTTTAATTTTTATTTAAAAAGTTATAAATTATCGTTAAAATTCATTTTTTTAATAAAAGTTGTGAAATAACTCTTATTTCTGATTTTTTCAATAAAAATAAAAGTTAAGAGTTATTTTTGATTTTTATTTTAAAAGTTACAAATAAGAGTTATTCCGTAACTTTTATTATAAAAATCAAAAAATAAAAGTTAAGTTGAATATCTTTTGAACCAATTAGTGTATAACAAAAATTTAAATTTATTCTTGATCTATGATTCGAGATCTTTCATATGATATATCAAATGTCCTTCAAGGACGAATTTGAAGGATCCAATTATTTTCTATTACTATTTTTCATTTTTTTTTTTCAATATTCTGTTGCAGTATTTCGGATTATTTTTGATTATTTCTGATTTTTTCTGATTTTTTAGATTTTTTACGATTATTTAGTAAAAAACCAAATTATTTTAAATCTTCACAATCAAAGCTTTTGATTATAGTTGCTTTTTGTGCTGTCTAAAGCATTAAAATTCAGAAGAAAGAAGGAGGCAGCTACAATATTTCCGTAGCTCACTAGCTAGAGTTGCTGACCTGTCAGTTCCAGTTTGAAAAAAAGCTGGGTTCGATTCCCCACGTCAATTGTAGTCAGTGTATTTATAAGTATAAAAATATAAATGAATAGTATTTAACTTTTTTTTTTTAATCAAAAGAGTCAAGAAAAAATTGCTTGCAGAATATTGGAGAGCTAAGAGGAGCGCTCAAGAGGTCCACATTTATTGCGTATACAATCGAAAACAAGATATCCTACCTAAATAGTAATAGAAAATAATTGGATCCTTCAAATTCGTCCTTGAAGGACATTTGATACATCATATGAAAGATCTCGAATCATAGATCAAGAACAAATTTAAATTTTTGTTATACACTAATTGGTTCAAAAGATGTTCAACTTAACTTTTATTTTTTGATTTTTATAATAAAAGTTACGGAATAACTCTTATTTGTAACTTTTAAAATAAAAATCAAAAATAACTCGTAACTTTTATTTTTATTGAAAAAATCAGAAATAAGAGTTATTTCACAACTTTTATTAAAAAAATGAATTTTAATGATTATTTTTAACTTTTTAAATAAAAATTAAAAATAAGAATTAAATTTGATTTATATTTTATAAATTGAAAATATAAGTTTTTGGCTGATATCGATAGTTCCGACTGAAATAGGAATTTTGGTGTTTACCATTTTACTGTAGCATGTTTCCTTCACATTGATTTTTTTAGCTGAAATTAGCATTCATAACTCTTATTTGCAGTCCCTGCTAAATACCTATCGATGGAAATTCCAGATGATTATTGTCCGAATAAAATAAAAAAATGTTTCTATTTCCATTTGGCCTTAAAATCAACGTATTTTTTTTAATTTACCGCCCACACAATCACGGTTGCCACCTTAGAAAAAAATGGCTTACCAGATTTAGAAAAAAAGTTGGTTGGCTAACAAAATGTACCAACTTGTAAAAAAAAATCATATATAGATAATATATATTTGTGTAATGGATGAAAGCAAAAAGATGTCCATAAAAAAAACAATCCAAATTTTTATAAAGAAAATGTACCATTTCTAAAAAAAATAAGCCAAGGTACCAACGAACCAAAAATGTACCAAATATGGCAAAAGTGACAGCATTGCAAGCGAGAGCTGCCACTTTGTCATTGACACACACACAATCGAAACAGGATGGTTCAATAATATATCGAACTAATTATCGGGCGCTGACTATCGATATGAAAACGAAGAAATAGCAAAACAACAATAACAAAGTACACAAAAAGCAATTGCAATTGCACAAAAGAAGTGCACGCCTTTTTTAAATAGAAAGCGCATGAGGAAGACAAAGTGAGAAAGGACAAGTAGAGGAGGAAGATAAAATCCTGGCGTTGTTGGATAGATTGGCAAAAGGTGAGCTGCTGCTGCTGCTGGTGCAATAAAATCGATAATCGATAAACGGCGATGGGGGCCGAGCACTCGCAGCAGCGCGTCGAGGCCGATGGCCATGAGATCTTCGAGAGGCGCGACCCAATGCTGGCCATGGGCCAAGCGTCCACAGCGGCATCCACGGTGCGTATGAGCGATGGCAGCGCCATGGCGCTGGCAGCTGCTGCCGCTGCAGCCACAAACAAAAGACGCGGCGGCGGAATGCAACAGCGGCAACAACAACAACAGCAGCAGCAGCAGCAAATGCTGCCCAATGGACCTGCTAGCATTGTGATTGCCAGCAAACAAATCATTTCGGACACTGCCTCGCCGACCAGCTCCGAGCTGAGTCGCCCGCCGTCGCCGCCATTGAGCGTCTGTTCGGATTTGCCTTATGTGTCGTACACGGATCGTCCCATCGGTGATTCGCCCAAGATACGCAACAGGCCCGCCCATATGCTACAGCAGAGCAGCGTTAATCGCTCCGCCGCACGCAAATCGCATCCTGGCGGTATAACGACAACCATCAAACCAAAGCGTCCACAATCGACGGCCTCGAGTCACAACATTGTGATTGTCAAGCCGGGCACACGGGATATCAACGATGATATCGATCCGGATTTGATGCGTCTGCGCAACATACCACAGTTTCTGCCCGTGCTGCGGGAATCCATCAGCTCGGCGACCTACACACGTGATGCGGAAATCTTGGAGCGTCTGCATTCCCAGCATATGCTCAACATTTGTGGACGCATGCAGACGCACTTGAATCTGTGCGCCAATCATGTGGCCAGCGAACAGAATCATCTGGTCGAACGCACCAAGGTGGTTAGCAACTCCATCACGACGCTGTTCGCCAAATTCGTGGACATGCAGAAAACGTATGCCTCGTATGCGGAACAGTTTGCCAAAATCCGTGGCGTCTCGCAGCAACTGAGTCGCTGCAATTCGCTGCTCCACGAGAATATTGCCAGCTTGGAGGCGATCAATAACTTTCTGGACGATGAGGATCGATTGGAGCCGTTTGTCTGGCGCACCGACGACAACAAGCTGCGCGGCGAGGCGGAAGGCGCCGCCGGTGGCAACAGCAGTCGACTGTGGCGTCTTTAATCCTAGTATCGCATCCATTTAGATACTCCATTCGTTATTTGTCCAACTCGCAACTCTATTCATGTATTTATTGTGTATATTAATTATATATATATAGCTAATCGATCGTGTTCAAACTCTGTTTAAATATCATTTGTTGTAGCTAGGATATAGACAAGTATATTGAGTATCTGATTAGCTGATCTCGTCATATATGTATTTAACATTAAACTATTCGCTGCTAATCTCTACTCTTATAATACACTTGAAAATTTCATTAAGATCGGTTAATAAATAGTTATGATATTCAAAATTAAATATTCATAAAACTAACAAACAACTTGTGCTGACTTTGTTATTGAATACCAGTTCTTATAAACGATAAACACTTGAGCTGAGGTACAGTTCTATATTTAAGTTTCTTAAAGTTCGGATACAACAAATATAAGTTTGCTCTTAGAAGTACAAGGTACAACAGTTGGAATTCTTAGTCTCCACTAAATACTATTTTACAAATTCGCAGATAATTATATCATATATATATACTATATATTTTTAGAGTTTCGAAAGCTGCCGGATTTGCCAGTTTTCTAATATATTTTTCGGGCTTCAATAACTTAAATATTTCATAATTTTTAAACATTTTTTGACCAGCATCAGAAATATAAAAAACATTTACATTTATCAATTTTATTATTAACATTCAATGAAAATTACAACGATTCACATTATAAAATCCAAAATCATATTTATAAGTTTCAAAAACACATTACAAAATTTACAGCAACTTGTTTTTTCAGCATTTTTGATTAGAATTTCAGGGCTTTAGCATTTCTTAAATAACAATATTAACAATATTAATGCCCATTTAATAAACAATTCAATGACTCAAATTGTATCAGAAGTTTTAGATACTTTAGAGTTTTAAGAAACATTAATAGTTAATTTCAAAATTAATAATGAAATTTTACAAAAATTAATGTCAATTTGATAAAAAAATTGCACATTAATGACAATTTAACGAACAATTAAATGACAAATTGTTTCAGTAGTTTTAAGTGATTTGGAAATCTTAATTTCAATTTAATGAAAATAACAATGAATCACGTAATGGAAAGAAATATGCGTAATAGTTAATTTCAAAATTAATGCCAATTTGATCAAAAATTACATTGATTTTAAAATGCATCCTTTAGCAAATCAATTGAAATTGCACATTAATGACAATTTAATGAAAATTACAATGACTCATTTGGTTTTAGTAGTTTTAAGTGATTTGGCAATCTTATTTTCAATTTAATGAAAATAACAATAATTAGATAATTCAGTTTTAAAAAACATTAACAGTTAATTTCAAAATTAATAATGAAATTGCACAAATTAATGCCAATTTGATAAAAATTCCAATGACTCTAAAATGCATCCTTCAGCAAATCAATTGAAATTGCACATTAATGACAATTTTATAAAAATTACAATGACTCAAATTGTTTCGTTAGTTTTAAGTGATTTGGCAATCTTAATATCAATTTAATGAAAATAACAATGATTGGATAATTCAGTTTTAAAAAACATTAACAGTTAATTTCAAAATTAATAATGAAGTTGCACAAATTAATGCAAATTTGATAAAAAAAATTACAATGACTCAAAAATTTATCCCTCAGCAAATAATTTGAAATTGCACATTAATGACAATTTAATGAAAATAACAATGACTCAAGCAATGCTTACAGAAAAATATTAAAAGAAAGCTTTGCTTTTAATACTCGAGTTAGTTTATCAATATACTTAATGACATTTAACATGTTTCATTCATTAATTGAGTCAATGGTAATGAGGAAAAGAAAGAGACAGGGAGTGAGAGTAAGAGAAAGTACACAACAGTAAAGAGTTAGACAACAACTAGGCATATTTATTAGACATGCATACACATACACACAATAATTAGCTAGAGCTTACGAGTCTAAATAGATGCTAGCATTATAGATATATATACAGTGCTCCACAAATGTCTTCATACAGCATAAACTTGTAAAATTTGCGTATAATAAAGATGTTTTGATGCGGTTTTCTTATATTAATCTTTTATTTACTTAAATCCCGTTCTAATGATACCAAAATTTCTTTAACCCATTAAGTACCCATCGAAAATTTTGAATTTGAAAAAAAGTCAATTTTTCAAAATTTTTCCTCGATTTTTTACAAAAAATTTTTTGATGCAGAAAAATTCTTCAAACAATTCTAAGAGTGACTGCAAAAAAAATTTTTAAAAAATATTTTTGCTAGTATTTTTTATAATTTTTTAAAAATTCTAAAAATGACGATTTTAACCCCTTTTTCATACTTTTCTCACAAAAAGTGGCTTTTTTGCAGTTTTCAAAAAATTATAAAAAATACTAGCAAAAATATTTTTGAAAAATTTTTTTTGCAGTCACTCTTAGAATTGTTTGAAGAATTTTTCTGCATCAAAAAATTTTTTTAAAAAAAATCGAGGAAAAATTTTGAAAAATTGACTTTTTTTCAAATTCAAAATTTTCGATGGGTACTTAATGGGTTAAAGAAATTTTGGTATCATTAGAACGGGATTTAAGTAAATAAAAGATTAATATAAGAAAACCGCATCAAAACATCTTTATTATACGCAAATTTTACAAGTTTATGCTGTATGAAGACATTTGTGGAGCACTGTATATATATATATATGTATATAAGTACTCGTATTTGTATAGTACAATTATACACTTTAGATGCAACAATAGTTACAGTTAATCTAATATTATACACATATACATACATTCAAATTACATCGATTTTGGGGTTATTTTATGTGGTGATTATATATAATTATATGGCTTGCAATTCAATATATTGTAGATTGTAGTTCAAGTCGAAACCGTTTTTTAAATGAAATGCAATTTTGTGCGTGAGTGAGAGAGGGAGAGGCAATGGAGGAGTGAAGGAGTGAAGGAGAGACAGACAGGCAGATAGAAATTAACACAGATATTTGTTTGTTTGTTGTTTTATGTCTTATTGTATTTTAATGCCGCCATCTCTTTCGCACACTCTCTCGTACTCTGTCCCGTCCACGTCGTTGTCTCTGCTGCTGCTGCTGTTGTTGTTGCTGAAGTTGTTGTTGCAGTTGTCGCTTTTGTTGGGCCACATGGAGCGTCTTGTAGAGTGTCCAACAGCAGAGCACCTGATTGAGCAGCAAACAGATGATGATGAACCCCTTGGAGCAGTGCGTGGCCAGAGTGTAGGCGATGCTACCCTTTAGCCAATAGAGTACGGCATTGGCTAACTGTTAACGCTGCGCGTAGCTGCTCCAATAGACCAGGAGCATGAGCAGTACGTTAGCACAACTTATATTCTAGAATAGCTTTTGCATATGTATGCGATCCTGCACGTTACGCTCATGCTGCTGCTCCTCAATGGCCTTCAGCTCGCGGGCAACCGTTGCCCTCAGTGTGGCATCCAGGCCGAGGGCATCAATGAAATCGCGACGTGCCTGCGCCGGATTCCAGGCACCCGCATGCGCCTTGGCCCGACGAAACAAGGCCTTCACATTCCTTGGATCGAGGGTCAACACCTCGTTGCAATGCTCAATCACCGCATAGTAATCGCCAGCGATGAGCCGACATTGGGCATAGTTGAGTAGCAGCGGCGCCTTAATGTTGGCCAGCTCCTGCCATTCGGCATCGTGCGGCTTCTCCTTGATCATCAGCTGCTCCACCATGCCAACGGCATCGCGATAACAGATCTCGGCCTCGGCATATTCCTGCGCCTTGTAGTGTCGATTGCCGCGCTCGCGGAGCGTGTGCGTGGCCAGCATCTTCTCGTCGTCGGACATTTGCCAGCGCTCCTTCTCGTACTGTTCGGGCAGCTCAATCGAGATTAGCTCGATGGTGAACTCCAGATCCACCGGATGCTGCAGCAGCTCATCCAGATCCTCATAGCCCATGCCCTCGTTCTGCAGTGTCATGCCACAGCAATGACGACGCTCCTCCGGTTTCTTGCCAATATCGCGCAACGTTTTCGATATGAACGGATACTGGGCGCATAACTGTGCGGATCGTGGAAAAGAGGGGGGTGGGGGTGGGTTTAATATTTGTTTTCCAGTTTACTGGAAGTATCTCAAGTTGCTTACCGACTTGTGCACTGTGAATTTGGCCACCTCGTTGAGGGACATTTTCTGCACAATCACTTCCCAGACTTCCAGCTTGAACTTCTTGCCCAGCACCAGCTCCATGGGCTTATCCAGTTTCCTGCTGTCATCCACAATGCGCACATCGTTGGCCCGTCGTGTTTGGAAATGGAATTTCACCTGTTCAAATTCGAAAATTCGAAAATTGTGTCAGTTCCAGTTTTTGTCCTTGGCCTAGTTTTCGACTATTGCAGCACAGCGCACACAACTGTTGCCTGCACTTGACTTTTCTGCTCTTCTCTTTGCTTTGCTTTGCTTTACACTTTCCACTTACCCTGGTGCCCGACTTGAGTTCAATGTATTTGTTGCCAGGATTTAGAATCTCCTTTCGAATTGGCTTCACATTGTTATCCGCCTCAGTTTGTTGTTCCATTTCACTTTCAATTGTTGCTATTTTTATTCTGCTTTTTTTTCGCCTGCACTGACTGCTGCTGCTGCTGCTGTGTTGCTGCTTCAAGAAAGGATTAATAAATAAATCCCACTTAAATTAAACGACTTGAACAACTGACCAAAGAGAACAGCTGAGAGTGATTAACACTACTCCAGTGTTGCCAGATTAGCTTATTTCAGGCTAGATCTAGCATATTTGAAAATAAAATAGCTAATAGCCTGAAATCTGGCGTATATGTTAAAGTTCATATATCATATTCTAGCAATAAATATTTTCGTGACATCAACGAAATATTTTATAAGTTTAAAATGCTTCACGGCATAAAAATATTAGATCTTGTTCTTTGTTATGTGAACTTGAACTTGTTTTCTAATCAATGTAGGCTGATGCATATGCGATGTGTTACCGCCGATATCTTCAATTTGGAATTGTGAAATCAAAGTGTGCAAAAATGGCAAAAATAATATACAAACATTTATTAGCGATGTTTGGCTGGAAAGCAGCACTAGCAAATTTACAATAGTAGCAAAAGTATTTGATATTAGGCAGCATCGGGAATTCGAAAAACATTTATCATCAATGGGCTCAATAGTTCAATTACAAAATATATTTGTTTTATTAAAAAAAACGATTCATATTTATATATATATTTTTTTTAGCTTATTTTAGCTTTTTTTACTCAAAATCTAGCTTATACGGGCGCTGAATACCTGGCAACACTGCACCACACACACATACACACACATGCGAACTTGCAAACCACACAATTCTACATTGCACTGTAATGTAAATAACAGTATGCAATAAACGGAAATACTCGCTTATCGTTATTTTCTTATCGCAACCTTACAATAAAATATAAAAAAACTAAACTATTTTAAAGCCTATTAATATTTGTACTCCTTTATTGTAATAGCTGTTTTAATTAGCGAATAAGTTTCGAATTCGAATTTCACAGCGGCTAGTTAACAGCATGATAACAGAACATATGAGACGAACCTTTGAGAGTATTTGTTAGAATCCAAAAGTTAACTAATATTATTACTTTAACTTGCTGGTCAACTGATTCTATTTAAATTACTGTTTAAAACAAACTAATCGCACATATTCTAGAATTGACTATTCTTGAGCAGCTGACAGAATTGAACAGAAGGTGTGTCCAATCGGGTGGCAGCCTTAGTTGACAGAAAAAGTTCCCGATAGTTTTGATACGTGGCAACCACTGCTGCCAGAATTAGTACGTTAAAACGGCTAGATTTGAAGAAGCAATTTTTGAAGAAATAATATAAAGATTTGTTTGTGTTTTAAATCATTCTGTTAATTTATTTCTACCGTTTTTGCATTCCAATTTAGAAATAAAATAAAATTTTGCTAAAAAAATCACCACCATATTTTTTATTTTGACTTTGAAATTTGCTCATTCAAATCTAGCCGTTTAAACGGACTAATTCTGGCAGCACTGGTGGCAACGTTGAAGTCGGGGGCAAATTTTAAAATTGTCATTTTGTTTTGGCTTTTTCTTTCTTAATTTAAAGCTGCTTTGAATTTTTCATGATTATTTCTAAGGTTTTTGTCGCAATTTTAGTTTTGAATTAAATAATACAACTTCAGCCCTGAGGGGTGGTTTTATCCTTGTTTTATCTAATTTATAGTTGGTTGAATTCCATTACATTATAATTTATTGCTAAATTATTGTCAAATGAACTTATATAAATTTACAATTTCAATTGCGCGCTGGCTTTGGATATATGTGGAACTGGCAAATTATCGAATCGTTCAGAACAAGCTCGATATGTATAACATTTAAAATGTATCGAATAGTTGATTTAACAGTAGCGATAACTGTAGCGCCAGGACAAATGTTTGCTATCGACACGAAACGCTACCGGACTGCGGGCTATTGGAGCTGCCACCTTAACCGAATTTAAGAAGATGGCAAGCTTGCCATCTGGCCGCCAACTTCATTAGAGGTGAAACATTTTAAATTTATAAAATAATTATTTATTGCTATAATATGCTATATAAACTTTAAAATATGCTAGATTTATGACAATAAGCTATTTGCAAATTGTATAAGCTATTCCATTTTCAAATATGCAAGATCTAGCCTAAAACAAGCTAGTCTGGCAACACTGGTGTGTGTGCCATCGATGTTTTCGAATTCCGCTTGCCGCTTATTCGGTCGCGTATAGCGAAACGTAACAGTTGTGTGCGCGCGCTCTTGGCAATTGCTGCGGCGACCGTTTGGTTCAAAGCCAATACCAAAATACCGTTACGAACAGTTTTGAAGTTTTTGAGAATTGCAAAAACATAAAATAAATTATTGATAAATGTAATTTAATTGCTAGTATATATGTATGTATATATTGGTATATAAATATTGTTTTTGTTTGTTTTTTTCTGTTTTGTGTGTGAGTGATAAATATATAAAAGAAAAAGAGTTCATCTAAATTACAATCTCAACGACCGCATTACAATCAATTACATTACATGCTACAGCAGCGCTCAATACGATCGCTAAATGTCTTTTTTTTTTATATATATTTTTTTTATTTTGCAAATTGAACTGTCAAAGCAGCCGCCTATAGTTAAAGATCGCGACGCGCCCGAGTTTTCGACGATTCTACGGATTCAATGCACCCACTCCCACTCCCATCCCCACCCCCAACATATCGCATTCCTATACAAATACTAAAAACGAGCACGCTTCTCACACTCTCTCTCTCTCTCTCTCGCTCTCGCTCTCGCTCTCACTCTCTAAGTCTATTTCACGCTGTTTATATTGAGAAAAGCTGAAGAACCAACACGGCGTATGCATAATATTTCGTGTAGAACAATTTTTTAAACTGAACTTGAAATACAATTCACAACGATTTCAAATTTCGATTTCAATTTCGGACCACCTGAGAATCTTTTGGGTCAACGTGGGCGTTGCGCTCTGCTCTATATATAAAATATATATAGTGTTTTTTTTGTATATTTTGCATAATTTATACAGCAATGACACATCAACAACAGAAGAGGAAACCAAACTTTTGCTAACGTAAATTACATACAAATATGTTGGCTGCCTACTCACAAAAACAGCAACAACAACAACATGTGTAAATGCAACCCACACAGCAGCCCAAAAATCAAAACACAAACAACAACAACAACAACAAGAACAAGACGGCTATCTACCAATCTGCCAGTTAATAAAACTTTGGCTCTTGCTATCAATGTTGTTGCTGTTAGCTTAGAGCTTTTTTTTTTTCAATTTTTGAGATCGTTTGCTCTCTCAACGTTTTGTGAGTAGGCGACGCTGACGCTGGCGTGAGCGTTCTACAGGTACAACAGCAACAGCAACAGCTACAGATACAGATACATTGGGTATCTAATAGATACACTTGGCATGTTGGCCTGAAGTTTTGAATGTGTTCTTTTTGAGGCTGCTTTTGGCGCAGTCGTTGTTCAAATTTCGCTGCCTGCTGAGGCAAAGCAGCTACACAAATTTGTAATAATAATTCAAAGAATATATTATTTATATATGAAAAAATTTATAATATATGTATATAAAACGCGGCACGCGACGCGCTAAATTTTGACGTAATAACTTTATTTAATCATTTCAAATATATTCGTATATTTTTTTATATGTGTTAAAAAGTGACGAAAAAAAATCAAATGAAAACTATAATTACTGATTTTTTTTATGCTATATAATATTAAATTAAATGTGTTTCTGTGTAAAAAGTGACGTAAAAAATTAAATACAAATTATAGCAACATTTATTTATTTTTCATAAAAAAAGTGTGTGCAAAAAGTGACGTAAAAAATGAAATGAAATGAAAAGCGCAAAGCAAAAATTAATTGAAATACTGAAAAGTTGCTGTCAAGCTTTAACCTTCACACACACACACACACATGCATATGTGAGCTGTTAATTATGATCACATTGTTGTTGTTGTATTGTTTTTGCCCCCGTCTGTTTTCTCAGCTGTTTGGTTATTGGAGTCTTAGCGCCTTGAAAGTTGGCCCAATGTCCATCAATTTGGCTGCAGATTCTAAAGATGCCTGGAATTGAAGCATTTAGCCAAAGAAGCTGCCTTATTTATATTATTTTAAAATAGTCTCGCTGACTAATGCACTAACACACACACACACACACGCATATTTCGACATTTTGTATATCTAAAGAATATCTTTGGGATCAGCATTTCTAGCATCTGGCAGCCCTCATATGAGAATAGCATACATATGCTCGCGCGCTCTCTCTTGCTCTTGCACTCTCTACCACAGCCTCTCACGCCCCTTGCTCTCGCGCTGTCTCTCTCCCTCTCTCTGTCTCACTCGCAGTCACATTTATTTTTAGAGACAGGCGATCGCGTGTATTAAACTCTCTAAACGTCTGTGTGTGTGTGTTTGTGTGTGTTTGTCTACTCTGACGCTGCACACAGTTTTCGCTTTTGGGTTAACTGTAAAACAAAAGCAAAAATACAAAAGAAACAAAAAAGGCGCAGAAATTAATTGCAATTCTATGCCGCGCTGTTTCTTACAATTTAACGGTTTTATTAGCACAGTCGCAAACCCTCTGCCGCATATTAATGTCGCCCACATACAAATCTACAAACAGTATGTCGCGCAATTGTTTTGACAAAATGCAAAATTCACATGAATTATTTATATTTACTTAAAACAAGTTAAAAAAAGTGATAAAAAAGATTGAATGAGCTTAACAATTTTATAAAATAATATGCGATTGTTTATGATTTTTTTTGTCAAAATAGTTAGTTGACATACTGTATACATTTGTGTTCAATCTTATGTCTTTTGGCCATATGGCGCATTCGCCGCTATTTAATTTTTTAATTTTTTCACAAAACTTGTTGCTGCTTTTATTGCTATGACTGTGCGCCGCTCAATGAATGCCAGCCATCAATGAGTTTGTATTTGTCGCCCACACCAACAAACTCAAAAAGCACACACACACACACACATACGCATGCAAAATGTGCATGCTGCCCACTTGTCAAATGCTACCTGCGTCGCAGCGCTGTGAACGTCAGCGCCAACGCCAACGCCACCGCCTACAAATCATATGCAATGCAATTTCAAATTATTGCTGCTGGTTTGTGTCTTGACTAAAAGGGCGCACGTCAAATTTTTGAATTTTTGGCAACCTGTTTGTGTGTGTGTGTGTATGCGTGTGTGTTACGTCAGCGCGCCAATGAAAGAATCAAAAAGCTATAAGAAGCATATGAAGAATAACAAATAAATACTAAACTAAACAAGAAAACTGCGACTGAGAAACAGCGACAAACAACAAAATGCCAAAATAAAAAATGTCAAAAAAAAAAGAACTTGATTTTCAAATTATACGTTTGCATAGTGTGTGTGTGTGTGTGTGTTAGTGTGTGTGTCGCTGTTCTTGCCACTGGCGGCTGCTTTTTAATTTCGCTGAGCTGAGCGTTTTCTCAAAAATCTTTTTTTTTTCTTATGGTTTTTTGTATTTTTTGTTTTGAAGTCATTTCGGCCAAGGTTGCAGACAGCGACAACTTGAGATCATAAAATAAATAAAGCTTGTCTATTGTATGTATGTGCGTACATGTGTGGGGGTGCGTGTATGTGAGTGTGGGTGTATTTGTATTTGTATTGACCATATGCAAGATTTGCAACGTTTAATCCCCAATTCCATGCAACAGTTTCAACAAAAAACAAACCCAACAACAACAATAACAACGAAAATGCAATAAAAGTGCCAAAAAAAAATAAAAGTAAAATTCAAATCAAACAAATAATTACGACAACACAAAGGAAGTTTGTTAAGTAGCAGCAACAGCAACAACAACAAGTGAACAAACAACAACAACAATGATCAGCAGATTTAGCTGTGCGCCGTTGGCGCTGCTGCTGCTCCTCATAATGATGATGCTGCACTCGAATCGCCATCAGGTCACGCACGCCTACAACATCGATCTGCCGAGCTACGTGCGACATCGTCATTCCGCCAATTCCATGTTCGGATTCAGCATCGCACTCCACAAGGCACGCGGCGGCTATGCCAACATCAATTCGTGAGTACCCCACCACCCAACTACCTACCACCTACCAATTCACCACTCTAATTTCACCTCACGTCGTCACAACGCACTCTAAACCAAAAAACTTATGTTGATCTTTGTACTGTGAACTTTTTCTTATGCTAATCTGTTTAGAATTTAGATTCAGTTTTGCTACAGTCAATATTCAATATAACGAACTTTATGTTTACTCTGAACTTACATTTTTTGTTGTTAGTTTTGATATATTGATGCATCTTTAAACATTTTATGAATGTGAATTGTAGTTTTAATTAGTTGCAGTCAAAACTCGCTATAACGAACATTCAACTCACATTGGAAAAATGTTATGTTGATGTTTGTACTCTGTAATTTTTCTTGTGCTAATCTGTTTAGAATTTAAATTGAGTTTTGCTACAGTCAAAATTCAATATAACGAACTTGCTATTTATTTTTACTTTGAACTTCAAACTTTGCATCTTTGAACTTTCTATGAATGTGAATTGTAGTTCTATTTAGTTGCAGTCAAAACTCGCTAT
The DNA here is from genome assembly GCA_037043405.1 of Drosophila subquinaria. Lineage (NCBI taxonomy): Eukaryota > Metazoa > Arthropoda > Insecta > Diptera > Drosophilidae > Drosophila > Drosophila subquinaria. The sequence continues at coordinate 192,696 of JBAMBL010000200.1, forward strand.
AACGAACATGTACAGTGCACTTTTGTTATGATAAACTGTTGGGAATCTACAATTCAACTTACTTTTATGACAGTCAAGACTCACTATAACGAGCTTTTCCTTTATAATCCGATTTTCCCCATTCCAAGTATTGAATTTTTATGTTGAATGTACTCGTATTTTAAAAACTTTTTCGCTATAGTAAAATGAAATTTATGGCAAATGGTTTAAGATTTAAATTCTCTAAATTGGCAAATGCTATATAAATCACTTGTATGTCCAGTTGTATATGAAATATATATACAATTAATCATTTGTAGGATCCGCCCATTGACAAGATCGTTTATGGCTCTTAAGCTTTGCAGCGCTTAAAATTCCAATTTTTTTTCAGTCTCAATTTCGCACTTTTCAAGGTTTCCTCATTATTTGAGCTTGAAGGTTTCTCGTACTTTTAAAGCTCCCACGGGACGTCTAACAATTTCTCCTGCTATTTTTGGGCTCTTTTTTTGCGCTTTGAAATTCGTAGAATTTATTTTGGTTTTTTTTTCTTCTCTTGTGGTGTTAGAATACGATAAGGATTTGGAATTGGTTATAAAACTAATGTATAAAGGTTTTTTTTTTTGGGGTTTACTGCAACGTGTTTTTACTGTACACGAAAGAAAAACACTTATGTAAATGAAGCGAACGACCTTCTGACACCCGATACAGACAGCGCCTGCGACTGACAATGACATATGCATACACACACACACACGCACACACACACGCACACACACGCACACACACACACACACATGCATAGGTAAATTTCAATGCCACAATACGCATGCGCGCCGGAAACAATGAGGCATGAAATAAAAAACTATCTTAAAGATGCAATGAACGAGAACATTTGTCGCTTGCCTCATTACAATGTATGTAAATTTATATATATATTTATTTCAATTTTTATTTTGGGTTGAAAATAATGAGAAAGAGCGAGAGAGAGAGAGTGAAAGAGAAGGAGAGAGTAATGAGTGAACGGCAGACAGACTGATAAGACTTGAGACGATTGATAAACGCTTAAGTAAGTGAGTTTTTATCACTGTAGCAACTGCTGTGCTGCAAGTGCCGCAGTTACAACACACACCAACACACACCAACACACACAACAACACACACACACAGCAGCCAAATCTCGCACTGATAACTGGGCTCTTAAATATGCCCATAAGTTGAATGGGTTTATTTAAGCTGAAGCTGCAAACTGATGATGCATAAGTCTGAGAGACTCTTCATCTCCACTCCGTGGTGATATCAAGAAAGAATATGCTGACAATCAGCTCAATTTTCGATTCAAATTTCATATTTATTTATGTTCAAAGAAATTTTTTAATTACAATTCAAATGATCATCAAGCACTTGAATAGATGTTTATGTGATGACTAAGAAGATACGAATGTCTTTTGAAATTCCATGAGCAACTTTATACCAAGTAAAATGTTATTTGAATACTAGTTGGCATTTTAATTATAATAATAGTAATATAATAATTTATCACTCAAATTATAACCAAAAGAATTTTTTGTAATTGCTGTAGTAATAAACGGAATTTAAATACTTATTTGCAATTTGCGAAACGTGGAAATGTGAAAAGGCAATAATTTCAAAACAAGTAAAAGTGATTTTTTCAATTGAATACTGCTATGATTAATTGAGTTTTTGAGTTGGAGTTGAATGAAATGGAATTATAAAAGCTATTTTTGGAGTTTGCGCAAATGGGAACTAGACACAAAATATGGTATTATTGTTCTATCTTAAAATTATAGTGCATTGAAGGAGGTTTACTGATCAGTCAATTTAAGACATTTTTTTTTTTATGAGAAAAGCATAAATGTGTTTATGAACATCCTAAAAGATAGACATACAGGGGTGCCACAGAAATTTATTTTAAAATGTATTATATAATGTTATTAAATTGTATTACATAATGTAAATCCTTGCTTCCATCCACTTGATGTGAGTTGGAGAACATCTATAAAATATTCTCCTAAATCAGATGATAGTAAGGATTTAAGAATTGGCAGTTTGTATTTTTTGCTAATTAATTTCAATAAATAAATAAATAAATAATAAAATAAATATAAATAAAATAAAAAAATTCCTTTCGCTTGAATTTCACTTAAATTTGTATGAAATTAAAGTGAAACTCAAGCGAAAGCGATTTCTGTGGCACCCCTGATAAATAGCTATAAAATGTCATGAAAAAGAGCTTTTGCATAAATTAGACAACCCTTACAGAAGCTCTTCAAACTGAGCTACTTTTACGATTAGAATGTACTGCCAGCTAAATCTGTCTCTAAACATAAGTATGGAACATCTGCCTCTGTTCTTTCTTTTTCTTTTTTTGTACCAAAATGGAACCATTCACATTTGTATTTCTATTTGTATTTGTGAATACCATGTTGTTCCATTTAAAGCCATAACTGTCTGGTGTCTAGTGTCAACACCATAAAAACTCCTAAATGCCATTAATTTCAATCAAAGCAGCGACCGAGGTGAGCCCAATCAAAATTTATGGTCGACAGCGTGTCCTATTGCACTATATATAGTAAGTATAAATATATATGCATACATATATAAATATACTACACCCGAAGAAAAATTGTTGTAAAGTTAGAGCACTATAATTGTTAAATTAAAGTAAACATAGTTAAATTAAATAGACTTTAAATAACATAGGTCACTTTTTAACATATTTTAATTATATAAATAAAATTCTTACATTGAATTTATCTGAAAAACAATCCGAACATTTAGGAAAACCGTTAAGAATTCTGTTTTAAATAGAAAAATACTTGACTTAAATTTTTGTAATGTATACAAAAATTGGAAAAAATCGTTTAACAAGTTTAATTAATACAATTGTATAAGATTGAATTTGTATTTCGTATGCAATTTTTCGCTGGGTGTAGATGTATCTCAAAGTATGTGAAGTTGTGGCGTGTGTCTTTTAAATGGTTCCATTCTAAGATTCAAACCGAAACCATTACTAGCCAAATGCAGTTGACCCATGGCAAATGGCTAAAGATTGAAGTCTCTCATGCTCTTGGGAGTAACATTTTCACAGCACCCTTTTCAGTCCGAGTCTCTGTCTCTTTCTCTGTCTCAGTCTCAGTCTCAGTCTCAGTCTCTAGTGTAGTTCATGTCTTCACAATTCGCATTCTCATGTGGCCGATAGCCTATTGAACTTTGAAAGTTCGTCAACGGGAACCATTTGCGCAGCTTCGACGAGCGTGTTAATCAAGCGGCACAAAATAGTACTACTCATAGTATTCAGACTCGTACTCATACTCGTACTCATAGTGGTACTCATAGTCGTACTCTTGCTCGTACAGCATCCAGATGGTAAGATGACTATGCCAGACATTTGACTTTTCGCACGTTCACTTGCCAAAGACCAGGAATAACATACAAAAAAAAAAAAAAAAAAAAAAAAAAACTGAAATCGACGAGAGACGCAAGAGATACGAACCATTGATAGACTTGGCAGGCAACAGACTTCAACCCAAGCTCCATGTCTTCTACAGCAACAAAGATACACAGATAGACATGAAGAGAGCGACAAAGAGAGAGAAGGAGTGTGTGTGAGAGAGAGAGAGAAACAGAAGTGATAGACAGACAGTGAGATTGGTAAGGCTAGAGTTATCATCGCATTGAACGTGTCCGTGGATTAACTCTCGAGTTGTGATGCTTATTGTTATACCCTAGATTTAGGCAAAACAGAGAGTTTTAAATGCAGAAATTTCTTAACAATAAACAAATTATTATGACTTACTTTATATGATTCTTTTGAGCTGTTGAAACCTTTAAAATATTTGAATACAATATATGGTATCGTAAAAAATCATTTTAAAATGTTTAGTAGCTGTTGCGTTATAAATTTGATGTAAAATTAGAGTTTTATTATTAATTTACAAATTATAAAATAAATTCCAGGGTATAATAAGTAGTGCATGTGTTCTAAGAGATAATTAAACATTTTTTGGATTTTTTAATTTTTATATTACGACAGTTACGGTTTCTGATTAAAAAAGTGCTCGCTTTCGGGTGCTCCCTGTACCTCCTTAATCTATCACATATTTTCTTATGACATCAGCCATGTGTTTAAAAATAAACTCAGCAAATGGAAAATGTTGAGACGCTCACAAACAAAATATGCCAAAAAAACAGTTCTGAATAAATTTTCAAATAAACTTTATTAAATTTTAAAAAGTATAAAAAATTTTTTTTTTATACAGGGGTGCCTAAGAAATCGCTTTTGCTTGAATTTCACTTAAATTTCATACAAATTTCATCGAATTTAAGTGAAGTTCAAGCGAAAGCGATTTCTGTGGCACCCCTCATTATCAAAGCCATTAAACTCGAGGGTAGTTTTGGCTTTAATACGAGTAAATCATTAAAAATATGAAGTTGGAATTTATCCTAAAAGTTAAGCTCAAATAGTATAAGTTTTCTTTTTAATACACATTTAATGGGTATCTGTAGGTTGTTTGTTTGCTGTTGAGCCGTTTTTTATGCTCGTAATTCATATGCATCTTAGCCGATCGTCTGTGACTTTAAGTGCACTTAAATGCTACCAATGCTTTCACACCAACAACAACAGCAACACTAACAACAACAACAAGAACAACATTATTTAAATGCAGCGTTAAAATGTTTACAATTCAATAAACAGACGCTGATAAACAGAGAGCACAAAAAGCGCATTGCGTGCGTGCTTTGGGAGACCTCCAAGAGTTGAGATACAGATACAGACAATAGACAACAGCTTCAGCTACAGATACACAGTATCTAGGCTGTAACAGGTTAACGTGCAACACCTTCAGCAATGCCATTGTGCATATGCCCAGACAGATACCCTGCAAAAATTTCATTTACTTAGTATAACGAACTAAGCGTATTTCCATTGTGGTTTCTTGAGGTCTAAATAAAGTAATTATAAATAAGTTCAACCTATTTATTTCTTTTCATATCGAAGAATTTCTTTATAGAATATTACGTATTACTAATTTAAATAAAAATATATATTGTTTGTACTTCTATATATATATAAAGGAGCTTGTAAAACTTCTATATTGTATGTTTACTTTCTGCAAGTTTAACTTTTTGATGCTTAAATTCTCAGTTTTGGGCTTATCTAGCTTTAATCGCTCTATGTCGTACTTTTGTTATTAAAACTACACCCTAAGTTGAACTGATCTTAGTTTAAATTCCTTAAATTTAACTACTCTGGGTTTAACTTGTCAACGTTTTTCTAGCTAAACTTCTCTAAGTACAATTTCTTCAAGCTTAGCTGCTTGAAAATTTATTTTTCTTAGTTAAACTTATCTTAAATTGATTCCTATAAGTTTAACTTCTCTAAAATTCTTACTCTTATTAAAACTTAACTTCTCTTAGTTGAACTTCTCGAAATTTACAATCGCTATCTAAATTTAACTTCTATAAGTTGAACTTCTCTCAATTTAACTTCTCTAAAATTCTTACTCTTATTAAAACTTAACTTCTCTTAGTTGAACTTCTCGAAATTTACAATCTCTATCTAAATTTAACTCCTACAAGTTGAACTTCACTAAATTTAACTTCTCTAAAATTATTAAATTTCTCTAAGGTGTACTTCTCTTATTTTAACTATTCTAATTTTAGCTTCTCTATTATAAATGTTTTCTATTATTTAATGGTCTTTCTTTTTAAATTTTAGTTTCTTGGAATGATAAAGCCAAACTTTTTCTCCTCTTTTTCCAATTAAATGTTGTTTGATAACGTAGCAACTTCTTAGCATATCTCCAACAATTATAGGGTATTCTAAAAAAAACTATAACAACAATTGTTGTCTTTGGGTTTTAGGTTTGTCTTCTAATTAACACATGTGTGTTTGTCTGAGCTTAAGTTTGTTGAGTGATATTGAGAATAGAAGGGCATGCACAGTGCAACTTTGTCTTCTTCTCTCCCTCTCCTCCTGCCTGCCTCCATTATCATCTTCTTCTCCGCCTACTCTCGGTCTGAAAATGCACTTAAAGCTGAAAATTACCTGACTTCAACTGCTGCTTCACAATATAATTGTGTGTTAAATGCGCGTAAACAAAGAGACAGAGGCGGAGGCGGCGACAGAGGCTGTGTGAAGAGAGGGGCAAAGGGGGCAAGGGGGGGGCACTGGTGGTGGCATTGTCTGTAACTAGTTGTGGTTATTGTTAATAAGGCAAACCATTGGCCAATGTGGTTTGCCCTGAAGCATTGCCGACAACAATTAATACACACAAATGCATCTGTATCTGTCTCTTTAAATGTATCTGTATCTGTATCTGTAAATGTATCTGTATCTTGGCTGACATAGTTAAAGCTTGTGCGTGTGCTATTTACGGTCAAGTGTTCGGCACAAGGTTGGCCAAACCGCCGTCCGCTTCACCCAATTGGCCAAATAAGTCATCATCAAGACACTCGGTCCGTTAGGATCGCCACATGTTGCAGGTGGCTGCTTCACTTGACCACTTGCCTCACTTGCCTCACTTGCATCACTTGAACAGCCTGCCCGGGTTTCCTTATAGACACGCATGCTCATTAGCCTGGCCTTGTTCACATTGCTTCACTTTGAAATGGCCAGCAAATATGTGGGTTACTCGCCATACATACATACATACATACAACATATGTATATAGGGTCGACAATCAGTCACAGATCCGTTTTGTCTTAAAGTTATCTGTTAGTGCAACTTAACACGAAAGCTGTTACATTAACAGCAAGTCCATCAATTGAAAATATCTTGGATATATCCTATTTAGATGTTTTAACCAATTCATGTCATTAATATAATGTTAATATGGATGTTATTTGACAGTATTATCATTAAAAATAGTCTCCGATTTATAAATATCTTCAGCTTCATTTCCCATTATTGAAGATTCCTAACATGCAATTGATTCTGTAAGCTCTAACAGCGCTGTCAACTGCTTAACATAGCATAAAGTGTTAAAAAGAGCGCTTAATGTTAACTATATGTACATATGTACAGTAGCGCACAGCTTATTAAAATTATAGTATTTTTGGTTTTTATTTCATAATTCAGATATAATACAAATAAAATATAAAATTTAATTTTTATAAATTTTTTTTTTCATTTATAAATATTTCTGCGTTTAACATTAAATTTTACTTTCCTTTCAATATTTATTCTTGATATTTATTAATATTTGTAGTAGTAACTCATATAAGGAGAGAGCTAGTCTATAGTATATGGGCTAATTCGAAAATTTTTAAACCAAGGGTGAAAACCTAAAGTTGTCAAAAAACTACAAGTTTTTTAATAATAGTTGTTTTTTGTTATAATATAATACATTTTCAGGCTTTAAATTACAAAATCAAAATGGTTTTACGGTGGTTTGGTTGTTCATGGCCGAGCCTAATCAATTAATTCCTCTTTTTGACTCTAAATTTCAATAATTCTTGTAAAAAAAAGGGTATTTTTAATGGCCAAAAAAGTGGGCAAAACGTTTGTCTGAGTGTTTAGCGCTTAGCTCATTTTAAACTTTGTTTCATTTTCTTTTATTTAAGATAAAAACTGTATCGAAAAGATATCTAATATTTATTAATAATTTGAAAAAAAGTGTGTGTGTAAAAAGTGTAACGTGCGCAACAGACAAAAACTAAGATTTTTAATTAACGAGACTAATTATCTTTATTTTTAATGTTGGATTGATATGGTCACATGTTCCACTTAATTTTTTGTATTAGGATATTTTTTGTTTATTATGCAAAATTCGTTAATATATGTGCAAATTCACGTTAACCTCAAATCGACTTCCATTCTTTGTAACGGCCGCAACGCAGCTTTCAACAAGCCTAATTATTTTTCAAAAACAGTAAGGCTTTTATCTTCAAATAGGTTTAAGAGTGCTCCCAATGAAATGCATTTTTCAGAAAATTTCATTAAATTGTACAAAGCTGAACGCGATCTGTATCTTTTTAAACATGAAAATGTGCGGCTCATATCGATAAATGCTTTTTTCTTTACAATCAATAATATAAAATGTGGATAATAATTACTCTAAGTGCGATAAGAAACTTTAATAAAAGTAAGTATAGAAGTATTGTTAAGGTTTCCTTCATATTCAAACAAAGCCTTAATGATAAATCTAAGATATTTTAAATTAATATCCAATATATTCGCTTAATTTTAATCATGTATGATTTATCTACATTTATGCTATAATCAATGGTTTGATTTCGTTTTTTTTTTCTTTACAATCAATGAAATTGGGTCAGTTATGCGAGTTGAGTACAAAATTTTGATCACTTGAGGAACTGCACAATTTTCCTGTCTGTCCGCCCATTAACCTCGTTCTCATTCTCGCTGTCTTCGAACGCTGTCCTATAAATGGACGTCAGTTTTTCCGTTTCAATTTCAGTTTCAGCTCCAGCTGCCGTCGATTGGTCGATTGGTCGATTTGTCTGTCGGTCGGTCCGTCCGTCCGTCGGTCGTTTGTCTTTGTTGTGGTTATGAAATTGCAAACGGAGGCAACAGCAGCAGACAATGAAATGTAATTGACTTCAAATATTTACTGTACTCCTATACACTTTGGCATTTGGCAGCCCAGTAGTTGACTATACCCCTCTCACTCAGTTCCCTCTCTTTTCGTCCATCTATCCATCTATCTATCTGTCTGTCGGCTTTAATTGCCGCTTGATTGCGAAGTCGAGTGCTGTGGCGATAAAGATAAAGATCGCAGGGAATCAGCTAACTCCTAAATGTGGGCAGACAATATTGAGGGAGCTACTGCATCCTGCATTTCAGCTAAAACACTGATAAAAAAACAACGGTTCTAATATTACACTGATAAAACAAGGTTTTAAAATAAAAATGTGTGTTTTAAAACCAAAGCTTTCTAAAAATCAAATATATAATTTGACTGTTAGATCAAATATCTTTATTTTATTAACGGTTCAAAAATAATAGAAATGATCTTGATTTAATTTAAAATAAAAATAAAATATATGTATAATTTCAACTTAAGATAACTTTTCTTTATTTTATTGATAAAAAGTTCTAGATTTAAGATTTATAACTTAAAAATAGGATAATTCGTTTAAAACGTTTTAAAAATAAAAGAAATGATCTTGATTTAATTTAAAATAAAATATATAATTTCAGCTTAAGATAACTTATCTTTATTTTATTGATAAAAAGTTTTAAAACTAAGGCTTATATCTTAAAAATAGGATATTTCGTTAAAAACGACTTAAAAATATATGAAATAATCTCGAATTAATTTATTATTTTTCGTACTTTACCTCCTTTTGAATTTGTCTTATTTCAAAAAGAAAATGTTTATCTTATTTATTTTTTTCTTAATTTTGTATTTATTTCTTAAAGTTGAATTTTTATAAAAATTCAATTTTGCACACCAAAATTCTTGATTTTTGAAAGCGTTCCTTTCTTTTTTGTCAGTGTACGGAAGTGTCAATGTGTAAAAAAGGTGTTGGAAAAACACACACACACACACACGCACAGCATGATCGCATCTTTAAAATGGCTCAATGAACGCTGGCCGCACACAAACAATAAACACTGTAGGCAAAACGAGGCACGTTGAATGTTGAATGTTGAATGTTGAGCGTAGCACGTTGCACGTTGATCGCTGAGCGCCGGCGCAGCGTCACGTGTGAACAGTTACTTTTTCCCAGACTGTAGGAACCCTAGCCGCGTTCGTGAGAGCCGGCAAATGAGGCGCACACATGTTTAGCGCCGAAACGCCCTCGTGCTTTGACCCTCAGCGACAACAACGGAGGGAAAAACCCTTCAGCCCTCCCTCCTCCGTCAGGAATTGACCTCAAAGCAAACACTGGACCCTCAGTAAGCCAACATGAAAATGACTTTGCGATTTGAAATGCGTTTAAAAGAATTCGAGTAGATACCCCTTTTTATTTAATGCTCAAACAGTGCGTGCTAAAAATAAATATTCAGCATAGTCTCGAGATACTTGACCTACAAAAATGTGAGTGAATGAGATTCCTAAGGCAGTGTTTAAAGTTTTATCCAACTAAAATATAAATTATTAACTGCGGCATATCAAAACAAATATATTGAATAAATAAAAAGATTGAAACTCAATCCAAGTTTATTTTTTTAATAAGTAAATATTTCAGTAAATATGCAAAGATTAAATATTTTAAGAATAACGAAAGATTGTTGAGAAAACAAACCTTTTTTAAACATATATTTTTTTACAAAGCTTAGATAATTATTTTAAATTGAATAAATTTAATAGAACAAATAATGGAAGTCGATTTGAGGTTAACGTGAATTTGCACATATTTTAGCGAATTTTGCATAATAAACAAAAAATATCCTAATACAAAAAATTAAGTTGAATATATGACCATATCAATCCAACATTAAAAATAAAGATAAGTAGTCTCGTTAATTTAAAATCTTAGTTTTTGTCTGTTGCGCACGTTACACTTTTTACACACACACTTTTTTCAAATTATTTATGTATATTAAAAATCTTTTTGATACAGTTTTTATCTTAAATAATAGAAAATTAAACAAAGTTTAAGATGAGCTAAGCGCTAAACAGTCAGACAACCGTTTTGCCCACTTTTTTTGCCATTGAAAATACCCTTTTTTTACAAGAATTTTTGAAATTTGGAGTCAAAAAGAAGAATTAATTAATTAGGCTCGGCCATGAACAACCAAACCACCGTAAAACATTTTTGATTTTGTAATTTGAAGCCTGAAAATGTATTATATTATAACACATTTGACAACTTTCGATTTTTGCCCTTGGTTTAAAAATTTCCGGATTAGCCCATATATAACTCAGTATTATTTCAAGACTAACTTTGTTTTATTCCACTCGTATATTTTTGGCGGTCAACAGATGGAAAAGTTGTTTTTAGATATATTACATTTCGCACACTTCGTGCTGCTTTCGTCACTAGCGCGGACTGCCGTCCGCAGTGATTTCTCTCTCTCTTTGTGACTCTCTCTCCCCCAAATTCTCTCCTTTTCAATTATTTGCTCTGTCTTTGATCCTGGCAAACTTGATTCCATAAACAATTGATCCACGCTCAGTCTGATCAATGATCAACAGCTGCTGCCTTGGACCACATACATTTGGCAGGCACTGTGCACGTGGTTTTCATTCACAGTTGCATTTGCATGACAAGCGGACAGAATGACAGAGTGACTGACTAAATGACTGAATGGCAGGCAGACGGCAAAGTGTCAGGCAGTCAGAGAGTCAGAGTCAGAGTCAGACAGGAAGCATGCGCAGCTTCACACACGCACAGCACCCACACACACATACACACACTCACACTCACACACTCACACACTCACACACACACACACATGCACAGCCCGTGCTATCCTGCGAAACGGATGTTGTGCATGTGTTGCATGAACTGCGTCCCTTGCCGCTTGCCACAACAGACGCATTAAAGGTACAAGAAACGCACAGAAATGAGGAAAAAAAAACGAAAGAAAATACTTGGTTTATTTTTAACATAATTTTTATTGCGGCTGCTGCACGCGACGAGCAGCAACAACAACAAAAACAACATGTTTTCTTCGTCAGATCGAAGATTTAATACCCTTACAATTCGCGACTGATCGTTTCTATGACAGCTGTATGATATACATATGTAGTTGACCGATTTGAATCAATTTTTGTCCGGATGCAAATTTTGTAATATTGACTGTGATATCTGAAAAAATCAAAAAGTTTTTCATGCACAAAAAAAAACATAAATCATTCTAAAATTCAAGTTTAAATACAATAAATCAAAATAAAATAAATAAAGTACTTTTATCTGTTATTCCGGATTTTGCTCTGTGTACTATTTGTTTTTTTTTTTTTTTTTAACAATAACGAAATTTCATTTATTTGGTAAGTGTGGAATCCGTGCATACAAATTAGCAACATAACCAACACAGATTTGGTATAAATAAAATAAGGACCAAACCTCTTGCGTAACGCAAAGGACTTGCATTGTGTACTATGTGTGTGCGGACTTTCGATAGATCTATCCTGTACTCCGACTTAACCTAAGCTTTTTGAGATCGTTTGATATATCTCAAGAAATAGTATCTTTTTTTGTACTAAAAGTTATATGTCATAGAGATCTGATGCTGTCTGCAGCAAAAGGACAGATCTTCACCAAGAATTATCAAGGTTGCTTCAAACTAAAAGATTAGTTTCAATCATACCTGTTAAATTTCGATTGGAATTACTAATCAATTAGATTATTTTTGGAAATAATCGTAGTGACTACCAGTATATAATTCACTATTGAAAAATTTGTGATTATGATTTGAGATGTACGATTACAAAAATACAAAATTCAAAAATAATCAGAAAAAATCAAAAATAATCTTTCTGATTATTTCGGATTATTTTTGATTTTTTCTGATTATTTTGGTTACTTTGATTGTGAAAATTTAAAATAATTTGACTTTTACTAATTTAACATTTTAAATAATCAGAAATTATCAGGAAAAATCAAAAATAATCCGAAATACTCAAAAAGATTACTTTTTGATTATTTTTGAATTTTTCTGATTATTTTAGAATAATTGTAATAATTTTAGATTATTTTTGATTTTTTGTAATCGTAATCATTGAAAAATTGGGCAAAACCAAAAATATTCGTAATTGAATCATTAGTTCGACTTTTAAACTAAAATAATCTAATTATTAATGATTATGATTACTAATCATTATTTAACAGGTATGGTTTGAATAGAGACTGACGGACTTTGCTGCACGAATTCAGCTTGTAAGTCTGATCAAGAGTTTTAAGTTTTCTGTCACGCCTCTTCAAAAGCCTCACACATCTTGTGTACAAAATTATAATACCCTCAGCAAGGGTATAAAAGACTGAACACAAGGAAACAACTGAACGAGCAATCGTTGGTCGATTTGGAATTCAATGCGCGATGCGTCAAAAGGTTCGATTATTTTCTGTTGTCTCCTTTTGCCAGTTCCAGTTAAATTGATTTGCCTTATGGCTTCGTCTTAAAATTTCCTCACACACTCGTGTGTGTGTGAGTGTGTGTGTGCGTGTGGAAAATTGTTCAATTTGAAATGCATTTTGGGTTTTTTTTTTTTTTTTTTTTTTTTGGTACGGCCTTGCTGTGCATTTTGGCCATTTGTTGATGTAATTGAGACATGGCCCAAAACATTTTGTCTGGCTGCAAGACAATTGAAACAATTTTCTAATTTTCACGGCACGCCCGACACGCGCGATTTTACCTCTCCCTCTGCCCCGCACTCTACCTCTATCTCTCTCTCTCTCTCTTTGTCGATCTCAATCAAGCTGTTTTTTTTAGTTTTGTGTCTACTTTTTGTTATTTGGCGCCTTTCATGATGTTCTTTCATTCATCACGTTACTTTGTTCTTTATACGCTATAGGGTATCATCAAGTTGTGCTGATTGCACATAGATACTATGACAATTTCTTCAACTATGTTGTAAACTTATGTATAATAAATTTTGCGATACTTTTATTAATATCTCTAGAAAAAATTGACAATTACTTAATAATCTGTTTTATACTTTATACCAGCGGTGGGCACGAAATCTGAATTCGGGATCAGCCGCTATCTCCCGGAGCTACTGCGTGCCCACCGCTGCTTTATACGTATTTATCATATATGAGCTTAAACTAAATTTTTATAAGACCTTTATTCAAATGAACAATCGGTTGAATAGACTTCAATTATTAAAAATTCAAACAATTTTTATCTTCTTTGTAACAAGATTTCCCTTAGGATCAATTTGCTTTCTTATTAAACTAATATTTATATAACTTTAAATATTTAAAAAGGTATTCAATATTCGTTTATTCAGAACAGAGCTCTACTTTGCTATTCTCTCTTTTGTTTATGCGTTGTGAGTGTGTGTGTGTGTGTGTTGCCCATTTTTAATTGAAGCGCATTGATTTTGATTACTTGTTGTGCATTCAACTCATTTCTATGTGTGTGTGTGTATGTGTGTGTGTATTTGTTATTGTGGCTGTGGTTCATTGCACATACAAAACTGACGCGTGCTGCTTTATTTGAAAATTACGCCAGCCCCATGTGATCTTTTCCCCCTTCTACGATCCCTCAAACAATTCCCCCCAAAACAATTCTATTGCCATTCAAAAATATGGGAATTTAACGAATCAGTTTAACTGCAATTTTTAGCAACATTTTGTTGGGGAAATTAAAGCTTTTATTACTTTTTAAATAAATAGTTTAATATTTTGATTGTGTCATTTAAGAATATCAGGCGTGCCACAGAAATCGCAAGCGAAATAGAATTCCGCAGAAAGCATTTCCGCACGGAAATTTCCGAGGTGCCACAGAACCTCGAGAGATTTAACTTTATTTGAGCATTTTCACCAACCTTTTCGAAGGAGGCTGCTAAGGGTTGCCACCTTCTCAGATTAAATTACCCAAGGGTTTGTTTAGCAACTTTTTTAGGTTTTTCATTGCAGAACAAAAAGTTTTTCATTTTTTTCTTATTTAATTTATATAATTTAATTCATTTATATAATAATAAACTTTGTTTAGCTACAACAAATTTAAAAGCAATTGGCGCGACAAAATAAAAATAACTCGACAACTCTAGCGACTGTCTGCCATTAGTCTGGCAGCTCTTCGTGACAAATGTTCTCACAAATTGCACAATAAGTTAAAGGTTTTTTGCGGTAAAACTTGAATTACCTCAAAATAGCTATTTTTGAATGCTTAATTAAAAGAAAACAAAAGTGGTTCCATATATATATATATTTTAAACAGCTAACTTCGAATTCAGACTAGATAATGTGGCATCGCTGCCCCTGACTTCGAAAATCTAAATCGGACTAGGTAAAATTATTCTGCGAATTGATCTGTGGCACAGCGAAATGAAGTTGAGGTGAAATTCAAGCGAAAGCGATTTCTGTGGCATCCCTGTATGCTTCTGTTTCTTAACAATATACATACAGTTGATAAAAAATATATAATCTATTATTTATAGAAAAAATGTTAAACATTTTTAGCCCATGAACTGGTTTAGTTTAAAAGATGCCTTAACATTATATATCTTATTTTATCCCAATTAATATCTTACTTACTTCAATTTTGCAACTTTTTAAAAGTATAGTTCAGTATCAGATTACTCGCTAAAAAAGGTATACATTTCGAAAACCCTTTAAATTTTACAGGTTTCGAAATCTGTACAGGTTTTTAAGTACTTGAAATTTTTCCATTACATAAATGTTTTCCAAGGCTGATTTCGCAACTGTTAAAGATACTTTCAAGTATTTTACATACACCTAAGAAGAGCAACAATTCCAGATGGTCTTTTGTTCCATTTCAGCAATGTAATATTTGTTTGTGCTATTTGTGGAATTATTCAGAATTTATTTTCATTTGTTTTGTTTTCTGATTGAACATATTAACGGAATGCCAAAATGATTTGTATGATTAATAAATCAATTGAGGCAAAGATTCCAACTTTCTTCACAAGCGAATGACGCATTCTTGACGCTACAATTTGACAAGTTAAGCGAGAGATATATAATACATATATACATATATATATGAGTATATACATGTATTTATATAGATTTAAAGAAATGCAAATGAGTGCCAAAATTCGCTTGAGGCATGCAATTGAATTTGTAACGAGTCGAGGGAAAGGGAAGGGATTGAAGGGGATGAGAGGTGATAAGAGGAGGGAGAAGGGGGCTCATTGGTGAAGGGGGAACCTGTTGCGTAGTGTGCTCAGAAATTGCTATTAATTATATATTTGGCGAGAATGATCAAATAGTGATTCAATGGTTTGCCATGATGTCAGCAATAGATCGAATAGACAGAGAGAGTGAGATACACAGAGAGAGAGAGAGAGAGAGAAAGAGAGAGAGAGAGAGAGAGAACAAGATACAATAGATACTTGCATGATATGAGCTTGGTTTAGTGCTACGATTAACTAACTATTAGTATAGTCTAACAATGAAACTTTCAACTGGCTTTTTAATAACTATTTAAAAATAAAAAGTGCTTAGATAATAGAATAAAATTCATTTTTGAATGGATTGACTTGCAGTTGTAAGCAGGAACTGCAACTAAGAGTTATTAATGCTAATTTCAACTAATAAAGATCAATGTGAAGAAAATATGAAATGGTAAACACCAAAATTTCTATTTCAGTCGGGTCTATCGATATCAGCCAACAACTTCTATTTTCAATTTATAAGATATAAATTAAATTTAATTCCTATTTTTAATTTTTATTTAAAATGTCAAAAATAATTATTGAAATTTAAAAATGCTAATTTTTTTAAAATAAAATTTGAGAAATAACACCAGATTCTGATTTTTCAATAAAAATAAAAAATAAGAGGTTTTTTTAATTTTTATTAAAAATATGAAATAAATGTTTTTTCCCAACTTTTATTAAAAAATGGGAATTTTAATGATGTTTTTTTACTTTTTAAATAAAAATTAAGAATAATTGTTATTTCGTAACTTTAAAATTAGCTAATTTTGTTTTAAAACTTATAAAATTTTATATTTAACTTTTATAAATTTTTAAATAAGAATTGAAAATTTTAAGGTTACAAAGTAACAATTATTCTTAATTTTTGTTTAAAAAGTAAAAAATTATCATTATAATTCCTCTTTTTTTTAATAATTGTTGAGAAAAAGCACTTATTTCTGATTTTTTCAATAAAAATTAAAAAAATCATAATAGAATGTCTTGAACTTGAGATATTGATATTCAATTTGCATTCTAAACTTGTTTTTTAATTCAGAATTGTAGAATTTTCATTTGGGAGCAGCCGTTGCTCCCGGAGCCACTGCGTGCCCACCTCTGCTTTAGATAATGGTATATTAAGATCTTTCAACTGTTTCAAAATCAAGTCAAAACCATTTTAGAATCAAGTAAATATGTATGAATTTTATGTAATAGTTTTTTTTTTAACAAACCATTTTGTACTCATTTAAAATCCATTTTATTTTCGACATTTTACGTAATCTGAAGAATTGGTTCAGAGGAACAGAAGAGGTATTCTACAGTTTCTTACTCTTCCATAATTTGTGGATATTGAAAGTGAAAAAAAAGAATGCAAGTTAATGTGCTAAAAATACTCAAGGGATAAATGTTGTGCACTCGAAGTCTTCTGACTTGCTTGAAGAGTGATCCTTTAAGTGCTCTCCCTATTTATGCTGGCTGCTATCATGAAGGTGGTTGTCCAACGACCAACGATGACAATAGAAGCACCCTCAACACAATGCAGAAAAGAAGCCCAGAGGAAGAAAGAGAGACAGAGGGAGACAAATAGAGAGAGAAAGATCTTCCATTTGGCTCTGGTTACTGGCAGAAGTAAGAGTAGTGTAGGGAGTAGTGGAGAGTGAATAGTGAGTAGTGAGTTGTGAGTAGTGAGTAGTACATCATGGCACGCACATTGACAGCTGTCATTAGCATTCATTGCGGAAGCGCGGCAAAAAGCCATTGAAGGGACCATTAAAGGGCCGCTTTGCTTTGGGGTGCAGTACATACTATATACATACATACATACATATAGTAAATGGGCCTTCATTAAAATTGAAAATAATAAAAACTCAACTCAACTCGAAATAAATATATATACGAATCTGAAAATGCGAACAACTGGCAGCCGCAACGGGCAAATCAAACACTTGAGAGTTGATTAAAAACGGCCCTGGCACTAGATCTGACCCCTCTGCCCCCTCTGTTCCCTGCCCCTTCTCCATCCCTTGTCACTGCCCACATGCAACAATTTGACGTTTGACTAAAAGCGAAAATACAAAAAGAAAAAGAAACGAAAAATCCGCACAGATGCGTCGTGCAAAAACTGCGAGTATTCAATTTCTATGCTCAATGAATGCTTGAATGAATGAATGAATGGGTAAATGAATGAATGAGTGAGTGAGTGAATGTTGCTGCATTCAATCAAATGTAAATGCAAAGCGAATAGAGTCTGTTAATGGACACTTGACTGTGATCTTAGGTCAGGACTTGGCTTTGATCTTTCCGTAGTCAAGTTGAGATGCAAAAGTATCTATGCATCTATAAGTTCCAAAACTCCGTCGACAGTTTCGATCGATTTGAATTAGAGAGCTGTGATGCATCTACATATTTTATCAATATCAATTTGTATCTGTATTTATCTATATGTCCATATTTTTTTAATTATGATTTATATTTAAATCTATATCTTCATCTGTATCTCTAGTTTTTTATAAATTTTTGTGTGTAGTTACTGTACTTATATTAATCTCTTGTATCTAAACATATGTATAGATATATACTTTGTATCTTTCCATTATCTGTATCTTTCTTTAACTATATCTAAATCTGTCCGTTTTTATTTTTAACTTCATGTAATTGTACTTTCTTTTGTATCTATCTATTTAGCTACACATATTTTTCTGTATCTTTTTCTTAAGCTATTTGCATTTGAACCTTCATCTATGTACATATTTTTCACTATCATATATCTGTTTCTTCATATACATCTATATCTTAAAACTATTTATTGTATCTTTGTATGCATTTCCATTCACTTTTTGTATCCTTATCAATTTATTCACACGTATTTCAACAGTCTTCGTCTTTTATATATCTTCAACAATATCTGTATCTGCAACTTCATCTAAATATATAATCAGGCATGCCACAGAAATCTCTTTCACTTGACTTTCACGTCAATTTCATGTCTCCGTGCCACAGTCCAATCACCTGAACAATTTTGAGTGAAACGAAATCATCGCTCAATTCACTGGCGTCCGATGCCATGAGAATAATGTCACATTTTTTGTCCGAATTTTTGAATTTAGAGTTGTCGAGAAACTTTTATTGTTTGCCGCGCCAATAACTTTTAAATTTTTTTTAGCTATACAATATCAATTATTATATAAATAAATTGAATTATATAAATTAAATAAGAATTAAAATGAAAATTTAATATTCTGTAATGATAAACTTAAAAAAGTTGCTAAACAAACCCTTGGGAAATTTAATCTGAGAAGGGGCCAACCCTAGCAGCCTAGTTCGAAAAGGTTGGTGAACATGCTAAAAACAATAAATCACACGAATTTCTGTGGCACTAAGAAATTTTCGAAGTGGAATTGCTTTTCTCTAAATTCGCTTTCACTAGTGATTTCTGTGGCATACCTGAATAACTTCATCTAAATGTATCTGTGTTTTTTAACAACTATCTATATTTGTATCTGCTTCTCCATTTTTAATTTCATCTTTCTATCTGTATCTTTTAAACTTATGGCATTTGCATCTTCACCTTTAAAGTATTTTTAACAATATCTGCATCTTCATCAATATCTTAAAACTTTATCTACAAATGTATCTCTATGCCTCTTTATTTAGTTTTGTGTATCTTTATCAATCTATTCACATGTATCTCAACAGTCTTCATCTTGTATCTATCTATCTTTATCTGTGTCTGTAACTTCAGCTAAATCTATCTGTCTTTATTATAAACTATCTGCATCTATCGTTTAAACTATCTACAATTGTATCTTCACCTTAAACGTATCTTTTCCAATATCTGTGTCGTCAGCTATATCTATATATGTCGCAGCATCTCTATATTTCATCTTAAGCTATCCATATCTAAACTATCTATATCTACATATGTATCTCCCTTACCTCTTCGTTTAGTTTTGTGTATCTTTATCAATCTATTCACATGTATCTCAACAGTCTACATCTTGTATCTATATACCTTGATCTGTGTCTGTAACTTCATCTAAATCTATCTGTCTTTATTATAAACTATCTATATTTGTCCCTTAAGCTATCTACAATTGTATCTTCACCTTAAACGTATCCTTAACAATATCTGTATCTTTAGCTATATCTATATGTGTCGCAACATCTCTATATTTCATCTTAAACTATCCATATCTAAACTATTTATATCTACAAATGTATCTCTACATGCTACTTCATTGATGACTGTGTATCTTTATCCATTTATTCACACGTATCTCCTTCTATTATGTTTGCAGTTTGATTGTGGGTGCCCCCAAGCACGATACATCCAGCTATCAGGAGCGCGTCGTCGAGGCTGGAGCCGTCTTCAAGTGTTCGATGCAGGACGATAATTGTCAGCTGGTTGCATTCGATTCGAAAGGTATGTTTAATAAATAGACACGTTCGTTCGGTGAGAAACTGTTGATCGACGGTTGAAGTGGGCTTGAAGTTTGGCTTGGCGCCAGTTTAGGGCGAGTTGCCGTTGCAGTTGAGTCTTCTCGGTATTCGCGGCTCTACTCAGTCTCCATATATGAGTCCCGTCTCTCTCTTTCTTTGGCTGATATTGGCGCCAGCGACAACAGCGTAAAATGCAATTAGTTATTTATGGCTCACACGCATGCGCAGCGTTTTTAGTATGCAAAATGCGCAAATGCAAAACAGCGCAAAAAGGAAAAGGAAAAGCAAAAAATTGAATGAAATCATAAAAAAAAAACAAGGGAGAGAGCACAAATTGTGCTTGGCTGCCGTTTACGAGTATTATTATTATGATTATTATTATTTTTAGACAGTTGTTGTTGTTGCCATTTCTTTGCATCGAACTTCCTTAAGCGCAAACGGAAATGATAAACAGGCGGCCTCTAAAATAAACAGACGCCCGCCCATTTTCAAGGTTCTCCTCCCCCCCTCCCGCTGCCAGAGTTGCCCTCAAACCCACCCACCTCCATTAGCAACTGTCTCTGCCTCTTCCACTTCCACTTCCTCTCCCTTTATCACTCTCTTTCTCCTTTGCTTACCTCTTTTTTTTGTTGCTCTTCTCACTCCTCTTGACAATTTGCAGCAACGGATGCGCAAATAAAAATTATTCGCTTTGTCGACGATGACGATGACGGCAATAATGATGATAATGATCATGATGACGATCATGATGATGATGATGGCAATGGAGTGGTGTGGCATTCTATAATGTGGTGTGACGTTCATTCAGAATGCATGACGTGCTTATACCCTGTAATGTACCAAAGATAACTTTCTGAATGCATTTTTTCTCGCTTTTAAGAAAGTTTTGTTTTCCCAATCAATATTTAAAAGTCAAGATTTTAGTTCTTATCTTCATTTTTTATTGTTAATTAATTTATATCAGCGGTGGGCACGAAATCTGAACTCGGAAGCAGCCGCTAGCTCCCGGAGCCACTGCGTGCCCACCGCTGATTTATATGATAACAAATTATAAGATAAACTTACAAACTAAAAAAAAAAAATAATACAAATAAAAGTAAAATGTCATAAAAAAAAAGTTGTATCTAAGCAAAAATGTTCTCTTTCCATTTATTAACAGTCAAACTCTGCTTTTAGTAAGTGCTTTCATTTACTTACTCCTTAATACTTGTTTTAGCTACTAAGCAGCCTTCAATTGATTTCTTTAATATGTAGTAAAGTAATTTACAATCGCATATCCTAAACTAGCTGTCTGATACCTTATCAATCCAATCTGATGCATAAATTGTTGACTTGCTCTTTTCCGGATTTTGATGGCATTTTCAATAGTAAAGTCTTGATACTTGTTGCATTTCTTTCTTTATATACAGTGGCTCACAGCTTAAAGTAGGCCTAATTTTTTTTACTTTAACAGCTATGTATGTCATGTCTTCACAGTAAAAAAATATATTTGGAAAGGTCGTTTAAATGACACAAAACTTTCCTTAACCCATTTCCAATTTATGTAAAAGTCACTTTTCAAAAATTTTTTCCCCGATTTTAAAAAAAACGATTTTTAATGCAAAAAATTCTCTGAAACAATTCTAAGAGTGACTGCAAAAAAAAATTTTCAAAAATATTTTTCCTAGTATTTTTTATGATTTTTTGAAAATTGTTAAAAATTACTATTTTAACCCATTTTTCCTCTTTTTCATAGAAAAAGTGTTTTATTTTTGTATAATGACACAAAACTTTCCTTAACCCATTAAGTACCCTTCGAAAATTTCCAATTTATGTAAAAGTCACTTTTCAAAACTTTTTTCCCCGATTTTAAAAAAAAAGATTTTTAATGCAAAAAATTCTCTGAAACAATTCTAAGAGTGACTGCAAAAAAAAAGTTTCAAAAATATTTTTCCAAAAAAAAAAAAAAAAAGTATTTTCTATGATTATTTGAAAATTGCTAAAAATTACTATTTTAACCCATTTTTCCTCTTTTTCTTACAAAAAGTGTTTTTTTTTATATAAGCTAGATATTGTGAAAATTTTACATAGATCGTTTAAATCTAAAGGGTAGCTGCTAGTCGAGCTGATCCGCTTGAAAAGTCGCCTTGTTTTTTTTGCATAAGTCTGTCATGTAACGATCCGAACCGCCGGTCATAAATATGCAATTTCATTTTGTGGCTGCTGTGGTGCATTCGGTGGTGCTGCCAACACCTCAAAACTCAAATTGCTGACGCGTGCCGCAGTCGAAGAGAAGCAGAGAGAGAGAGAGAGAGAGAGAGAGAGAGAGAGAGAGAGGGAGTAAGAGAGAAAGAGAGAGAAAAAGGACTGGCAACTCGATGACTGGTGATGATGATGGGGCCAGTCCAAAGTGAGATGCATAAATTGATCCCGGACTAAGTGGCGTTCGGTTAGCTTCGTAATATTACGCATAAGATACGCCAAACCCCTTTCTTTATTCTGTATTCTCATCAACAAAATGTTTCTATCGTATGCTTGCTAAAACACCCAAAAAAAAAACAAAAAAACAACAAAATATTTGTGCAAGAAAAAGGAGAGAACAGTTGCTTCATTCGGCTCAAAGGTTGGTTCATCATTAATAATAATAATAATGCACATTCATTGCTGTACTAAAATTAGTCAACCGCCGATTCAGATGAATGTGTTAACTGATTCATCGTGTACACTGCACAGATTACTCATATGCATATATATAAATATTCATCTATTCATTCATTCATGCAAATGTTCAAACGTTCAAGTTGAACTCTCACACAGTTTCCGAAAATTCATTAAACAATTCGCTTGAATTCAGTCTTACTACTGTGGGCAAAAAGTATCGGGAATTTTAAATTTAAAAAATTTTGGGATTCCAATTGGAACAAATGTTTGTACTTTTAGGTTGGCACTACTATCACTAACATCTGTGCAAAATTATACGTTAAAATATTCATTAGTGTTTAAGCTACGATTAGTTTTGTACGACGCCAAAAGTGCAATTGGCGATTTTGGTTGAATCTCCTCAATCGACTCGAAACGGTGTCCTCGGAGTGGTCTTTTGAGCTTAGAAAATAGCCAGAGGTCACACGAAGATAAATCAGGCAAAAAAGGTAGCTGTGGGAAAATTTTGGTCGAGTTTTTGGCAAAATGGTCACGAAGAACAGGGGCAGTATGAGAGGGCGCATTATCGTGTTGCAAGAACCATGAGTTGTCAGCCCATAGTTCTGGCGTCTTTTTACGCATAGCTTCGCGCAAACGACGCAAATCTCTCAAACAATATTCCTTGTTGACAGTTTGGTCGGTCGGAAGGAATTTATAATGAACTACAACACGATAATCCAAATAAACTGTCAACATGACCTTGATTTTTGAGCAAATTTGACGCGATTTTTTCGGTCTCGGCTCACCTTTAGCCGATATTCGCTCGATTGATCGGTAATTTCCATGTCGTAAGCGTAGATCCAAGTCTCATCGCCCGTAATAATGCGTTTTATCTTGTCCTGGTAGTCAGAAAACATTGTTTCACTCACTTCTACGCGGGGCTTTTTTCGATGAAATTGACCGTTTTTTGGCACCAAAATCGCCAAATGCACATTTGGCGTCGTACCAAACTAATCGTAGCTTAAACACTAATGAATATTTTAACGTATAATTTTGCACAGATGTTAATGATAGTAGTGCCAACCTAAAAGTACAAACATTTGTTCCAATTGGAATCCCAAAATTTTTTAAATTTAAAATTCCCGATACTTTTTGCCCACAGTAGTAAATCATTTTGCAGATTTTGTGTTGAAACAACGCATCGCAATCATTTAACCATTTATTTCCATTTCTTTTGAATATTGTTAGATGTTGGCAAATTCTTTAGAAGTGTTATTCAATCTCCAAGTTGAAATTTACTTCACATAATTTCATTCAACTTGACTTTCAACGTCAATCATTTGTTCTTTTAAAATACAAGTCAAATTTCCATCAATCAGCTTTTAATTTCTTGTAACATTATTCAATATTTCTGAATTCATTCTTTAACCATTCTTCAATAAATAAACTTTCGCATTAAATTAATTTTTCTCAATGCCTTAAAATTAATTTCAAAATCGTTCGTCAATCATTCTTGCATATTCAATCTGAAATAAACTCCCTTAAAAATGTTTCTAAATTTCTACAATTGTTTTTCATTCAATCGCTTTCATTCAACGTCTGTCTAAATATTCAATAAGTATTTGTTTCTCATCTTATTAAAAACTAATTCATTAACATCAATCTCTAATCATTTGCAATTTCTATAAACACTACAATCTCTCCACCATTTTCATCCATCATAAATATTTAATATAGATTCTCTCAGCATCCCTTAGTTTGGCATTTACGTTCACTCGACATTCAATCAAATTCTGTAAGCACTTCAATCATCACCTCACGTCACCCTGTATTTACATACACACCTCGTATTTCATCTATTGTAGCACTCTCAAAACCCACTGAGCACCACCCCTAGAATATGTCGCTATATACTTATGATATCGTAATAAATCATTGCCAAACATGAACGGAAGTGGCCATTATGCCATTATTTGCCCAAGTGCCTTGTTTCTCGAGCAACTTAATTAGTTTGCTTTTTATTATTTTTAAATTTGTTTTTTTTTTTTTGGTATTTCTTAGGCCTTCCTCTCTCTTTTCCCCTATGAACGTCTACCTCATCTTTGACCTCCCCACTTTAGAATACATATTAATTTCAGCAAATTTTTAATTTCCGTCCAATTTCGTTTTGTTTCTTTGCGTGTCTTTTGTCTTTAATGTGCGACGCTTTCAAATTTAAAGTATACATTTTGTTTACATTACTTTTTCCGTTTTTGTCAGCTTTTTGGCAACATGTATGCATTTTAATTTCAATAAGTTTTCTAATTGATTTCGTTTTTCTTTCATAGGCAACAATCGCAATACCAAGGGCGAAGTCATCGATCGCAAGTCGTATCAATGGCTTGGGGCGACGGTCGCTACGGGCAGACACAGCGATTTGGTTGTGGTAAGTACTCTCATCATATCTACAAGAGAAACTTGTACTGCAGTTTTAAGCAGTGGTGGGCACGCAGTGGCTCCGGGAGCAGCGACTGCTCCCAACTATTTTTCTGCCTACTGTTGTAGTTGTTATTGTTGTACTCTCGAATTCAGATTTCGTGCCCACCGCTGGTTTTAAGAATAGTGGAATATCATGTGGCATTTGAGAAGATATTGTTAGGCAACATCAAGAGTTAGAAAGAAGAGAAAGAACATAAAAGATGATGGTATAATAATATTTTTTTTTTTATATTTGAAATTATTTGACGTCTATATATAAGTCTTTTTTATCTGACCAAAATCTATATTATAAATTATTATATTATTAAAAGAAATTAAAATATCTTAGTGTAATACCAAGATAATTTTTTTAAGATAATTGCAGTAATTTCTGATTTCTGATTTCGATTAGACTTTTCGAATTTAAACAGACTTTAGGCAAAATCTGAGCTTACTTGAAGTGTGAATATATTGATGTGGTTTAGCTATAAGCTAATGTCGTCATCTTTGAAATAGTTTCACACCAATTCCAACAGCATACATTGTAAAAAAAAGGTAAAAATTACCATCAAGCCACAATCCAATTGAATGTTGTTTTATCGCCTCTCAATGTTGTTAAGTCCGAGTTAATGTGACACCATTATGATACTCTCGCTTTCATCGACCGCCCAGTCAACTGACCCACTGACTGACTGACTGACTGACTGACTGACTGACTGACTGACTGCACCTCCAGCACCTTGATGTCTTCATCTTCCATCTGGGCGTTTGATTGTTTGATTTTAATGCGCCTTCGATGGCATCATCGACATCGAGGAACGCAGCGATAGCTCGTTAAATGACGGTCGGAGGTTCTTTGCCCAGTTGCCTGCCCCTGGGATTGAAAGTGCAAGCAGATGGAAGATGGGAAGTGGGAGATGGGAAATGAAGCTCAAACCAAACAGGTGGGCGACAGCATTAAATCTGAAACTGAAACTGAAAATGAAACTTTGAGCGCAAAACGAAGTAAAGAGAAACAAATCCGAAATGACATTTTTTTTTTTTCATTTTATGACAATGTCATACGCGAGTTTTATTTTTTTTTTCCTTCTTCTCTTTCTATGTCAGCTGCGGTGGGTGTGCAATGCCGTTACATGTGTGTGTGTGTGTGTGTGTGTGTGTGTGTGTGTGTGTGTGTGTGTGTGTGTCTGTCTAACTATATGCTTATACCCTGTACTAAAAGAAGGGCAGCATCAGTTGTAGATTAAATTAAATTAATTGCAGCACTTGTAAATATTTTAAAAATGTCATAAAATCATACCTGTTAAATTTTGATTAGAGTTACTTATCAATTAGATTATTTTTGGAAATAATCGTAGTGATTATATAATTCACTGTTAAAAAAGTTGTTATTATATAATGATTACGATTACAAAAAATCAAAAATAATCTAAAATTATTTTAATTCTTCAAAAATAATCAGAAAAAATTAAAAATAATCAAAAATAATCTTTCTGATTATTTCGGATTAATTTGATTTTTACTAAATAGTCATAAATAATCAGAAATAAACAAAAATAATCAGAAATAATTAGAAAAATAATAAGAAATAATACGAGTAATTGTAATAATTTTAGATTATTTTTGATTTTTTGCAATCGTAATTATTGAATAATTGGGCAAAACCGAAATTAATCGTTATTTAATCATTAGTTCGACTTTTAAACAAAAATATTCAAATTACTAATGATTATGATTACTTATCATTATTTAACAGGTATGTATAAAATACCCAAATTAAAACTTAAAATTTTGATTCTTGGTAGTTTTTTATATTCACTTTTCATCTTAGTTTTCTGATATTTTCAGTAAATTTAAAAAAAAGAAAAGAAAAGTTATGATCGTGCCAAGTTTATGACGCTGTACAGGGTATCTTCTAGTTGCACTTGCTGCCTTAACAGGTTCTAACTTGTCTATTGTTGTTGCTTTTGGATCAATTTGTTGCTTTGTTCTTTTTTGTTTTGTTGGACGACAGCAACAAAAAAAATTGTGAATGCGTTTTGATTTTGTTGTCATCTTTTGTGGTCGCATTAAACGTGGTCATGTCTTTGGATTGCGTCAAGTAAACCACAAGCACACACACACACACCAATACACACACCAATACGCACACACACACACACAGTGTGTGCTCTGTTTAAGGTGCGCCCCAGTCGCAACTTTGGTTAATTGCGTTGGCGTTGTTGGCCAAGTCAAAAGCCAAAAGCCAAAAGCCGGCCATCCACCCACAAACTCTGGCCAAGAGACAAAGAGAAGCGATAGAAAGAGAGAGAGAGAGAGAGAGAGAGTGAGAGGCATTTGATTTTCACTTTAGTTCTCAATTAACTTTGATTTGGCCCATTTGATTTGGCCAAGCACATCAGAAAAAAAACCGTTAACATTGATGGCCCAAACAACAAAACCGACGCCCATTGTTACAGTTAAGCATTGTTGTTGTCTTGTTGTTGTTGTTGTTGCAGTTACGTTCCTTGCTGTTGACCATCGATGTCCAGGTCACTTCCGCCACGTGCGGCACCCACTGCTGACCTGGCCTTCAAATGCCCATTAAAAGGCCATCGATTTATGTTTGCACCAAGTGCGCCCGATTACCAACAACAACAACAACTCGAACTACATCATCCATGGACAACAATAACAATGCCAAAAACTTGTGACTGATTTCATCAGAGTGTCGTTCAAATTTATATAATACGACAACAGTTTATAATAATTTGAGAAAGATCTTATTGCACTTTAAATTTCGGAAGGTTGGGCACGAAATCTGAATTCGGGAGCATCAACAACAACAACCCTATTAGAGTCTGCCTAAGTTGGGAGCAGCCGCTGCTCCCGGAGCCACTGCGTGCCCATCGCTGGTTTAAACTCTTTACTCCCATTTTATTTTATATATTTTATTTTAATTTTAATTCATTTAATGATTCGACCTTAACTTAAGTTTCGCAGACTATATAGACTAGCCTGTATACGCAAAATAATCTCTTCATTAGTATTTACTCGTGGGATACTTAGCATCTAATAGATACAAAATTTATCTATTAAAATCAATTTAAATTAATTTATTAAAGATCATATCATTAGAACACATACCCAAAGGTGATCATTATACATCATAAATTTGTCAAATTTGCGTAAAATAAAGATGTTTTGATGTGGGTTTCTTTTATTCAATTAAATCCCGTTCTTATGATGCAAAAATTTCTTTAACCCATTAAGTACCCATCGAAAATTTGGAATTTAAAAATAAAGTAAATTTTTCAACTTTTTTCCTCGATTTTTTATAAAAAATATTTTGATGCAGAAAATTTCTCAAAACAATTCTAAGAGTGACTGCAAACAAATTTTTGAAAACTGCAAAAAAGCCACTTTTTGTGTGAAAAGTAGGAAAAAGGGGTTAAAATCGTCATTTTTAGGAGTTTCAAAAAATTATAAAAAATACTAGCACAAATATTTTTGAAAAAATTTTTTTTGCAGTCACTCTTAGAATTGTTTTAAGAATTTTTCTGCATCAAAATATTTTTTGGAAAAAATCGAGGAAAAAAGTTGAAAAATTGACTTTTTTAAAATTAAAAATTTTCGATGGGTACTTAATGGGTTAAAGAAATTTTTGCATCATTAGAACGGGATTTAATTGAATAAAAGATTAATATAAAAAACCCGCATCAAAACATCTTTATTATATGCAAATTTGACAAATTTATGCTGTATGAAAACTTTAGTGGTTCACTGTATGTACATATTTTTGATCTGTTAACGCTTCCACTCAAATTCAACTCGATCTCGATTGATTAATTGAATAGATTTTGAGTATCTTTAAATGGCAACGATGCCAACGATGATCGACAAATTAACAGTTTTTATTTTGTGGAGGCATCCGAAGCAAACGCGATTCCAAGGTGACATCACTGTGAACCCGATCGACAATTGAGTCGATGCCGATTCGCAGATTGTCGAGGCGATTGGTGATCGCCGATTCGATTGGATTGGATTGTGGTGTGGTGTGGTGCTGTTGCTGTTGGGAGTGGTGCAATGGTGGTGTTTGCGGCACTACAACGACTGGACTGTGGCCACGTTGCCTTTGGGGCATTTTTGTTGTTGTTGTTGTTGCTTGTGGCTTTGGGCTTTGGGGCATGTGCCGCATGTCGTGCGGTCTCGTTTCGCGTTTTGTTTGTTGTTGCGATTGCGACATGATCATCGACACGATCTCTGTAAAATTGCTAAAGCGCTATTGAACTCAAATATGGCCAGGCACATAACCATGGGACGCGGCTCGTCGTTCCTTCCTTCCATCTTCAACTTCAAAAGCGATCCTTGCAGAACTTTGCATTCGCAATGCTAACGTCTGCATGTCGACCATGTCAAACGTGTTGACTTTTGACTTTTAGCCAGACAACAACAACGCTACGTTCTCTCTCTCCGAAAGTGCAGTTTAATGTCTCAAAAATTTATCGCTGGCATTTCGGTATGCGCTCTGTGCCCAACATGGGCAATAAACCAACAAAGCGCAAACAGGCCAAAAAGATGCAAGATAAATAAACAAAAAAATTAAAAATTAAATGAAAACCATTAAATGATCGAGCAAACCAAGTTAGATGCTTTTAAATTGCACTTTAGAATTGACTGAACTACATAATTTTGCAAAGATGCGCTACTTATGGCGCCCAACGTATGGTGGGATAGGGCTTAGACGGAAGTTTTTGCTTGTAGTTTAGTGGTGCCCAAACTCACACGAAGTTAACGAAACGTTTTACTGCTTAACACTCAAAAAAATTAAATGAAAGCATATTTGAACAGTTACAGTTGGCGACGAAAAGAGAGCAAAGCATAAGTTGCAGTGTATGACAAAAGTCTTGCGCTGTACGATCTCTCTCTCTCCTATTAAACTCAGCTCCGCGACTGACATCAGAAAGCATCAACCGATCAGATGCTTTGCGAGAGAATAAAAAGCCGAACACACGCATCGTGAGAGCACAAGCAGCAGAGCGTGCTATTTATAGAACACACGTATTCTCTCTCTTTCTCTGTACGTGTGTCGGCTGCGATGCCGGCAGAATTATGAGTTCCTATCCTATGGAATAGGCTTTTGGCACTTTGGCACACAACTGAAAAAACCTGTCACAAATTAATAAAAACATAAGTTCCTAACTAAAGTTTCTGCATTCAAGTTAAAAATTGTATGCAGTGTTTATTTGAATGGCACCCAACGTAGGGTGGTGTAAGATATACAAGTACTAAGAAGTGAAAACAAATGCTAAGATATGAACATTCATAACTCGAGCAGCTAAATTTAGATCAAAATAATTATACTGTCTGTATTTAATTGGCGCCCAAGTTAGGGTATAAATGAAAAGCTCTATTATTCGTTGAACTTGTAGAACTGCAACCCAAATTAAAGAAAAAGTTATGATATTGCAAAGACTATCTGAGGCAGCTAAATACGAATATATGTGCCTATACTCTGTGGCGCTCAACGTGGGGTGGATAAAACGCTCTTAAACCTGGAGAACTGTGTCGCAAATTCAGAAAAAGTTATGATACGAGTATGAGCAAGACTAACTGGAACATCTAAATCCAGAGCTATCTGTGTGTGTGTGTGTGTGTGTTTGTGTGTTTGTTTGAATGGCGCTCAACGTGAGGCAGGAATTGTAAGGCAATCTTCTGCTGCGGTCCAGTCAGCGACTCCGGGCCATTTGCATATCTAACTATCTTACCGCGAAAACAACTTGCAGCGAAAAGAGTTTGCTATTTTCTTCTTCCTTTTTTTTTGTTATTTATTTTTTATTTTGTTGCTGAATGCGACGCTGATAATAAAGTTTTTAATAGGAAAATGCTATTAACTTATTGGCCGCGCGGTGGGCCCTGGACAACGGAGCCAAAGCAATAACAACAACAACAACAACAAGACAAGACAAGATATACTGAACGATGAAGCTGCTGCAGCACATTATGAATTCAATTGAATTGTTCAATGGCCCAGAAGTGAGCGTGGACCTGGAGCAAGGACTAAAGCTGTAGACTTGGGACTGGGAACCGTGGACTGGGGTTCCCAGTCCCAAGTATACTGTGAACTGGGAACTGTGGACTGCGAGCTGATTGTCTTTATTTTGATTTTATGGGTGCATTGAGTGCACCTGAGACAGCGATATGAATGCAGATATTTAGCAGGGCTGCAGTACAAAATTCACGACTCACACCACAAGAAATGCTAAAAATGTTTAAGCACAAACTTTAGGAAAATTATAAAATTATGCTAAGAATGCAGTCCAAAGATGTCGAATGTTAAACAATTTGATTTGATTGCCCGTCCCTGGTCGCAATGAGTTTGGAGCTGAGCTGTGATTTGGCGAACGTCGCTTGCATAATGCGAGCGCATAGATTTCATATTCAATGGGTATTTGAATGAGCTGGGCGTGTCCAAAGACAGAGAGAGGGAGAGGGAGATAGAAGGAGACCTGCGATGATGTGATCAGCATGCATTTTTGGCGATAGCGCGTCATTTTGGAGTTTATGTCAGAGTCGAAGACGAAGACGCAAACGCAAGAGGAAGAAGGTGAGGTGAGGACTCAACTAAAAGTGGAGGGAGCAAGTCAATAGAGCTGCTTGTGCTGCTGCTGTTGACTGTTTTCTTTTTTTTATTTGCTGTTGTTGTTTTCAATCCTGCCACTGGCAATGCCATAAATGGCACAATATGTATAAATTTGTAAAAGTAATTGCAGGCATATGTGCCACAGAGCGGGCATCAAACAATGCCACAACGATCCGATGGCGATGCCGATGCCGATGACGATGCCGATCCGGGCCAGGCCAACTGAATGCCAGCCATATTTGGCATGGGCCATAGGCCCAAGTATTGCGCCCGTCTGTGAGCGTGCGTGTTTTATGTCCAACTGCCAGCCATTTATACATTATAAAACTATATATACAGAGGCAAACAAAAAGAGAGAGAAGGAGGGAGATAGAGTGAAATGGACAGTGAGACAGAGCAACTGACAGACAGTTGTAGCTGAAACTGAAGTTGGAATTGAAGCTCGACACGGAGATGGAGTTGGAGATGGAGTTGGAGACGAAGGCTTCAGGGTCGCAGCGTAGCGTAGCATATTGCACCGCTCTACACCTCATCTTACCTCAGCCACTGGCCTGGCTTACCTCATCTCAGCTCAAAGCGACTCGACTCGACTTGACTCTGTCCTCATCTTGTAATTCGCCTTGGCCATTTTTGGCTTTGCAGCATTTTCATGATCTGTTTGATGCCATTGTTTCACATTTTCACAACTTCACAACGTGGCATTTGCTGACTGTAATGCTAAATAATTCTCATACATACCCTGTACACATTATAAATCAGGGTATGACGAACTACACAAAAATATTCAAGCTTATCTATGTTGGTCTCAAATGGAGTATAAGGATTCCCAGTTAGACTTACGTCTGTCTCTTTAAACCATGATAAGTCAATAACTATCAAGCTTTGAGTTGAGCAAACTTAAAATGCGTCCTATAGATACCCTGTAGTAGAATTTTGTGTAATTTGCGACATTTCTCACTATAAAAAATCGAAATTATTATTTATAGGAATATTATGTAAATTTATACCCTGTAAATTATCTAAAAAATGGTTTAATGCAGCGGTGGGCACGAAATCTGAATTCGGGAGCAACAACAATATCAACAACAACAACCCTATTAGAGTGTAAATAAGTTGGTAGCAGCCGCTGCTCCCAGAGCCACTGCGTGCCCACCGCTGGTTTAATGTATACTCGTTTAGTTACTTATGACTACCACTGTCAAATATTTTAACTTCATAACTGTGTATAACTTTAAGATATTTCATCTAAGTCTTAGTAGAGTTAGTAAATTTGGTATGAGCTTTCTGGTTACCATGAAATTGTGAAATAAATTGAAATTTCGCAATTTCCGACACTCCCGAGTCGAAAGAATCAATAAAAGAATTATTATAAAAATTTATAAATTAATTTAGAAAATTAAACTCTTTATAGGGTATGTGTAATTTCATTTTTAACTTGTTTTAACCTATGTATGTTTTTGTTTTCTTTTTCATTTTCTGTGTTTCTGTATCTGTATCTGTTTGCAGGCCTGCGCACCGCGCTATGTCTTCCACACGATGACGCCATCGAGGGCGCAGCGCTATGATCCGGTCGGCACCTGCTTCACCTCGCACAACTTCAAGCAGTTCCATGAGATATCGCCGTGTCGCACAAGTAAGTAGGTCGCCCCGAATTAGATCCACACCAGTCCAAAAACAGACCAAAGAAGGAACAAAAAATGGATTTAAACAACAACAAAAAACAGAAATAAATAAAAACAACAACTGCACTTCATGTGATTTGCAATCGTAAAGTAATTTGAGCTGTGCGCGACCAGGGAATCCCTTTAAACGCAAATTACACAAGCAACAACAACGACTGAATGTACAGAGAGCGAGAGAGAGAGACAGAGAGTTTGTAGAAGGAGGGGGGAAGACGTAGTACTTACAAAGCCAAGGCCAGGACACAAAGCCAAAGTGTCGAGTGACCAGAAAAGAGAGAAGAACCAAAGCCATGCCGTGTGAACTTCAAGTATCGAGTGTCTTTCAAACAAAAGCTGTGGCTAAATCTCCCGCTTGTTATCGATAGAATCGATAGGTTTTTCTAAAACCAGTAGCGTTGTTTTCTTATCACTTTACTTACTGAATATCTACTTACTTTTACTGTCTGTATAAGATACATTTTCTGTCTTCTGTTAGTTAGCTATTGATAGTATCTATAAGCTTTCAAAACCATATGGTATCAGTTCTTTATCTATTATTTTGATAAAGCATAGATAAATACTTCTAAATATCAGATTCTACAAAAAGAAAAATATACATCTTTGATTCTTTACTAATTAGTTTTTTATTTTCTTTTGTTTTTTTTTATATTTTAAATTTTTTTTTTTTTTTCAATTTTGCAATTTTTTTTTAAATTTTTGTTTTTTAAATTGTTTATTTTTTAAACATTTTTTATTTATTGTTTTTTTTTTTTTAATTTTTTTTTAATGAAGGGAATGTTTGACTGCAATTGACTGGGGGAATCGAACTCAGGTTTTTTTCAAACAGGTCGGCGACTGAGCCACGGGACCAGTTAAAATTAGAGAAGCCGAGAGAGAATCAAGTAATTTGGGCTTATTTTCCCATTTTAATCCCGATATAGACTTGATTATAGCTTAATCCTGAAAACATACTTAAAAAATGCAGGCTTAAATTAAGTATTTTAGGCTTGATTTTAGAATGGTTTTTTTTTGTTCTGTGTATCGATAGCGACACTCATTTTTCCAGTAACTATCAATTGTATTGATAAACTTTTAACTATGCAATTTCTGGATTTTTTCTTACCAGCACTTATATTAGTTTTTGTTAAAGTTGACTTATTTCTAAGTATAATTTTCAGACTTTATGTGTATAAATCACTATCGATTGTATTGTTAGATCCACCATAGCATTCCTCAACTCTTTTACTCCAATTTTCATTGGTTATTTTATAATTTCATTGCCTGACAAGCTTCATAGTTTCCTCCCTCGGGAGAAAGCCGACGATAGATTTATAACACTCAACGGACCGTGACTTGCAACAAATATGTATATATATATATACAAATATGTATTTTCCCAATGCTAAAAACATTTCTATTAATGTTGTTTCATGTCGTGAAAGTGGCAACAGAAAATATTCATTTTTTTATATATATCAAATACTTATAGATGATCATTTTGAGCTGCATTAGGGATGATATTTTTGGTTAATATCCAACAGACTGCCAATTTGTTTGCTTAGTCATCTTATTAGATGTTGATTCTATATATATGTACATACATATGTATAGTATATGTATATACAGATATGTATCTGTGTGTATGCTGGATATGGCCACAACTTTTGCCTGCTTCTTCTGATTATTTTTAGCATCGACTGAAGATGCAAAGCATATAAACACACAACGTCTCGACATATACAGATTCATATATGTATATATATTCTGATACCTATACCTACATATGTATACCTATATGCATCTTTTAGTATATTACTTCTTATCTGCAAATTTAATTAGTTGAACTGCTTTATCAGCTGGGTTTTTTTTTAGTTTCGTACTCTTAATAAGTACTATATGTATTTGGATTGCTATTTCATTTAGAAAGTACAGTGAAACTAACCTAGAGTGAGCACCGAGGTGCTACATAGACCAGAATTCAGTAAAGAAAGAATTATATTAAAGATTATTTGTAAACATTTTTAGACCTCGTACTAAAAAAAAGTACAGGGGTCTTTTAACTTTGTCACAAAAAAAAGTGATATTTATAAAGTATATATATTCTTGATCAGCATCAACAGCCGAGTCGATAGAGCCATGTCCGTCTGTCCGAGACTATAAGAGCTAGAGACTCCAAATTTGGTATGTTGGTTCGTCTATATTGCACACAGATTGAGTTTGTTTCAGATTTGGGATCACACCTCTATATCTTATAGCTGCCATAGAAACGATCAGTCGAAAATCAAGTCTTAGTATGAAAAACTTTTTTGTTGTTATAGATATCTGAACCAAACCAGACAGAATATGCATATGGGATGGATCCATATATCCTGACTTAATTTGGTTAAGATCGGACCACTGTATCATACAGCTGCCATAGAAACGATTGATCGAAAATATAGATTTTGTTTTACACAGTGCACTATGGTAACAAAGTCCGATAGTTTGGCATTAGCTTAAATTTTTTTGTTCTTCAGTTTCTTAAAAATTTTTGTATATCATAAATCGAAAAACCAAAAAAAAAACAAGCAAAAATAATTTTTTTAGATTTTTCGGGACTACCATTTATATTTTAAGCGCACTCAAAGTCAGCTTATTGAGCATTGCCATATGAACTGAAAAGAGCGGGAAAAATAATTGCAACTTTCAGAACGAATTTAGTGTGTCATGAAAGCATTATAAAAAACTTATAAATATAAACAAAGTGGATAAAGGTATTTAAAAAACACTAGTAGCAAAGATTTTTAGTATTTGTGGTTTATTGAGCAATGGTCTACTGTGTTGTTCATGCCTCTAGCTATATTTA
The DNA here is from genome assembly GCA_037043405.1 of Drosophila subquinaria. Classification (NCBI taxonomy): domain Eukaryota; kingdom Metazoa; phylum Arthropoda; class Insecta; order Diptera; family Drosophilidae; genus Drosophila; species Drosophila subquinaria. Next base: position 229,087 of record JBAMBL010000200.1, read on the forward strand.
GATATATGTAGATATATTTAGATTTTATATAAATATTTTACCCTTTTTTGCATAGTCGTATGTGGGGGAGGGGAGGTAAAGGCGTGGTCCAAATCCGAAAAAAAAATACAAAATTCTAAATTAGTCTAACTAAAGTTCATGCCAAATTTCAAGTCTCTATCTTTATATTTAGAGTTTATGCCAAATATCCGGTTTTTTTACCATAGTGCACTGTATCATACAGCTGCCATAGGAACGATTGATCGAAAATATAGATTTTGGTTTACTTACGGGGTCTCCGACAGTCGAGTTTGCATGACTTTAGCACCGTTGACTAGTTAAATATAATATTCTTTACTTGATGTTTGCTTGGTTTTTTTAGTCTTAAACATTCTTAAAATCCCTAAATAATTTCAGTCATATATTCCAACATTATGACGTATTTTCATTGGATTCCAAATTCAGGTTAATTTACATGTTTTTCTTATCAAATATATTATGATTTTTATAGATTCCAACTTTAACCTTCAACTAGAAAACTTCAGCATTCAGCACTAGCTTAAAACTGAAACTGAAACGTCAATCAGTTATGAATTTTTTTTTTAAACATGCTGCTCATGGAACTAGTTCGCTTCCCAAGCAATTGCTCAATCGCTGTGATCCAAGTGATCCAATCCCCAACCAGTCGCTCAATTCCATTGGAAGCAAAGCGATTGAAGGCCAATTTAATGATTCTAAACGCATTTCCAGGCGCTGGGCTCAATACCCAATGGTGTTGTTGCGTTATTAATGTTGTCGTTGTCGAAGTTGTTGTTGTGAAATGATTAGCAGCAACAACAGCAACGGCAACGGCAGCTACTCATCACATGACAGTTGGCCCAGCACATTCCGACATTACTGAAAGCAATAAATACCAACTTAACGCACAAAATACCAAACTAATAGTTAAGACGAATAAAGAACACTAAAAAAAAAGACAACAACAACAGACACTCAGAAATCTGAATTAAAGAATGAAGAAGTGAAGGCAAAAAAAAGGGTAAAAGAAAAGGAACGTGGAGAAAAAGCTGCCCAAGAGAGCGACAATCGTTGCGAAGGAACCGCCAAGTGACGACAGTGGAGAAAGCAGCCAAAAACACTTTTGTTTATCAAAAAAATAAAGAGAGAATAATAATATTTATTTATGATATTATTAAGTGCAGAAAATCAACTTGGGTCGCCCATAATTTACATAAGCCGATAAAAATTATTTTATTTAGAATTTGAATATTATTAGGTACACTAGCCATAAAAACTATGCGTACACACTTTGTTTGACTTTAACAGCTATTGTAAGTCAAGTGATCATTGTAAAAAATATATATTTGAAAAGGTCGTTAAAATTTTTGAAAAATTCGAAATTTTGTGAACGTCTACATTTTCAACATTAATAATCGATTTTTTTAAAAAATTTATTTGGATGCAAAAAAGTTCTTGAAACCATTCTAAAATTAACTGCAAAAAAAAATTTGCTGATACTAAAATTCTAAAATTTAACGAATCATTGGAGACATTAGACACAACACCCAGTGAAATAAGTATATGAAAGTTGCTAAAATTACACTTTTTGTATGAAAAGGAGGAGAAAGTAGGAAAAAGGGGTTAAAATAGTCATTTTCATTATTTTAAAATTTTTTTAAAAAATACTAGCAAAAATATTTTTGAAAAATTTTTTTTGCAGTCACTCTTACAATTGTTTGAAGAATTTTTTTGCATCAAAATATTTTTTCAAAAAATCAACGAAAAAAGTAGAAAAAAAACACTTTTACAAAAGTTCTAAATTTTCCATGGGTACTTAATGGGTTATAGAAATTTTTGTGTCATTCAAACGGAAATTAAATGATAAGATTATTTTAAGAAATCTGCATCAAATCTTTTGTGTTAAAAGTATATTTTTTTTGAGTAACTTCATCCACATATACTTATTTCCCTGGGGTATTTTCCCTAGCTTTCGTTATTTTTTCTTATTTTCTTATTTAATTCCAAAATGTGTATTCCCTTGAGAGATCGATGAATTCAAACAAATGTCTCGGTTCGCTTGTTCATAATCATCTACAATAGAATGTCTATATATTTTATAAGGTATGGGGTAAAATTTCTTATCGATAAAGGAATTAAGACAAACATTTTGTATTGAAATAAATGTAGGATAGACGCCCAATACATTACTGTAATACATTTTGTAGCCTCTTTCCACTTCGGGTTTTGCATTTTACACATTTATTTACACTGCTGAAAATATTGGCAAAAATTAAAGTAAAACGCAGATAAGGTACTTGGGTAAATTTGCAGTAACTAATGCCATAATTATCTGTGCCAAATGGCAATAGTATATTATCATAGATTCTAGAATTCTTGTCAAGCCAAAAAAGTGTCAAAGTTGCCCACTGTGCACAGTTGAGTTGAAGACTGAGTTTTGAGCTGTGTGCGTTGTCCAAGTCCGAATTCAAGTTGTCCAACTGCTGTTGTTGTTGTTGGTCGTGTTGTTGTTGTTGTTGCTGTTGTTGTTGCTGCCCTTGCTAAGACTAATTGTAATTCAAGACGGGGGCGATTTTATTATGGGAATTACTACAACTGCAAAACGCACAATGCTCAGTACAAGTGTGTGTGTGTGTGTGTCAACTCAGCCTTAAAAGTTGACTTATGGCAAGAAGGCAGCAACAGCACGCCAGCAACATGCTGCTGTTGGCGCTGTTGCTGCTGTTGTTGTTGTTGCTGTTGCTGCTGCTGCTGTTGTTGAACGTTCAAATTGAAACACTTCGGAGACAAATTGTTATCGTTTAATTTGATCAAACGCACGATCTGGCTGTTGATTTTTCTGCACAGCGAAAAGCAAAAACAACAACAACAATGTTGCCAACAGCGCGACATGTTGCTGCTGCCTGTTGCCAGTTGCCAGTTGTTGCCGCAAGCATTGCGTGATTTTTGTTGTTGTTGTTGTTTGGTAGCAAACAAACAGCGCAAGCAAAAAATGGCACAAGCAAAACAAAGAGGGCTAAGAAAAAAAGGATGTGGGGCTTTTGTGGTCAACAGTTTTGGATTCATTCAGTGTTGTTGCTGCTGTTGTTGTTGCTGTTGTTGTTGCTGTTGCTGCTGTTGGCCTTTGGGGCTGTCTGTCTGCAGCCTTTTGTTCTGGCAATCTGCCGCTGTTGTTTATTGTATTTTCATTTCAATGTCCATTCTTTGGCAGTTCTCGTTGTTAAACTTATTGTTGTTGTTGTTGTTGCTGTTGCTGCTGCTGTTGTTGTTGTTGCTTTTAAAGGCGCAGGCGCGCGCGCTCTAATCCTTTTATGTTGTTCTCTTCTGTCTGCATCCATCGCCTGACAAATCACTGGCTCAATTTATTGCATTGCTCTGGTAATTATTTGCAATTTATTGTGCCCCCCATTCCCCCTGTTCCCCCAAGCAACTTGCAACAACCAACAACAGCAACTATGACGAAATTACATCACAAAATATACAGACACACACACACACACACATAATAGGCATATTTGCCTCAATCTCAATTCCGAAATTGTAACTGACATATTTTCTTTACCTTTTTCTTCCCCCCTTTTCGTCTCTTTCTCCATCTTTTTACAGACAACTGGGGATATCATCGACAGGGCTCGTGTCAGGCTGGTTTCAGTGCAGCCATCAACAGTGTAAGTACATATTTTTATAACCACTAAGCGGGTATATTAACTTAAAGACAACACAAGCAACTTAAGTTTATTTGAGATCTGACTTGAAAGAGATTCAAATAAATGGCTTTTAGGCACATTTTTTAAGGGAGCTGATGACTTTGATGAGGGGAATTCAGGCAATTAAATCTTCAACTTAAATAATTCATTCTGTTAAAATTTAACTTGCCCATGAGAAGATGCATCTGCTAAATATTAAAGAAGTTTTTTGGGGTATTTGCATGAGCTTGATAAGATCAGTCAGAGATCTGCAATCAGAAGAAAAAAAATAATATGCATTGCTTTAAATTAGTTACTTTTTAAGACCTGCCAAAAAATGAAATTTAATTGCTTTTAAACACTTTCGAAATAGAGCATTTAATGATAGGGAAGTTCAATGTAAATACGTTTATATACCTTATGTAACTAACTTTATACAGTCGTCGAATAAAGTATTTTGACAAAACTAAAGTTAAATCTTCGCGTTATTTGAACTTACCTTATGTTAAGTTTGGCATCAATGGAAAGGTCATTAAAATTCCGTTTGAATGATACAAAACTTTCCTTAACCCATTAAGTACCCATTGAAAATTTTTAACTTATGTAAAAGTCTACTGTTTTGACTTTTTTCCACAATTTTTTACAAAAAATATTTTGATGCAAAAAAATTCTTCAAACAATTCTACAGTCGTCGGATAAAGTATTTTGACAAAACTAAAGTTAAATCTTTAAAAAAAGTTTCAAAAATCTCTTCGCTAGTATTTTTTAAAATTTTTTGAAAATTACTAAAAATTACTATTTTAACCCATTTTGCCTACTTTTCATACAAAAAGTGGCTTATTGGCAATTTTTAAAAAATTATACAAAATACTAGCTTAGAGATTTTTGAAACTTTTTTTAAAGATTTAACTTTAGTTTTGTCAAAATACTTTATCCGACGACTGTAGATACTAGAGTTTTAGAAACTTTCATCATAGTGCGTTACAGAAAATTTTTATTAATACGTTGGTAATTATGAAATTTTAATGTTTAATTAGCTTAAAATATTCAAAATTTAAAATAGAAAATATATATTTTCTGAGAGAAGCTTTATTTAAAAAATTTCAATACACAATGTTCGTTGTAGAGAAGTTTCTTCTGGAGAATTTCGTCATAAAGAAGTTGCTTAAAAATAAGTAAACTATTTTTCAGGGACTGAAAATAACTGTTATGGATCAAAATTTCACCTAAAAAAATCACATATGAGGACTAATGCGAATTTTGTTTAAAAAAAAAAAAATTGTTTGTAAAAACAGTATCTCTGCATATGTACAGCCAATAAACTTATATTTGAGATTAAAAAAAATAAAAGTCTCGAAAGACTTTTATTTGTGAGGAAAAATAAAATAAAAGTCTCAAATAACTATTATTTTTGAATTGAAAACATATGTCTTTAAAGACTTTTATACAGGGGTGCCACAGGAATCGCTTTCGCTTGAATTTGACATACATTTCATACAGATTTAAGTCAATTTCGAGCGAAAGCGATTTCTGTGGCACCCCTGAAAATTTGAAATTGTTTAGATAAGTCTTCGTTAATACTCAAGATAAACATTTAAAATTTTCAACAAATGTAAATTTGGTTATCAGGAAGATGATAACCTAACTTACATATACATAAATAAAATAAAAGAAAAAAAAATCAAATTTAATCATAATTTTTGATTTATATAATAAAAATCAATATTAAAAATTATTTATAATTTCTATTTTTTTTAATCAAAAATAATTATTAAGTATGATTTATAAAGTAAAAGTCTTTAAGTAATTATTAAAAGCAATTGTTTTTTTTATATTCCTCATAACAGTTTCGGTCCCTGATATTTTTTCAACTTTATCTGTAAAGCTTTAGAAATTGGAAGACAATAGTCAAAAGGGAGTATATAATTTAAAGTGTAGGGTATTTTAGAGTCACCTTTGGCAACTTTGAATACATATTTATTTGTGGGGACTTTCGAGTTATTATATGCATGCCATGGCAATGAGGATGGATCTTGGGCTTGGATCTTGGAAGTTAGTTTTTGATTTCTTATTCTTGTTTTTGGGGTTTGGTTATGAAGTCGCACATGGGCATTAGGTATGTGGCGTGGGCACGATTAGTTGGCACCTTGTTCCGATCGTGGCATAGCATTTGCATAAGCAATCGCAATCTCATTCACCTTCGCAATCTCAATCCTCCATCTCCATCACCATCACCATCGGTAACTGAAGATTTATAAGATTCTTTTATCGCATCTTGCAGAATGGTTCACGTTTGTTCATTGGCGCACCTGGCAGTTGGTATTGGCAAGGTAAGTGCATGATTTAAGCAACAAAAACAAAAAAAAAAACAAAAAAAATGTACCGTTTACATTTAGTATGAATTAAGGAAAGAACAACAAGAAGAAGCAAATGAATATAATGAAGATTTACATACTATATACTATATATTATTTGTACTGTATGTATTTTGTAATATTTTGATATTTGAATTTGTTGTATTTGCATTAATTTCTAAGTACAACAGCTACTATCCATTGTAATTAGTTATAGTCTAGAACTTTAAGTATCATTCCCAGCTACGAACCCCTTTTTGACCCCGTTTGATTTTTTACCTCGTCCCTCTTTTGAATCCCTTACACAAAGTGCGTAGTCCCGTATGTAGTTTCTGGTTTGAATTTTATATTATTTAATTGTAATACTTTTCCTGACTTTAGATCTATACATTTTGCCTTGATTTTGCATTAGAATGTCCCACAGTTTCGTCCCCCTTTATTTCTCACCCCCCTCCCCCTCAGCTACCGTTTGCAACCCAATTACGGTTTATTTTACAATTTCCGAACGGATTTCTAGTTGAAATTTTGTTAATTTTAGTTGTGTTTAATTAGTTCGAGCATCTTTAGAACTTAGAGCGTCCCTAACCTCACACACACACACGCACACACAGACACACACACACAAGGGTTAATATTAATTTTAATTTTAATCCAACCCTGACGATAAAACTATCGAACTATCGAATTGATTTGTCCAACATAAAACTCAAATACTCAAATACGTATGTATGTCTCTAACAACGAATTCTAGAACTTTAGATATTTCGGATATTTTGTAAGATTCCACGAGTTAGTTTTTAGTTTAATTTAGATTTGTATTTGTATTTGCGATGCGTTGTGTCGTGCATGTACCGTTAGTTGGCTAGAGGAAGAGCGTGCTGACAAAACCAATCGATAGCAAAACTATCGTTTAACTATCGTGCATTCGTTTGGTTTTCTTGGCAACACAAACCACAACTTAAGTTTGTCATAATGAGTTTTTAAGTGTTGTCGAGTTGTTGTTATCCGAAATTGGACTTAATGTTCGTCAAGTGTCGTCGCCGCTAAAAGCTAACGAAACGAGCTAAAAAAAACCGATAAAGACACCAACCACATTCATAACTCATTTACTACAACTCGACAGCAAGTGCAGCTGTAGATCGACTAACTAACCACATGTTAAGTTTATCGTGTAGTCAGTTAAATTAATTAATGATAATTTGATTATTGATAATTGATTATTGATTATTGTAATTGTATCGTAATTTAACACAAACCAAGTTTTAGCTGCATTTAGCTACTATATACATATATATACATCGATATATAGTACATATATTATCGTAAATTGTAAACTGTAATCGTAATCGTAATCGTAAACTGTAATCGTAACTATAACTATAATAATAACTGTACGTCGTCATTTTTTTTCTTCTAATTGAATTTTAAGTCGACACTTTTTTTTGTCTCATTTGATTAATATTGTATTATGTATTCTCTCTTTTTATTTTCTCTCTTTCTCTCTCTCTGCTCCCTATATTCACACTCTGTCTGCCTCGGCGCAAAATGCATGCAATTCTTGTAATATTTGGAAACAAAAATTTAAATTAATAAAATAAAAAATGACCATCTATGCATTCTGTACCGAACGCCATGACCTGTGTCTGTTGTTCAACTCAACTCAACCCAACCACAACCACAAAAAATAAACTCCAAACCAAACCAAACCAAAAAAAAAAAATATTATAAAATAAAATACAACTTCTGCTATAATAATCCATAAACGTAAAACCAAAACCACAAATAAAATAAAAAATATCTATAAAAAAAAAAAAGGACAAACCTACTCAATACCGCCCGATGCCGAGTTTCCATTTAAGCCGCCTTTTTATCAGCCCTTCGGCACTGGAGGTAATAATAATAATACGCAAAATACGCTTCTCACACCGCAAAAAAAAAAACAAACTCAGCCAACATTATTTGATCGATCAGCATTAACAAAACACACACAATAATCTAAAGAAAGTGCCTAAAAATTGAAAAGCAATTACAAATTGTAAAAAAAAAAACAAAAAACAGAATAAATAATAATTGAAGAATGGCCTAAAACCCTTACCTGCTTCCTGCTCCTATCCATATAATAATGGTGTGTGATAATATTATATAAATAATCGATATCGATAACGATAGCGATAACAAACTCATCATTGCGAAGGGCTGTCAAGTCGGTGCAGAAAACGATCGTTACGAGAGCTTAAGCCCCTGTCCACGATTTGACAGCGATCGCTAAATTCGCTCTCAATCCGCCACGCCCCCCCCCCCCCCACGCCCTCTCATCGAACGCTTCGCTAACAAAACGAGTGCAACAACAAACAGAAAATAAAATAAACATAAACAACCGCACAAAAGGAAAACGCCCAAAAATGCCTCGTCCTTTTTTTATGCCCTTCGCCCTCCGCCTAGGCGCACCAACTGCAGCTCTGGTTGTTGTCTTCACTAAGCTTATACATATTACATACCTACATTCACAAACACACACACACATACACACATTCATTCAATAATACAACTCGATCTATGCGTGCGATCAAGCAAGAGGTGTTATCGATTAATGCACTAGACTTAAGCACAGCCAACTTAACGATGTGGTGCTGCCAGATCGCTGAAAGCTAACGGTTGTATTCTTTGATGCAGTTTTTATGGTTCATGTCCAAAGTTCAGCCTTAAATATTCTCGGAAGGCGGCTAAAATATCATAAACTTTAGCATTAAAGATTGAACACAAACAATTAAATATATTTAAAAGTTAATTTTCTCATCTGCGTGCTAACGTTACCTTTAAATATTGAACACAATTTTTTAATAAATTTAATTAACTTTAAAGTATTAAATATTAAATAGAAATGGTTCGATCTATGCATGTTCAACTTTATTCACTTAACGACGTAGTGTTGTCGCCTTATTAAGTACAGTTTGTCAAGAAACACTTTACACACACTTAAAAATGTAATATTTTGACTCTAAATAAGAAAATAATAGCTTATTATATATATTTGGAAAGGTCATTTAATTTTCGTTCGAATGATGCAAAACTTTCCTTAACCCATTGAGTACCCATGGAATATTTTGAATTTTTTCAAAAGTCTACTTTTTCAACTTTTTTCTACGAGATTTCACAAAAAATATTTTGATGCAAAAAAAACGTTTGGAACAATTTTAAGAGTAACAGCAAAAAAAAATTTTCTAAAAAATGTTTGCTACTATTTTTTAGAATTTTTCCAAAAATATATAATAAGCTATTATTTTCTTATTTAAAGTCAAAATATTACATTTTTAAGGGTGTGTAAAGTGTTTCTTGACAAACTGTATATATATATATGCAATCTGCCTGCATCTGGTCAGTGTGGCCATTTTCTCACCCAGTGCTGCCCACTTGTCAATGTACTTGCGCTGTAAGAAATAAATTAAATAATTTCCATAAATTCATACAAATCATTAAAGCACAACAATTGTTAAATGCAATTGAACTTTGACATGAACATGAACTTTTTAATAAAATTCCCCATTTGGCAATAGAAAAAAAAAAGTGTCATTAATGTATAAACAATTAAAGATTTTAATTAATTGAGGGCGAGAGAGACAATGTTTGCGCTCTGCCCCTTTTATAAATCGATCGTAAGTTGTATCTTGCTTGAATCTCGCGTTTTTTGTTCAGTTCGTTAACTTTAAGCTCGTTAAGCTGCGCATGAGCTTTCGATATGGGTTTGGGTATTGGCTACTTAAAATAAGTTACTAACCATTGCGAATCTGTAAGGGATCTGGAAGGAACTGATCTCTGATTCGATGGGTGTTGCACGTAAAGCGCATGTCACAATCTGGGAACTTGGACTAATCTCTAGTATCAAAATTGTAGTTCCTATATGTTGTAATCGTAGAACTCGTAGTACAATTTATAGTATTTTTGAATTGTTGCTCTTATTATTATAATTTTTGTTATTGTTGTTATCATCCGGCATGTTGCAGTAATCGTAGCTAAACAAAAAAAAACACAAACATCTCACAAAACAAAAAAATTCCGATGGAAATTCGACAATTGTGGAAAACTGAACTAAACACAAATCTTCACAGGTCAAGCGATATCACAGGATGTAACGAGGCCAGAGAATCAAGTGTTCTCCACCGCCGAATCGACGTCGGCAAATGATGATTCGTATTTGGGTTATTCCATGATCACCGGCGATTTTGATGGTGATCGGAGCGAGGATGTTGCCATTGGGATGCCGCGTGGCGCCAATTTAGTTGGCAAGATCGTTGTCAATCGCTGGAATATGGCCAATATCTTTAATATAACGGGTCGCCAGATCGGTGAATACTTTGGCTACGCCCTGGCCACCAGCGATGTGGATGGCGATGGACTCGACGATCTGATCATTGGTGCGCCCATGTACACGGAACTCGGCAATGTCGAGGGCAAATACGATGTGGGTCGTGTCTATATCCTGCTGCAAGGTGGCAACTCTGCGGTAAGTACAACTGTAAATTGATCATATGGAAAAATTGCAAATATGGAGAAAAAAAAAATAAAGAAAAACAATATTGAAAAAAAAATAAATAAATAAATAACAATATCAGGTATGCTACGGAAATCCCAAGTGAAATCGAATTCAGAGAAAAGCAACTTCGAGAGATTTAATTTTTTTTTAGCATGTTCACCAACCTTTTCGAGCTCGGGTTTGTTTAGCAACTTTTTAAAGTTTATCATTGCATAATAATAGGCTTTTATTATATTTCTTTTTTATTAATATTATTCAATTGATTTATGTAATAATTGATTTTGTATAGCTTAAAAAAATTTAAAAGTTATTGGCTCGACAAACAATAAAAGTTACTCGACAACTCTAAATTCTAAAATTCGGAAAAATGTGAAATTATTCTCATGGCATTCTCATTTCCAGTGGATTCGTTTCCCTCAAAGATTTTTAGCTTTGAGATTGATTTAATTCAATACATTAGCTTACATAATCAGGGATGCCACAGAAATCGCTTTCGCTTGAATTTCACCTCAATTTCATTTCGCTGTGCCACAGATCAATTCGCAGAATAATTTTACGCGAAATAAACTAGCGCTAAATCCGCTGGCGTCCGATGCTGCCACCTAGTTCGATTTCGATTTTCGAAGTCAGGGGCAGCGATGCCACATTTTCTAGTCCGAATTCAAAGTAAGGTATTTTAAATATATTATATATTTATATATATATATTATATATAAGTTTTACCGAAAAAACCTTTAACTTAATGTGCAATTTATGAAAACATTTGTCACAAAGAGTTGCCAGACTAATGGCAGAAAGTCGCTAGAGTTGTTGAGTAACTTTTATTTTGTCGCGCCAATTGCTTTTAAATTTTTTGTAGCTAAACAAAGTTTATTATTACATAAATTAATTAAATTATATAAATTCAATAATAAAAACCTAAAAAAGTTGCCAAACAAACCCTTGGGTAATTTAATCTGAGAAGGTGTCAACCCTTAGCAGCCTAGCTCGAAAAGGTTGGTGAAAATGCTAAAAAATGTTAAGTCATTCGAAGTTCTGTGGCACCTTAGAAATTTCCGTGCGGAATTACTTTCTGCGGAATTCTATTTCGCTTGCGATTTCTGTGGCATCCCTGATTAGTTAAAAAATAGATTAATGACAATTATGACTAGTGCATTTATTTATATTATTTTTTATATATTTATTAAATTAATTAAATCACCTTTGCTGGGTTTACAGTCGGAACACTGGACTCGGGAGCACATACGCGATGGCTTCCACACCAAGGGTCGCTTTGGTCTGGCCTTATCCACGCTGGGCGATGTGAATGGCGATGGTTACGGTGACTTTGCCGTGGGCGCGCCCTACGATGGTCCCGAGGGTCGCGGTGTGGTTTACATCTATCACGGCTCGCCGACGGGTCCGCTGACGAAGCCCTCGCAGATCATCATGCCCGAACAGCTGGTGGAGGGAGCACCGTATCCACGCACCTTTGGCTTCTCGCTGTCGGGCGGCGTTGATATGGACAACAATACGTATCCCGATCTGGCCGTTGGTGCCTATGCCTCCGATCAGGTTTTCATCTTCAAGTCGCGACCCGTGGCCGCTGTCAATGCGGAAACTCTGTTCTCGAGCACCACAAAGCTGATCAGTCTGGATGATCGGACGTGTCAATTGCAACGCGATCACACGATGGTGCCTTGCATGCCCCTCAGCACCTGCTGGAGCTACACCGGCCGCTATTTGCCCCTGCAGTTGGACTTTGATGTCTCCTGGCTGTTGGATGCCAAGAAGACACGCAATCCCCGCATGTTCTTCCTCCGTGACGAGGGCAAAAACATTCGCAATCAGACCATACGCCTCAATTATGGCCAGCGGTACTGCCTCAATGAGACGGTCTACCTTATGGACGGTGTTCAGGACAAGTTGACGCCCCTGGAAGTCGAGGCTCGCTACAATCTGCGCAGCAGTCGACCCCTGGAACCGATGACGCGACGACGTCGTGAGGTCCTCGAGCCGGTTATCGATCAGAACCGAGAGATCATACTCCGCGATGCGATCAACATCCAAAAGAACTGTGGAGCGGACAACATCTGTGAGCCGGATCTCCATGTGGATGTCAAGTAAGTTAATGTCGGCACTTTTATCAAAAGTTAATTATTCTGGAGACCATCTTTTTTTGATTTATTTTAAACTCTTAGTATTTATTTGAAAATACATCGAAAATTCGACATCATGAACTTGACAATCAATCGAGTTATAAAAATACAACTTGAGTTTGTTTATTATAGTTCGTTTACAGAATGAAGTTAAGTTAAGTTATGATATGATTGAGAGCAGTTGATTAAATGTTAAAACTTTAGATTGTTTTTCCCAAATATCGATAGTTTGAGGAAACAAATGTGATAGGTTGGGGAAAAAGAATGTCAATATATGGCGACACTTAAACATATCTTGTGTCATACTATATGGCGATTTGAAGACGACAATTTGTGCTACAAATGTCTCTTTGACAGTGTTGTGATCGTACGTTTCAGTCTCAAGCTATAGCGCGTCAAAGATGGAGTTCACCAAGCAAGAAGCTCGTCATATTTTACGTTTTTACTACCTGAGAGAAAAGTTTGTGAAGTTTATGGGCCCGATACTAATAGGCCAATCGTCATAGAAACTGATAAAATCGTCAAAATCATTCAAGTAGACCGGCACTGGGTATAGATTAAATTGGATAACGGTATGTTAAATAAACAGGCGTGCCACAGAAATCGCAAGCGAATTAGAATTCCGCAGAAAGCATTTCCGCACGGAAATTTCCGAGGTGCCACAGAACCTCGAGAGATTTAACTTTTTTTTTTAGCATTTTCACCAACCTTGTCGAAGTAGGCTGCTAAGGGTTGACACCTTCTCAGATTAAATTACACAGGGTTTGTTTAGCAACTTTTTTAGGTTTTTCATTGCAGAACAAAAAGTTTTACATTTTTTTCTTATTTAATTTATATAATTTAATTCATTTATATAATAATTGACTTTATTTAGCTACAAAAAATTTAAAAGCAATTGGCGCGACAAAATAAAAGTTACTCGACAACTCTAGCGACTGTCTGCCATTAGTCTGGCAACCCTTCGTGACAAATGTTTTCACAAATTGCACAATAAGTTAAAGGTTTTATTCGGTAAAACTTGATTTATCTCAAAGGAGCTATTTTTTGAGTGCTTAATTGAAAGAAAAGAAAAGTGGTTTCATATATACAATATATTTTAAATACCTTACTTCGAATTCTGCCTAAAAATTCTGGCATCGTTGAAATTGAGGTGAAATTCAAGCGAAAGCGATTTCTGTGGTATTCTTGAAAGTGTCAAATTTCGATCACAAATACGACGTTTCTTTTTCCCCAACCTATTATTTGAACGTAATTAAAACGAATGAAATAATTACGTTTTCTTTTAAATTTTTTTTAACTAGACAACACTCGACAACACGACTCTCTTTTTTGATTTTTCAATTTTGATATAAGACTCGCTTTACATTTTTGACTTCAATCATCTGTTGCACTGGTTTTAATGGGGTTCCCCCCGTCTCGTTTCCCAACGCAGAACCGTCGACAAGTATTACTTTGGCACGCTGGAGCTGCTTACCCTCGAGGTGCTCGTGAAGAACAACTACGAGGATGCCTTTGAGGCGGCGTTCTACATGATTACGCCACCAGACTTGCAGTTCAAGAAACTGACGGAATTGGGGGAGAACATCGATATGCCCATCACATGCTCAGCGCCCGATGGCAAGAACAACTATACCATCAAATGTGATATTGGAAATCCGCTGCCAGGCAAACATTTGGTAAGTTCAAGTTGTCTGTCTATATCCAGTTCTGATTATTGCTAATCTTTCATATAAATTCTAGACTCACTTTGCCATTAGTTTTGCGCCCGTCGAGAGAAACACGACGGCGAACAGTTACAACTTTTTCTGGGAGGCGAATTCAACGAATCCGGATAGGGAGAACTCCAAACTGGACAATTATGGCAGCAAGAGCATCTTGATTGATGTGAAAACCGATCTGACCATCAAGGGCACCTCCAAGCCGGACTATCAGGTGTACAAGGCCGATGACTACAAGGCGCCCGAGAATGCGACCACGGAGGATGATCTGGGACCGCAAGTTGTCCACATCTATGAGCTGCGCAACAATCAGAGCTCCTTCATCAAGGAAACCGTCGTGGACATTTATTATCCATATAAAACACTGGCGGGCGATCATCTCATGTACATACTCAATCCGCCCGAGTTGAGTGGAAGGATCCGTTGTGATTCGATACCGATGAATGAGCTCAACGTCCAGTTGAATGAGAAGCTAGCCCTTAAATCCTATTTGCACAATGGCAATAGGCTGGATCTCGGAGCGGGAGCAGCAGCAGGATCAGTTGGAGGAGGTGGAGGAGGAGGAGCAGCAGCATCAGGAGCAGATGGTGGTCACTTGGAGATCTCGCATGGGATACAAAGCGGCAGCAATGTGGGCGTCACCGTTGGCAACGACATTCAACGCAGCTTGACGGACAAGCAAAAGGAGCTGCTGGAACGTGAGGATGCCCAGGATGCGGCGGGCGATGCATCCTACGTGCACTTGGATCGGGCCCATCAGGCGGGTGTCGAGCAGGAGGCGAACATCAACAGGACCAACTTTGCGGGTGCATCCAATGCGGAGTTGCGTGGACACAGCACACTCGGACACATACAGATGGCGCCGCCCCAGATGGGATCCAGTTCCAGCTCCAGCTCCAGCTCCGGCTCCAGTGCCAGCTACCAGATGAGACCACAACCGCAACAACAGCAACAACTTTATTTGGCGGGTGCTGGTGGTGGTGGTGCTGGTGCTGGTGGAGCTGGCGGTGCTGGTTACGGTGCTGCTACCGCTGACAAGTCCATCTATGGCGGACGCAGCGGCAACTTCCATGCGGGCACTCTGGATCTGGGCCACCTCCAGCGCGGCAATGTGGACAACGAGCTGCACAACAGCCAACATGTCCAGTATGGACAGCAGCCGGTGGTGCAACATCATGTGACCTACAGCTCCAACAGTAAACCCTATTACGGGCGAGAGAACGAGGACTTTTACGACGAGGACAGTCATCAACAGAAGGCTCACGGACAGGGTCAGGGTCAATGGAGCAGCTCCAGCTCCAGTTCCAGGTCATATCCAGAATCACAGCGTCTGATTAGACGCAGCATTCCCAATCCGGATGAAGTGCAACGGGATGCAGCGACGAACAAGACGGCCATGTGCCAGGGCACCAATTGTCGCATCCTGCGCTGCTATGTCCAGAATCTGGGCTACGAGGATCGGGATGCGGCCTTTGTGGCCATTCGGGCGCGCATGGTGGCCAAGACCATGGAGAAGGTGGCCTTTGGGGTGCCACTCAACATGTCCACGCAGGCCATTGCCCAGGTCACCGAGCTGCCCTTCATTGGCCGGCCCAAGCTGGAGATTAAGAAATCGCACGAGATCTTTTACAGGGCGCAACCGGAGCCGCTGCAGGTGCCCGATGTGGTGCCACTTTGGGTGGTCGTCCTGGCTGCCTGTGCCGGCGCACTCATCTTCCTGCTCCTCGTACTGTTACTCTATAAGGTAAACTTGACTTTCACTTGCTCGCAATTTCTCTACATACAAATTTTCATTCATGATTTGTCGTTTTTAGTGCGGCTTCTTCAAGCGCAATCGGCCCGCGGATCATTCACAGGAGCGTCAACCGTTGCGCAACGGTTACCATGGCGATGAGCATCTGTAAAGCGCGTGCGCTTACGTTACCGTTGCCGTCACGTAACGGCCACCAACATTACGAACAATTAACATCGCACTAAAACAACGTACTAAAAAGCAAAACGGTTCTAAAAACACAACACATACTAAAAAACCCAACGAACGCGCTTAGCCAAGTTTCAAACCACAGGCGCGCGCGTTACGAAAAGAAAATGATGAAAAAAACAATAGAAAACGATGTTGCGATGAGTTTTATTTTTATTTTTGATAAACAACAAAAAAAAAACACGTAAAACTTGCCTAGTCACGAAATTAAGAAAAGGTTCAATTCATTTTTGTTTATGTTCTTTTAATTATAATTATACATGTTTTTTTCTATGGAACTTGCAAATTTGAATGAGGAGTTAAAAGTGCTATATTAATCTGTACTAAAGAAGTTAACTATGTTAAGCTAGTGTGTGTGTGAATGCATGTGTGTGAGTGCGAGTGTGAATTTGAATGTGAGTGGAATTGAATGAGTGTCTTTTGAGTGTTAGCGAATTATGAAAAAAAACGAGACCCCAAAAAACAAATGATGAAAATATGAGTTAAAAATACGATAAATGAATTATTATTTTTAATAACAAAAAAAAAACAAAAGAACGAATAAAAACAAATTAATGCTGCCCGCAGAGAAGCTTTGAGTTGAGGTGTCCAAATACTGCCACGCCCACTGGCGCCAGCGGCCCAGCAGTAGCAAACAATAGGTGCTACTTTAGGATTGAGGAGGAGTTCTCTAATAATTAATTTCAAAATTTTCAACTTTTTTTTATTTTCACATTTAATTTTTGAAACCGTTTGCCAAACTCAAAGTTTGCCAGTTGCAACGCCAAAATGTGTTAATGCAAAACTATTAAATAATTAATAATAATAAATTGTGTAATTTTTTTTTTTTTGTAATTGTAAAACTATTTGTGTATATACTAAAAACAACAACAATTAAAAGAAAAAAAAAACAACAATTAAGGCGTTTATTACAATTAATATGCATTTATTTCTAAACTACACCGCAAGAAGCGCAGACCGACTTCTTTTGGTGTACTCTCGAAATAAATTATGGGTAATTTGTCTGCCTTTTATTTAAACACAACTCGCTATTGTTTAATTTATTAACTGTACTTATAAATGCGTGTTTTATTTTTCGCTAATTTTGTATTAAACTTAAATTTCTTATTATAAAATTATAAATAAAATGACGGTCGAATTGTAAAAAATAAATCCATTTTGTATTTTTCTCCACATAACCACTTTATTTCAGCTGATTAAAATATAAAAAAAAAAAATTACAGTTAATGTTATTTTTGCATTAAATTAAATAAAAAACATTTCGTTCACAAACACCAAACCAATTTTAGAAGGAACTTCAATATTGTACAAAATTTAGCATTTTGTTGTTTGTCTTTTAAATTGCTTCTCAATCTTTTTTTTTATTGTTTTTTGAACATTTCAAATTTCAGCAAATTCAAAAGCCAAACAGTTTGCGCCAATGTTAACTCAAAATGACACTGTAATGTTAATGTTAAGTGCGCTGAGCACTTTTGCGTTAACATTGCGCTTACGTGTCCTCCCACACTGGTTTGTGTACTAGCTAAACATATCTCGAATGTATGTAGAATTATATTTAATAAAGTTTTTGGCGCTCAGAAATCATTTAAATTATTTAATAAATAAATGTATCTGTGACATTTAATATTATTAGCATATTCATGGCACCAGCACATGTATTGCGCTGCTTGTGGGCGACGTCAGCAGCGCGTAACTGCATTCAAAACTCGACTACGTCACACGACACATAGAACGGTAATTGCCGCGTTCATTTTGTTCTACTTTTCTCTTTAGTAATCATTGAGAAAGCAACGTAGCGCGACGTGTGCTGCGTAGTTGTCGGTCGTTGTTGTTGTGCGCGTAAAACTGCAACTGTTTTTCTTTTGAAATATCAACGAATATACAATTGTTAATACATATATTTTTTGCTGTGTATTTTCTTTATGTGCATGAAAGCCGAAATTGAGACCGTTTGCGAAAGAAGAGCGCTCAAACATATAAAATCAAAATAAAAGAAAAGTGCAAATATTTAACGACGCAACAATAAAATAAAAGCAATCAAAATCGAATTTTTAGCGTGTATTTAAAGTGCGTCGTCGTGTTAATATGTTAATTAAATGTTGCTAAGTGATTGCTGATATCTTTTTTTAACAATTCCAATACAATTAACAAGAGTGAGAGCAACAACAAATAGGTAAAAGCAAACATTTGTTTAAGCTGCGCTTTCAGGTGTCTTTCTCTACTTGTAGTAGTGTGTGTGAGTGTTTGTATGTGAGTGAGAGTGTATGGGTAATGGAATGCAAGAAACACCAAGATCTACAAATGTGGAGCGAGTACATTCGGTTTGCAGCAAAGAGAGCGCACTTTAAAGCCGTAGTTAAATGTTAAATAGTGTCCCTGTGTGTGTGTGTGTGTGTGTATATGTGAGTCTGTATGATATTGTGAGAAATGCCGGCACAACCGGTTCGGCAAGTCACCAAACCAAGACAAGCAAAAACAACAACAATAAGGAGAGGGCAAAGAAGAAGAAGAGAGCCAATGTCAATGCTGCTGCGCTGCTCAGGCAGAGCAACAACAAAAACCAACGACAGCAACGCAACGCTTTTATTACTTTTAGGATGCTGAGATTCTGAGATTTTTTTTCGCTCTTTTTCCACTTCACTATTAACGCTGTTGTTGTTGTTGCTGTGTTTGTTCCTGCTATTCACACCCACAACCGCATTTAGTCCACATGTGCCGCTGCGTGTATTTCCGAAAAAGAAAATTCCCATAATTAATGCATAACAGTGTCGCGCGACGTTGCGTCGCGCTGCAGCTGCGATGCCAGCGATCAGGGATGAACACTAAACGATAACCATAAACGCAAACACTTACATGAATGTGTGAGAGTGTATGTGAGTGTGTGTGTGTGTGTTGCGCATCTCTAACAGCAACGACGTTTCCGTTTCTTCTTTTTCTCTGCTGCTGCTTTTGGCTTTGAAATACCGTTGGATATTTGCCTACTAAGCATGTGCAAGTGCCGCTTGTTGTTGTCGTCTTTGTCGCTGCTTTTACTTTTGCATTTGCATTTGCGCATTGTGGCGCTCACGCACGACTTGAACTCGCCGACTCCCCAGCCCCTACCCCTTCCAAAGCCGCCCCTCTTTCCCATTTCCTTCGTTACCTTTTACCCGCATCATCGCATCATCCTCTGCCGCTTTCGAACTGCGCGTTTGTCGTACGCGCATTTTTTTTTACTTTTCTTTTTTGCCATTGTTCTTAAACAAGCTTCATACTGGGCTCAATGTCAGTGTGTACACACACACTCACACACATACATGTGCATACCTACAGATATGGCCATCTAAATAGCGCTAATTAAACGCACAGATAAAATGATAGTTTCATTTTTTAATAAAAATAATTTATGTAACAAAATTGGACACATTTTATTTTGTTGTACTATTTGTGTGGCCATAGCTGTGTGTGCAAGAGCATAGAAGATATACTAGCTAACCGCACCTTTTCCGTTAAACGCTTGAACTTCTGATTTACGCTTGAGCTAACAGCAAAAATAATAAAATACAAATATTGACATTGTTGGGTCGCGACATTGCCTTATATGTATGTAAGTAAGACTGTCAGTTTGCCATTTACGTCAGTTTGCAGATCTAGAACTTATGTAGGGAATCTTGGACTTGGAATCGATATGCGAATCCAGTTGAAACGGGCTTGAGCTGAATTATAAAACTTACTCAATAATTTTAACAAATAGAAAATGAAACTAAAGCGCTGATATGGTGAAAAGTCCAGACTTTCAAAACCTATGTAGGTTTCTAATTGATTTGTTGCATTGATAATGAAAGAATGAAGTTTCCACCAGTGATGTAAAAACACATCGAAAGTTGAAAACTCGATTGTTGAGTAAGTGATTTTCAAGTACTTTAATTCTATAGTTTTTTGACTATCAATCGAGTTCATTATTTTCATGAAAAATCAACAGTTTACTGGAGTTTCTTCATCTTAGTTTATTTGCAGAATTAAATTGAAAAGTTAAGGTACTTAAAAATGGATATCTTGAGGCAAAAACTTATTAGAACGAAATCAATTTAGAGGTCAAATCATGATCAAAATTACAGCCCGCTTGGATATCGGTTCAGTTTGGACAAAATTATGATATGTAGTTTGAAGTTGGTCTGATTTTCAACCTAGCTACTTTACAAGCCAAAATTGACAGCTACTGTAATTTTTTTTATTTTTTTTTAATGATAATTCGATTTATCGTTATTATTTGGAGGTATGTACATATGGGCATTCCACAGAAATGTCAACCGAGGCTAAAAACGAAAAGTTGATCAAAAGCTCTCGTGAAATTTCCTTCCCAAAATGTATTCAAGTTATTGATTTAAGCAATATTCGCTAAAAGAAATTCAATAGGATGAACATAAAGATTCTACATTGGAATAAATTCACTTTTTCTATATTTTTGCCCATTTCCTTAAATATTGATTTCCAAAATGGATCGTTTGTATTCTATCGATTACACTAAGAAGGATAGTCAGATTGTAACATAAACCATTTTAACACATAGAAATATATTAAAATTTTAATTTGCAACAAGTTTTTCGAGCGGTATCGATATATAATTTAAAAAAAGAGAGACAGAAACAACATAAATATTCTGTGGAATATTTTGTCACGTGCGACATGTCGCCGAAATTAGTGTTAGAGCTGGTCGCCGACAAAACGACTTCTATCTGAGTCGCGTGCGAATGTCTTGGTTATTTTAAATTATCTTGAAAAAGAACAATTTCCCAAAATCAACCTAAGCATCAATTATAGTGCTAATCAAGACCTATAAATTTCCCCTTTTGTCACAACAAAATAATGTTTTGGCATATGTTTTATTTCACTTTGAATGCGTACGAATGTCGCATTCGACATTAGAGAATTACCCATATGTAGTTTGAAGTTGTTCTGATTTTCAACCTACCAACTTTACAAGCCAAAATTTACAGCTACTGTAATTTTGTCTTTTTTTTTTTGGGATAGTTCTATTTATCGTTATTATTTGGAGGTATGTTAATGTACATCGACAACTCGATCAATTTTTTTGTTTTTAATTTTTACATTTGAAACTCGATTTTCAGTTTGGATTTAAGTCACTAGTATTCACCTGGTAAACATATTTTCATGTTGCCGCGTTCCGCTCGAGTGCATCATAGTCGGCTTGCACTGTACTTGCAGTTGAAATTGTATTTTAAATCAATTTTCGGTACATATTTTTTGCTCTTATCAATTTGTGCTGATCAAACATATTCGCAGTCGCATTCGCATTGCCTTGTGCACAGCTGAGCGTAAACAGCGCAGTCGCCGTCGCCGTCGCTGCCAGCGTCGCTGCTTAGTAACTACAACTAGGCTGACAAATTGTTGACACATTTATTTTCAACAACTAAGTACAACGACAATTCAGCTATTGTTTGTTTGGTGTTTGTGTTGTGCAAGCAGAGTTGACAAGGTTATCTCAGCAGTCAGAGCTGCCCAATACAAACGTCAAATAGTTTCTTTCAATACCCTGTAAGCAGTTCGAGTGTAGATCAAGATAGTCGACAAACATTTTGATTGTTGATCGATTACAGAAAATGAAAAGAATTTGAACATTTCTTTTTTCTTTACAGTTCCATTTCGAAAGATGAAACAACTGAAATATTTGTATTTTTCTCACTTTTAAAAATACAAATTTTATACAACTTACAGAGTAACTTACACACTAACAATTCACACACATTTATATAGCAGGGTATCACACAGTCGATCACTTTTTATCGAAGCATTCTAATTGTTTCTGTTTCAAGTATCTGGTAACAGTTTCTGATAATGGGCGACGATGTTTTGGTGCGCCATTAAACCAAATTAAAAGTCAATAGTACAACATCAACAATAACTACAACAACAACAAGAGCGTCAACAATAACAATTAAGAGAACAAACTAATAGAAAAGCAACAAATGAAATTTAGATGAAAAATCTGACAGATGTCAATTTAGTCGTCGTTTAATTGAATTTCCATGCGTTAAATTATTTTAATGTTTTATGTTGAATATTGTTAATCAATGTGTGGGTAGCATTATTAACTTAATGTGTGTCAAATTAGGCGTCTCTTTTGACGGTTTTTCCCTTATTATTAATATTTTTCTTTTTTTATAATTTTGGCAGTTTGACATAATTAAATGAAATATGTGCGGTATAGGCGTAATTCCATTTATGGTCTGAGAAAGCGTGGTTACTTTAATTTACCAATACACCCACAAACGTGAGGGTGTATGTGTGTGTTGAGGTTTTCGAGGAAATGTCAAAACTGAGTAAATTCAGTAAACACATTCCCTTTACAGCACTTTGGCATGCTAAAAGGCTGTAGGTGACAGAGTTGTTCCTAATTAACTAATTTTTTAATGAATTTGGCATTTCATTGGCATTGAAAAATAGTAGTGCTAGTGAAATGTCATTTCAGTAGGCATTGAAAAAAGTAGTGCTAATGAAATTTCGTATAAAACTATCGCATAAAACTATCGTATAAATATATCGCATAAAACTATCGTATAAGACTATCGTATAAAACTATCGTATATCGAGAAAACTATTGGAAAAACAATTTTCCACCTTTCTCTACAATTTTTTTTCTCCAATTTTTCTAAATTTTTTAAAATTTTTTTTCAATTTTTCCAAAAAAAATAATTATTAATTTTATTTAAAATATTTTTTTCCTATAATTTCTCAATGCTAATTAAAAAATTTTAATTGGCATTGAAAATGAAAAGTAATTAAAATTTTTCAGTAGCATTACTTTATTCAATGCTAGTTAAATTCGATTTCGATGAAATTTCATTAGCACTACTTTTTTCAATGCCTACTGAAATGACATTTCACTAGCACTACTATTTTTCAATGCCAATGAAATAGTAATGGTAATGCTTATAGGCAGAACTCTGGTAGGTGATGAAAACTTGCTGAATTTCTACGCTTCTATAGATTTATCAGAAATCGAATGTATATTAATTCTTAGATGTGGTTTAAATGTGTACCGTTTCAATATATTTAAAACAGAAATAATGATAAATTTTTTTGATTTTCAAAGTGATTTTAAAACAAACTTGAAAAGTCAATTAAAAACTTGAATTCTACGATATCTGTTAAATAAACAAGTTTAGAAGATTGCACAATTTAAGTCAAATAAACATTCAAATCCATACAAGTGGATTAAATCAACATCTTCTACTTCAACTGCGTTGTATTTGAGATTCTGAGATTTGAATTTGGATTGTGGAATTGCGTTTCACAGCATATTTGTGGCAAGTGCCACAGCAGCAGCCACCCCCTCGGTAAATGTAGATAGAACGCAATATGCGCAGCAGTTGCAAGTGTGGCAATAATGTTTGCCATAAATGGAGCAAGGCAGGAAAGCTCCCTCCCCTCACACTCCCTCCCCCTCACCCCTTGACAATTCCAAATGAATCTAAATCGTGAGTATAATGCGAATTAAGCGATTTGATGAAATGCTTTTGGTCAGTTTATCATTCAAAACTTCGATACAAGCCATAAACATAAATGCAGCGGCTTCTTTTCTATTTCCTCATATACAAATATATGTTGTGTTTGTTGTGCGTGTGTGTGTGTGTGTTTGTTGTGCGTGTGCACTTGTATTGGAGCGTGTGCCCATTTATAAAAGTGCCGCCGCGGCAAAAAGACTTTGATGAACGACGCCGTCAACGTTGCGACCTATTGAAAATCATCTGACATTTGCATTTTTCTTTCTTTTATTTATTTTGTTATTAATATGTGACTTTTTTTTGGTGTAAATTTCGCTTTATGCAAAATTAGAGTATCATAAAATGCGGAAATTTTAAAGCATTTTAAATGAATAATCATAATTTGCCAATGATTTGCCAGGCGAGAGAAACGCAATTAAAAATGATTTATGCAGAGTTTTGCAGAAGGCAGCTTTGTAATGTCAACAACGACGCAAGTTATGCTGCAGTGTTATAGCATATAGCTTCTGGTTTTGGTAGAGATTAATTAATATACAAATAAATCAAAATTTTGAATTTTGTGTTTAAATTGACAGCAGATTTTAGAAAAATAATTTCGTTAGTGTTAGTTATTACACAGAAAAAAAATTCGGGATATTTAGCCCGAATTCAATCCGTAAAAGAATGAAGTCAGAAGTGGGGTTAATCTCGGATTTTACTTAAACCAAGTACTGAAATACTTGATTTTTTCTAATCCCAAAACTCAATCCTGAAATTCTTAGCATATCAGGCTAAAATTTTTTTATTAAAAGATAATGGTTTTCGTTAGATTTAAACTTTTTTTTTTTAGATTTTTTTTTTAAACTATTTTTTTTTAAACGTTTTTTTTGTTAAGTTTTTTTTTAATATTTTTATTTTCTAATAGATATTTTTATTTTTAATTTATGTTTTATTTAATATTGTTTTTTTATATTTTTTGTTTTTGACACTTTGTTTTTTTTTAATTGACGGGGGAATCGAACCCAGATTTTTTTCAGACTGGAGTCGGCCAGACTCTAACCATTGAGCCACCGGACCGGTTGAAATGAGAGATGGCCGAGAGAGAATTTTCCTCTCGCGCTCAGCAAATGTGTATTTTCCCATTTTACTCCCGATACAGGCTTGATTATTCAGCTTAATCCTGAAAACATACTTCAAAAATGCGAGCTTAAATTAAGTATTTTATACTTGATTTTAGAATGGCATTTTTTTTTTTCTGTGTAGTATTATGAATAGGTCTAAAAGAGTTAATGAATTTGAGTTTGATAGCAATCAGCCTTGTGCTTACATCCTTTACCTAGTTCCTTGCCACAAGTGTCGTATCAGACAGCTGGGAATCACAGCTTATCACTGCGCATTGTGTGACACATGAGGAAGATCAAACAGATGATGATATCATATCCAAAATGAATGTATCTTTATGTACAAGTATTTCTATATGTGTATATGTGTATGTCTGTGTGTGATATGCATATTTACTTTAGACTTTTGACTCGAAACTCGGAGTTATCTGATTGTTGCTCAAGTGCCTCACGTCTTTTAGGCCAGGGCTCTTGAAGTGGCCCTTGGATCCATAGAGAGATAGTCAATAGTTTCCACAATATTTTGTGCTAAGTCAAATTGCTGAAAAATAAAACGTATGCAATATATTTAATTAAATAAGTATGAAATAGGCTTAAAAGCCAAAACTACAAAATTAAACAATTGTTGTTGCTGAGCAGTTTAAACAATTTATTCATTTATTTGATCGGCCCAGAAACAAAACAAAATTATGGAAAAGTTATCTCAGATTGCCACACACACTCTTAATATACACACTGAGATAGGGAGGCATTCTTTATTGCTTAGTGCCAATGACTAAAAAGTGGACGTGAATAAGGCAGTAATCGCTATGCTGATAAGATTGCAAGTGCTCCATTCTTTTTTCTTGGTTTACCGCCTGGGTTACCTGGTTTAATTGTTTTTGCCTACCTGCTACTTTCGTTGGCTTCGTTGGCCAGGGACAATGCGTGTAATCTCCAAAACTGACCAAACTGACCACATATCATAATCCAGGTGGATTTCAGCGATTTCAAATGCTACGATAAATCATCCAAATCAGTGACTGTCATACAGTCATAGGGCATAAAGTCTAGAGCCTAAAATTACGATATTTTGGCAAAGAATGGCATGGATTTGGCCAGTGGCGTAGTTGGAATTTTTTTAAGGGGGGTTCTTAACTAATGTGAGCCCCTTAAACTACAATAGTTTTTAAATTTTTTAATATTTTATATTAATTTTAATTGTAATTGTTTTTTTTAACTTTTCTTATATCTTCCATGGGCGTAGTATTAGAGGGGATGTTTAAACTTCTTTAGCAAAGCTGTAAACAGTTAATGTGCCTAACAAAATTTTTATTTTAAATCTAAATTGTAAAAGTACATGTTGAATAATAATTTTGTTACACTTTTTGTATGAAAAGTAGGCAAAATGGGTTAAAATAGTCATTTTTAGCAATTTTCAAAAAATTATAAAAAATACTAGCGAAGAGATTTTTGAAAAATTTTTTTTTTCAGTCACTATTAGAATTGTTTGAAGAATTTTTTTGCATCAAAATATTTTTTGTAAAAAATCTAGGAAAAAAGTCAAAACAGTAGATTTTTACAAAAATTCAAAATTTTCAATGGGTTTTTAATGGGTTAAGGAAAGTTTTGTATCATTCAAACGGAATTTTAGTGACCTTTCTATTGATGCCAAACTTAACATAAAGTAAGTTCAAATTACGCGAAGATTTAACTTTAGTTTTGTCGAAATACTTTATCCGACGACTGTATATATCAAGAACTTAAATTTTAACGAAACAGCCATATTTGCTATTGTAATTTATGCTTTCCTTAAAAAAACTGGAAATAATTTTTTCAACTTAAAAAAAAAGTTGCAACTTTTATTTGTCTTTTCATTAGTTGATATTTCATGAATTCTGATTTCTATGCACTTTTTTTCATATAATTACCAAAATTGTTTTTGCATTTCACTGCTTTTATGAAGATTATATGACAAACAGGCTATTAAATTACAACAAGTAAGATATTTTAAATCCCAAACACTCAACGATTCAGAACGTTGCCCCCTTTAAGGGCGTGGCTAGTGAAATAAATATTTAGAGCAGGCACTTTTAGCTGAATTGAGAAATGGCAGCCTAAATTAATTAGAGACTCAACATTCAATCAAGTTGTCAATACAGAAGTTTATGGAGTCAACTTTACAAGTTGAAGAATTGCTGAAAAGTTGCTTGCACTTTTAATTACTTGCACTTTAGCTTTATCTTTAGCTAATTTTGTCAATTAAAATTTATGCATATTTGCAACAGAATCCGCGATATCTATAGCTATAAATATATATGTATATATATATATATATCTGGATTGGGGCTTGTGAGTGGGAATCTCGTCCGAGTTGCCTTCGCAAATTGGCAACAATTGTTGTCAATTTAAAATTGAAAAGAAGTCAAATGTTGACAGGAATGCACATGCTATATATATATATGCATAAGCATGTCTATAGATGTATGTATGTATACAGATATAAAGAAGATCTTTATAGCTATCGTCGAGTGGCGTTATCTCAGCACGATTCAAACTTATCTGCGATGCTCTATATACTAAAATAAAAAGCCGTTTCTATTGCGCAAATCATGTGTGTGTGTGTGTGTGTGGGTATATATGTGTGTGTGTGTGTGTGTATGACTTGTATATCATGTCTCAAGGTAATATTTAATGATAATCAAGCGTTACGTTAAGCTTCCCTCATATTCTGATAAAGTCGTCGCGACATCGGACTAAAAAATACTACTCACGATTATCAATTGCCATATATATTATTCAAGCATTCGTGAATTGGCCAGTTTGGCCAATTGACAATCTCACTGAGATTTTAAATGATTTATTAATTTTGTTCTTTCTTTTTCTTTCGCAGTTACTTAACTTAAAATGCGCTGAAACAAGCGCCGAGTTTGTAAACAGTTATCGCAGTTGCAATTGATCTTAACTGAGATTTCTCTATACACATACATAGAAGAGCCATGGCCCTGAATCAGGGCAAATATAAGCCAACAATCTGTGCCATCGATGAGGTGGACGATCGCAGCTATAAACTGCATACGGGCCAAGATGATGAGCGTATTGGCCATGGCAACAGCAAACAGCAAATCGAGGGCAGTGAAACGGCTCCGTTGACCACAAATCAGCAGAAGTTGCACATCGACGATGCGGGCTTGACGCCCAAGGAGTTGGAGGCGGCGCGCCAGGAGGCGTTGACTGAGGCGAGAGCGGTGGGCGGGGTTACGCCCACGGCGAATACACCCAACTCGACGCATACATCCGCAAATGGACTGAGAGGTAACGAGGGAGAAGAGAGAAAAAGAGATAGAGAGAAAGATAAAGAGAGAGAGTGTATCTCAATTCAAGTCATTTCGTTGTCACTCAATAAATCACTTTAGAATCATTTACCGCTTGTCGATTAACGCTAAAGAATTAAGTTCAATTATTGATAATGTTATCGTTTTTTAATTTCTCAGCCCATTACAATTGAGATGAGCTTAAGTTTTAGACATCCATCAATCTTATCTGAGACTTTGTTAAATTTCTCAGTCATTTCATGTCAAATCAAATTCGCATCGATAAATATCAATAAATCGTTATAATAATCGATTTACAGCCTATATAATAATAGATATCAAACTCGAAAAAACCTCCATCACTATCGATAACAATTGATTAATTAATAGGACCATCACACTATCGATAACTACTGCGATAGCAATTTATCGATTTATGATAACACCTAAAAATTATTTAATATTTATAAATATATCTATTAACTGATAAATAAACAATACTACACTAATGACATCGATAGCGATAACGATAACAAATGCTATTAATGCTTAAAGCATGTACGAAAAGAACCTCCATCACTATCGATAACAATTGATTAATTAATAAGACTATCACACTATCGATAACTACTGCGATAACAATTTATCGATTTGGGCTAACACCTTTATAATATTTAATATTCATGAACATATCCATTAAATTACTATCGATAATAACTGATAAATAAACAATACTACACTATCAATATCGATAACGATAACAAATGCCATTCATAATTAATACATGTACATAATTACATATAGAATATTCATAAATATATCCATTAAATAACTTTCGATAATAACTGATAAATAAACAATACTACACTAACGACATCGATAACGATAACGATAAGAAATGCCATTGATGCTGAATACATGTACAAAAAGAACCTCCATCACTATCGATAACAATTGATTAATTAATGAGACTATCACACTATCGATATCTACTGCGATAACAACTTATCGATTTATGGTAACGCCTTAATAATATTTAATATTCATGAATATATCCATTAAATAACTATCGATAATAACTGATAAATATACAATGCTACACTATCGATAACGATAACAAATGCCATTGATGCTGAATACATGTACAAACAGAACCTCCATCACTATCGATAATAATTGATAAATTAATAAGACTATCACAATATCGATTATTTCTGCGATAACAATTTATCGATTTATGGTAACACCTTAATAATATTTAATGTTCATAAATATATCCATTAAATCGCTATCGATAGTAACTGATAAATATACAATACAACACTATCAATATCGATATCGATAACGATAACAAATGCCATTCATGCTTAATACATGTATGAAAAGAACCTTTATCACTATCGATAACAATTGATTAATTAATAAGACTATTACACTATCGATAACTACTGCGATAACAATTTATCGATTTATGGTAACACCTTTATAATATTTAATATTCATGAACATATCCATTAAATTACTATCGATAATAACTGATAAATATTCAATACTACACTATCGATAACGATAACGATAACAAATGCCATTCATACTTAATACATGTACATAATCACATATCATGCTCATACATATCTCATTCGCATCTCATCGTTTCATGCCCTTCGCTCCACGTCACGTGCTATAGCCTTGCTGCTTCCAGGACGTCGCTCCTTTGACGCACTGATGAGTCTTTCGCGGAAGCGTCGCATCCTGTACGTGGCCACCGCCTGCCTGTGTGCCCTGCTGCTGGTGATCATCATCATGCTGCTGGCGTTTTGGCCCGAGGTGCCGTTCCACATGCGTGCGCCGCTCTGCCTGCAGCGGGAGTGCGTCGAGAGCAGTCGCCAGCTGCTGCTGTGGGCCAACACCTCGAAGAGTCCTTGCCACGAGACTTACGACTGGGCATGTGGCAAGTTTGCCCGCGAATATGCCGAAGCCGATTACTTTGTGATCAAGCGCGGCGAATGGAACTTCAAGACTTACAATGAGTATCAGGGTAAGCTACACTTCAATTATGCTCTATTTTATACTCTATTCTACAAATGTAATTCAATTTGTTTCCTTTTACAGAACTCAATGAACTGAATCGATTTATATCCATGCTGCCCAATGCCGCCGAGGGAACGTATCCCGTCGAGTCCACCATCAGCAGTCTCTACAGAAACTGCCGCGACATCGATGCTCTCGACAAGAGCCAATCGGATCTGTTACTTAAGCAGGCCATCAAATCTGTGGGTAAGTGAAATATAGAAAATGTATATCTTTAAATTTTAAGATCATAAGATAGGAATATTATGGGACTGATCCCAACATTTATATAATAAGTAAAACACAGCAATTTGATTCTGAGACGGCATTTATTTTTATTATTTTTTTTTTTGATAATAATAAAAGGAAATCTGCGAATCAGAAATATAAGAGGAAAAAGTATTTAAAAATTTATGTTGTTCATTTACAATACAATTAATGTTTACCAAAAAGAACGCCTGAAAATGTTTACGAAGAGCGAAAGAAACTAGTGGACGGTGCTAGAGTCAAGCATACGCGACTGTCGGAGACCCCGTACTTACCATGGAAAAGCAAACACTGCTTAAAATAAAATTATATGATGATATGATTCGGTTCAGATATCTTAAACATAAAAAAAAGTTTTTCATACTGAGACTTTATTTCCGACTGATCGTTCCTATGGCAGCTATATGATATAGTGGTCCGATTTAAAAACTAAAAAAAATCGATCTGCGTGAAATATAGACGAACCTACTTACCAAGTTTGAAGTCTCTAGCTCTTATAGTCTCTGAGATCTAGGCGCTCTTACAGACGGACAGACGGACATGGCTATATCGACTCTGCTGTTGATGCTGATCAAGAATATATTTACTTTATGGGGTCTGCCACGCCTTCTTCTGCCTGTTACGCACATTTTTTTGTGTGACAAAGTTAATAGACCCATGTACTTTTTTTAGGTACGGGGCTTAAAAATTCCAAAACGAAAGGCATTCTAATTCTATAATAAATAAATATATATTCAAAATCAGCACTTTTAAAGAAAACATATTCAGTTCTTTTATGGGTTAGCTTCTGGCCATTTCGTCCAGTTTTTGTGGCATCACTGGAGCCTCCCTTGATATTCAGCTCATCCGCCCAAATCGACAAGATTATTTGTTATTTAGTCATTTTATTTAAGAGCAATGTTTGTTAAGAGCACAAAAGAAATTAATTTTAGAAAAAAAAAGAATTGTTGAGCTGTTGCTGCATTGCGTTTACTTGCTGGGGGGCAAGTAGGTGGCACTCTGGGCGGTGCTGTGGCTGCCAGAGCTGCCCAAGCTGCCGCCAGAGCTGCTGATGATGTGGCTGCCAGAGCTGCCACCTCCAAGGCTGCCAACGCTGATGTGGCTGCCAGAGCTGCCACCTCCAATGCTGCCACCACCGCTGATAATTCCCTGGCTGCTGCTGCCGCTGCTGACAAATCCTTCGCTGCTGCTGCTGCCGCCGCTGACTGAAGTGTGGCCAGCATCCAGGATGCCAACGACGGACTGGGCGGGTGCCACGCCTCCATCGGTGTGCTCCGAGGTGCCCTCAATGCGATCGTATTCAGCTGCGGAATCATTGAGGATTATCATTGGATGCACACAACATTAAAAGTCTCCAAGTATTGTGAACTCACCCTGAATCTGTTGCTGGGCATGAGATGCCTCCGCATCGGTTTTGTACTTGATGAAGAAGACTTCCGGCTTGCTGGGAATCGTTGGCGCTGGCGTGGCAATGTCGTTGACCTCCAGCGAGGAATCCTTCTTGCTGAGCACATAGATGACCGTCTTCTCCTCCTTGGGGGCATACTCCGCCGACAGCTTGACATTGGCGCTGCTCGACGAGGGCGCCTTGATGAACACCACACGATAGTTCTTCTGCGGACGTCCGATCAC
Organism: Drosophila subquinaria; assembly: GCA_037043405.1. Lineage (NCBI taxonomy): Eukaryota > Metazoa > Arthropoda > Insecta > Diptera > Drosophilidae > Drosophila > Drosophila subquinaria. The sequence continues at coordinate 261,359 of JBAMBL010000200.1, forward strand.
CAAGTGCTTGACACGCTCCAGATTCTCATGCTCCTCGGGTGCGGCGACTGTGATGAATTGCTTGTGGACAATGGGCGACTCAAAGGCGGCGCGTTGCTCCTCCTGCTGCTGCTGCTGATAGCTGGGCGCCTGATAGCCGGAGAGTCCGCCGAAGCCAATGTTGGGTGAGGGTCCAAAGCCAGCAAAGCTGCTGCCGGCACTGTTACTGCCACTGCCAAAGTTGTTGCCATAGCCAGAGGAGCCCGAGAAGCCCGAGGAGCCCAAAGAGGAGGAGGAGCTGGAGGTGCGTCCTCCAGTGCTGTAGCTGCCACCGCCTTGGGCATAGGTGTTGCCTGCTCCTTGTCCCTGGCCGTGACTGTGAGTGTGGCCCGAGTTGGAGCTGCTGCCCAGCAAAGAGCCAACGCTGGCACTTTGGAAGGCGCCCAAGGGTCCATAGGTGGCCACTGAGCCCTGAGCATTGCTGGGCGCTCCAAGGAAGGCGCCACCGACGCCGCCTGTGCCCGTCAAGGTGCCCGAGACGCCGCTGCCATAGTTGTAGCCCTGAGGCTTGGCTTGTGCCAAGACGAGGAGCGAGCACAGAGTCTGAGTAGAGAATGATAGAGGAGTGATGAGTGTAAGAGATGCTGCTAATCCTTTGTGTGACTTGGGTTAATCCTTTTCAATGGCTTACCACAAAGAGACGCATGTTTGAAAATGAGACTTGGTTGGATTTCAGTTGCCGTTCAACTGTTGCTCCTCCTCGCTGGCATTTGGGCTTTTATAGTCGCATTTTTGGGCCCCAGAGCGATGCCATCCTCCAAAAAATATATTCACTCAATATTAACTCAATATTCAATATAGATATATTCATATTTATGTTGTTGTGCTGTTTTTTCTCTTCTATAATGTCGTGTTTAATTAATTGCTCAATTATTTGGCGAACCTCTGACATTTGACTCGTCTCGCTCTATCTCTATCTCTCTCTATCTCTCTCTCTCTATTTCTCAGTCGGATTTCCTTTAATGCGACCTGTTGTTTGATTGCTGTTGGCCATAAATCATGGCTTCAAGTGATCACTTTGCAAGTCTTCACATTGACAACATTCATTCATTCAATCATTCAGTCAGTCATTCAATCTATCGATTAGTTTCCGTTGCAATTTTTCGATTTCCATTTATGTTGTTTTTGTTGGGCTCATTTGAATTTTTGCAGCTAAATGCAAATACCTTGAGCCCACGAAATGATCGATTGCCTAATTAATTTGTCTACACAACTAACTATATTCTTGCACAAAAGCTGTGACTATTTCATTAAGTAAAACGACAAAAGCATCACATTTTTCATTGGATACTAAGATTCATTGAGACGGGGAAATGCTCTAGCTCTTGGTTTTAAATAAAATAGGGAATTAAACGCGCAATTGTACACAGGAAAAAAAAGCCATTCTAAAATCAAGCCTAAAATACTTAATTTAAGCCTGCATTTTTTAGGTATGTTTCCAGGATTAAGCTGAACAATCAAGTCTATATCGGGATTAAAATGGGAAAATAAGCCCAAATTACTTGATTCTCTCTCAGCCTCTCCCATTTCAACTGGTCCGGTGGTTCAGTGGTTAGAGTCGCCGACCTGTTTGAAAAAAACCTGGGTTCGATTCCCCCCAGTCAATTGCAGTCAAAAAAATGTTAAAAAAAAAAAAAAAAAAAAAGTTTAAAAAAAAAATTTAAATAAAAAATGTTAAAAAAAAATTTTAAAAATAAAGTTTACAAATTTAAAAAAAAAAATATTGTAAGTTCTTATTTTTTTTTTTAAGAAGTTTAAGATTGAATTCGGGATTGAAAAATTCAAGTATTTCATGCTTGGTTTAAGAAAATCCGAGATTCCCCCACTTCTGACATCGTTTTGGATTCGGGCTAAATATCCCGGATTTTTTTTTTGTGTATCATATTTTTAGCACGAAATATTAGCTAAAAGTGATTTGGATTATCGATTTTTAATTTCAAAGTTCTATTATTAATTTTGCTCAATATTCAGACTTCATATTTACAATCTTTAAGTAGATTAGATTCGTCATATTAATTAATATCAATTTTTGAATTCCAAATACCATAAAATGTCTAATGTATTTCCTTCTCTTTAAGAATTGCAATTTCTCTTTGTCTTTTTTTCTACTCTCTTCTTTTCTTTATTAATATTTTTGCGTTTCTAATAGATTTTATTAATGAACGCAATTTGTATTCTGTCTCGCTATCAAAATTTGAATTTTTGCTCATTTTTTTTTTGCTTCCCAAACTTATTCTTGAGTGATTTTTTTTTTCTTAAAGATTATACGCATAAAACTTCCGCAATGGGATTTTGTATGACGTATTCTTTTGCCATTATCTAATTATGTGCGCTAGCCAACGATAGTGAGTTTAACTAATTTTTTCTTGGGATTGATTTTTTTTGTTTGCCTGTTGGCGTCAAATATTTTAATGACAATGATTATTGATGCGGACAAATTGAGCTTTGGTTAGGAATAGTTTAAGCTGGTTGGAAGCATGCGATGTGACGTAAAACGGATACCAGATGATGAGGATGACGATGATGATGATAACTGGAAAGAATGGAAGGCAGCTTGAAATTGAAACCGATTTGTGTTCATGGAAAAATACACTTGAGTTTACAGAAAGGTAATTGGATTTCTGTTGTCAGAGTTTCATTTTGAACTTGTCAATAATGCAAGTCTCCACATGGAATCCTGCAGAAATGCTGCGTTTTTTAGATGATAATAAGACAACGCTTTTATATGCTAATCGATTATTGTAGAGCAAATGACAAATTACTTTACATGTATTGTTATAAAAAAACGTTCAAAATTGTATTTTACTATTTAATTCTGTTTTTTTTTTTTATATTACAAATTTTTATCTCAGTAATGATTATTAAAAGATTTTTAAGGATCTTCTTCAATGATAATGATTAATCTTGAGAATAAAAATAAAACTCACAAGTAACACTAGTTTACAAAATCAAAAAAAATTTTTGCTTTTCATGTCTGAGTGCACTTTTCTTATGGATTTTGGCCCACTTAACACGAAAATCGCACTTAAAAATTTTTTTATGGAAGCGTTTTCGAAATATTTAGGTTTTTCCAAATTTTCGAAGTTGCTCTCACATTTTAGAGTATACCACGAGGTCTATGTTACCGATGCGGCCAAAAAAACACTCAAATTAAAGGTAACTAATCTCTTTACAACTTTCTTTCATATAGTTTTGAGATCGGCTAAGTAGTTCAGAAGCTAGCGACTTTTAAAAGTTCCAAAATCCTGTTTTTTTGTGATTTTTTGAGCTCGAGAGCTCACAAATTGCTCTAGAAAAAATATATTTCGCAAAGGTAAAATTTGTTTTGAGTATTTAGCGTAAAGCTAACACTGTTACAAAGAAAATAGGCAACTGTTTATGAGAATCCATGGATAAATGGCGGAGATATACGCTTTTCAGTGAAAGAATATATATCTTCTTTTTAACGATTTTCTAGTTTGTGTTTGTATGGCAGCTATATGATACAGTGGTCCGATTTCAACCAAACTTGGTCAGGATATGTAGGACCATAACATATGCTGATTGAGTAGAATTTGTTAAAATATTTCAAACAACAAAGAAGTTTTTCACAAAAAACAGCTGCCATTGGAAATATTGATCGAAAATAAAGATTTAGTGCAAAAATATTTGTTGTTTTTGGAGATATTTCCACCAAACTTGCAGAATCAGCATCTGGGATGGTCCCTTACATCCTCACCAAATTTGGACTTAATCGGACCACTGTATCATAAAGCTGCCATAGGAACGATCAGTCGAAAACCAAGTCTTAGTATGAAAAACTTTTTGGTTGCTTGAAATATCTTAACAAATCTTACTCAATCAGCATATGTTATGGTCCTACATATCCTGACCAAGTTTGGTTGAAATCGGACCACTGTATCATATAGCTGCCATACAAACACAAACTAGAAAATCGTTAAAAAGATGATATATATTCTTTCACTGAAAAGCGTATATCTCCGCCATTTATCCATGGATTCTCATAAACAGTTGCCTATTTTCTTTGTAACAGTGTTAGCTTTACGCTAAATACTCAAAACAAATTTTACCTTTGCGAAATATATTTTTTCTAGAGCAATTTGTGAGCTCTCGAGCTCAAAAAATCACAAAAAAACAGGATTTTGGAACTTTTAAAAGTCGCTAGCTTCTGAACTACTTAGCCGATCTCAAAACTATATGAGAGAAAGTTGTAAAGAGATTAGTTACCTTCAACTTGAGTGCTTTTTTGACCGCATCCGTAAATTAGATCTCGTGGTATACTCTAAAATGTGAGAGCAACTTCGAAAATTTGGAAAAACCTGAATATTTCGAAAACGCTTCCATAAAAAAATTTTTAAGTGCGATTTTCGTGTTAAGTGGACCAAAATCCATAAGAAAAGTGCACTCAGACATGAAAAGCAAAATGGCTGTAAACTAGTGTAATTATTAGTTGTGATTTTTATTTTTTCGCTCAAAATAAAACTCACTTTTAAAAAAGTTTACGTAATGATTTTCAAGATTTGTTTTTGTGTTTTATGGGTCCCCTGGGTTTCTTTTAAAGGGATATGCAAAAATATTGGTTGGAAACCTTACACAAAAGCCACGAATTTAAAGTGAGTTTTATTTTGAGCGAAAAAAATTAAAATCATAAATAATGATTATCTGTGCGTTTTATTTTTTCGCTCAAATTTAATCATTATTATTTTTATTTTGTATATGAATTCTAGTAATTGATTTTTTAATGTGAAAAAATTTCAATAATCATTATTTGCAGTCCCTGGTAATTAAATTATTTTTGTTTAAAAGTCCAACTAATGATTAAATTACGATTATTTACGATTATTGTGAAAATTTAAAATAATTAGATTTTTCCTAATAGTCATAAATAATCAGAAACATTCAGAAAAAAATCAAAAATAATCCGTAAACTCAAATAGATTATTTTTGATAATTTTTGATTTATTCTGATTATTTTTGAATAATTGTAAAAATTGTAAATTATTTCTTATTATTTGCAATCTTAATCATTTAATAATCACAAGTTTTTCAACAGTGAATTATATAGTCACTACGATTATTTTCAAAAATAATCTAATTGATTAGTAATTTTAATCAAAATTTAACAGGTATGAATTTAATACATTTGTTTCTAAGTTTATGAGTTGCATTTACAAGTTGCTTCACTTGAGACTTAAGATGTGTCTTGCCAAATTCCCCATAAACGGCAGCAGTCATGAGTCTGTCTCTCTGATTGTCTTGTCTGTCTGTCTCTCTGTCTGTCTGTCTATAAATTAAGGCATTTCCATTTGATAAGCGGTGTGAGGCGGCACGCATCTAAACACAAAAAGATGACTCGATTATGTTGTGTCATTTGTATTTTTGGATTTTTTTTTTGGTTAGCAGCTAAAAGCAAAAATTCCAAACGGTTACGGCTACGCGGCATGTTTTCTTGTCTTGTTGTGTTTACTTAATATTTATTTCGTATTTATTTATATATATATATATATTTTTTTTTTTCTTTGAAAAATTTCATTATAATTGGCATAATTTGAATGCGCTTTGGGGCGAGGGCTTTGTCGGTGGTTAAGAGCCCAATTCAGCGTAGGTTCAGGCTCAGGTTAAGGTTCAGTTATTAGTATTAGTTAGGGTCTCTTAAGACCACATTTTATGTGGCCGAAAATGTTATGATTTATGCGCACCTTGAATTAAGCCGATTGAAGATTGAAATTCCACCATAAATAAAATACTTAAGATACTTTGAAGTATTTGGTCAGATCGTAATTTAAATATGTTTTCAGCTGATATCGTTTGGGCACTTTTAGTTGTGAGTCAAGTGCAGAAACGAATGACTTAGAACACAAACTCGACTGCATATTTGTTGACCTTGTATTAACGCGCTTGCATAACGTTTTTCTCTTTTGTTGTGGTTTTTTCTCTCTTTTTTCTCTACATTTTTGCTTGTTGTTTTTGCTCATGCGAAGATTAATAGCTGACAAGCTGTGTGGTTTGGCTGCCAATCACAAAAAGGTCGCCCAGTTGATGTCCAGATATGGCCGCCGCTTCCAAATCCCATTAATTAAATGCAAATGCAAATAAATCTACACGAGCCAAAAATAACGATAACAATAACAACAACAGCAAAACAAGATGCATTGCCGTCTTGTTTTTTGTTTAACTATTTGCCAAATTTATGTAAATTAAATCAAAGTTGTTTTCGCACAAAACATAGTCGAACTGCATAGCCCCTGAAAATGCAAAATCAATTGTTACGATTTTTTTTAGTTTTAAAAATAAGATTTGCTGTTTTTGATATATATGTATTTTAATTTGACAAAATATTTTTCAATAATTTCTTAACTTCTGTGATCTTTAAAAATCATAAAGTTTCTCTTTATTAGTTAAGATTTTTTTTTAATTTTCTTGAAAAAATATCAAATTGCAGCAAAAGCTAAATATTAAAATCTTAACAATAAGATTTTATTTATCATAAAAAATGTTTTGACTAAAATCAAGTAGAATTTATAACGCTTAAAATATGTATAGACTATTGGTGATAATTTGATATAAAGTCTAATATAAGTGCTATTTAGTTCAGATTGATGAAAAATCATTTCGTGAAAATCAAGTTCGATTGCAAATATTTGAATAATCCATTTTAAGCCTTAGCTTCCATTCCATGTTGTATAATCCTTTGATTTCTTGACTGTCCATATGCTCCATCAGTGGCTTGAGATTTGTCAGTAAATCTGCCTCTCGTTTGGCACAGGGTCAAAGCACTTTGCCAAAAAAAAGCGAAAAAAAAGATCGAGCAACAACAAAATTTGTTAAATAATAAAAATTGAAATAAAATACGCAAGACACGAAATTTGCAAAACTTATGCAAAAAAAAAAAAAACACTGACTGCGAGAGGTATTTTTGTTGTTATTTACGCGTTCGCTATCTTTAATGACTATACTCGATTGTTGTTGTTGTTGCTGTTGTGTTGTGGATAGTGTGGATGATTGTTGGGTTTTTTGTATGGTCGATACTTATTTGCGTTATCTATATGGTTTTCTTTTCTTTAACGCTTATCAGCTGTATGCAAATGCTGCAAATGCTACCCGGCAATGTTAATTAGACATTTGGTGTGGTGCGCGTGGGTCGATCGTTAAATCGACACCCCACCCAATCCAACCAGCCGCCAGATGTGATGAAACCAAATCAGCATCATCATCATCATCTCAATCATCATCATTTCTATTTGAAAAGGCGTGACATCGGTCGCTGGTAGTCGTAACCCTCGGCGGGAGGGGCAAGTGAAGCTGCACCATATGATGGTGATGGTGATGGTGGTGCTGCATCCAAGGCACCCACCACTGATTGCACTGGTGCCACAAGGGGTGCGGCATGTTCGGTGTTGCCACCGAGCTCATCGTATTGCGTTTGTATCTCACGCTGGGCAGCCGCTGCCTCCTCGTTGGTCTTGTAGCGAATGAAGAAGGATCTCTGGCTTGGCCGGCGTCTCTGGTTGTTTCGATGCCTGTATGTCCTGGGCCTCCAGCTCCTGCTGCTTGCGACTCAGCACGTAGATGACCGTGCGCTCCTCTTGGGGCGCCAACTCGGCGGTATATTTGATTGCTTCGCTCTGGCCAGTGGGGGCACGAATGAAGATGACGCGATAGTTGCGTGTGGCGCGGCCAATCACCAGATGTTTGGTGCGCGGTTGCACGTCCTGGGCATCCTCTGCCGCCGAGACGCTGTAGAATTGTTTGGTGATGATCGGTGCAACACTTTCACTTTCACTTGCCACCGGTGGCAGATAATAACGCGACGGCGACGGCGACGCGAACTGAGCCTGACTCTGGCTACAGAGCGTTGCGAGCAGGACGACGACGACGACTTCGACTACGTTCAACATGCTGCTCGTGGATGCCACAAGTGTGTGATGGCAGCAGGGAGAGTGCTCTGTCATTTTTATACCAAAGAACCTTAATTTTGCACACACTTTTCGCTGGTCCAATTAGTGTGGAAAACAAAAGACTTAGGCAACAAACTTGCCACAAATTAATTGTGCGTTTTATGTGACCCTCGAAACGGAAACCAAAACAACAACAACAACACACACACAACATTGTTACAACACCGTTTACTCATTAGATTTTGAGATAAACTTTTGTGTCATAATCAAAAGATAATGAAAATGTTTGCAATTTTATATTCAAACTATCGCAAAATATGGAAAAAGAGTCTTTGATTAATTTTAAATGGTGCTTAACTTGAAAACTTGGTTTTCATAATTAATTCTTGTCATAAAAATTGTTTTGTTTTATGGAACTATCGACAAGTAATCGAATGATTTAGGTGATCAAGTGACATATAATTTTTCTAGAATTAAATTTGAAATCTTGTTAATTTGCAAATTTTCTTTAAAACTGCTAAATTAACTTGATAAATTTCACAGAACAATCTGAAAACTATCACCGAACAATTGATTTATAAGCTTAAGCCTACACAGAAAAAAAAAGCCATTCTAAAATCAAGCCTAAAATACTTAATTTAAGCCTGCATTTTTTAAGTATGTTTTCAGGATTACGCTGAACAATCAAGTCTATATCGGGATTAAAATGGGAAAATAAGGCCAAATTACTTGATTCTCTCTCATTTCAACTTTTCCGGTGGCTCAGTGGTTAGAGTCGCCGAACTGTTTGAAAAAAACCTGGGTTCGATTCCCCCAGTCAATTGCAGTCAAACAATCCCTTCATTCAAAAAAAAATGTTAAACAATAAAAAAAACATGTTCAAAAAAAAAATTTAAATAAAAAATGCTAAAAACAAAAAAAAAAAAAAAAGTAAGAATTCAAAAAAAAAAATATATAAAAAAAAATGCAAAAAATTTCGGATTGAATTCGGGCTAAATATCCCGGATTTTTTTTTCTGTGTAGTATTGACTGATTTTCTTTAAATTTATAAGCAGATTAAAACCAGGTATTATTGTTCTCCTTAAGGAATTGAACTCATTTCACAGATTATATATAAATTATATATAAATTTTAAAAAATTAGAACTATCGTTCAACAATCGCCTGCGTTATTAACGCCCTGTAGCTGCATTTGTTAATTAGATCTCGTTATGGATTTGTTGGCTCACTTTAGTAGGCTCATTTATCACTTATCGCCGTGCACATCTGTGACTTTGTGGCTCTGTGACTCTGTGTGTCCATTGTCTATGGCTTTTGGCTTTTGGCTTATGCGGCAACATTCAACGCCCTCGCACGTTTTTGACTAATGAGTTGCGCTTAGCTCTGATCTAATCTGCGCTTTTGGAACGCTCAATTCACAGTCTCTGCATTTTGAATAATTTTCTTACCATTTTCGTTGTTGTTGTTGGTGTTGTTGTTGTTTTTGCTGTGTTGCGTTGCGCAGCCTCGTGGCTGATTAGTAGATTAATTCGTTTGGCTTGGCTGCGTTGTCAACAAGTCGAAGACAATTAAAATATCAACCAGCGATATCTATTTTATTTTTTTTGTTGAGAATTCAACGACTATCGCAGCGGCTTGACATCGATTTGGATTCAGGTCTCGATGCGCATTGATTAGCATAAATTGACGCGTAATTCCCACACTTTCTGTCGCATTTGGCCAAATGGTACAGCTAATTTGATTTATGATCTGTTTTTGTTTGGAAAAATTGTTTCTATCAATTGCCTATGAAGATGTTAACATCTTTGCTATAGACTGTGATGGTTTTGGCTAAGAGTTGCCTATAAAAATGTAGTTTAAGCACGATTACAAGTGACTTAAATCAGTTTGCCTTTCTTTCTTCTTTCCCTTCTTTCCTAACCTTTCTTCCCTTGCTTTTCTTTAAAAAACTCCTGCCAATTTTCTAATTATCCCCTTGGTTTTTCTTAATTTTATTTTTGTATTATTTTCTTCCTTTTCCTAAACACAATTCTCTTTCTTTCTTTTTAATCCATTTTTAACTTTTCATTTCATTTCTGTATTTAATTTCTTCCGTTTCCTCTTAGATCTATTTTTGTTTTCATTACTTTTTCATTAATTAATTTCTATCATACTTCTTTTTTTATTCTTACCATCTAATCTCACTTTTGTTTTGTATCTTTAGACCCCGTACTTTAAAAAAGTAAAGGGGTCTATTAACTTTGTCACAAAAAAAAATGTGCGTAACAGGCAGAAGGAGGCGTGGCAGACCCCATAAAGTATATATATTCTTAATCAGCATCAACAGCCGAGTCGATATAGCCATGTCCGTCCGTCCGTCTGTCCGTCTGTAAGAGCGCCTAGATCTCAGAGACTATGAGAGCTAGAGACTCCAAACTTGGTATGTAGGTTCGTCTATATTGCAAGCATATCGAGTTTGTTTTAGATTTTGGATCGGACCACTATATCATATAGCTCCCATATGAACAATCAGTTGAAAATCAAGTCTTAGTATGGAAAACTTTTTTGCTGTTTGAGATAACTAAATTAAACTGACAGAATATGCATATGGGATGGTCCCATACATACTGACCAAATTTGATTGAAATCGGATTACTATATCATAAAGCTGCCATAGGAACGATCAGTCCAAATAAAGTCTTAGTATGCAAATCTTTTTGTTGTTTGAGATATCTTAATAATAAGTACGGGGTCTCCGACAGTCGAGTACCGCTCGACTGTAGCACCGCCGACTAGTTTTCTTTGCTTTCCATTCCTGGCATTATATCGTATCTTAACTATATTTCTCCATCTGATTTCTTTCTTTTTTCGTATTATTTCAAGTTTAATGAATTCTCCCAATCATCTTAATAAGCAACTAATTATGAAGCTCTGTTTTTTGTTTAATGACTCCTCTTTTATCCTCATCTTCTTCGTCTCTGAAGTTCAGTCTTCGATCTTCACTCTTGTCGCTCTGTCGCTCTGTCGTTCATATTTTGTCATGCAGCGTCAGTTTAACGATCGCTTGAAGAAAAGATGCGCTGTTTGATTCAATTATAATTAAATTTGATGAGCTTATTTTGATTTCTCACTTCATTTAAGCTAATTTTGAGCTATTTTGCAGGCGCCGGGCGCTTTGTTGAGTGTCGAATTTTTGGACACATTTGAATTGATTTGAATTTGAATTTTGGTTGTGTGCATTTTGATTTTCGGCCCATTTTTTTTTTGTTTTTTTTTTTTTTTAATCTTTTTTAGGTTTTTGCTTGATTTGAGCAACATTTCAATTTATTTATGGCATTTTTATTAATTTTTTAAATGGCATTTTATGGCGCGGAAACTACGCGACCTTATACCTTATTATACCCGATGTGGAAGAAGAAGAAGCATCAGCGTTGCGTACTTTTTAAATATACAGTTTATTTTTTATTATTAACAACAAAAAAAAATACGAAAACAATAACAAAAAATTCAAAAAAAAAGATATATATAAATCGGTGCTTAAAACTAAACAACACAACAAAGTCGATAAAGTGAAGAGAGTGGGGATTTTGATTGGGAAGGGGGGCGGGAGTTGGATTGATTGGATAAAGGAATGTATCTATCGTTCTCTTGTTTCTTTTCTGTTTAAATCTGAAGTCCACTGGGCAGATACTGGGCACTTGGGGGATGACCCTGGGGACGATTGATCTGGCGATAGTTGTAGCTGCCGTCGGGATTGAGGCCATCGAGGCTGCCAATGACGGAGGTGATGGGCGCATTGTTGTCCTCCTGGAACTCGTTGGTGCCGCCGAGCTTGTCGTACTGTCCCTGGATCTCCTTCTGGGCCTGGTTCGCCTCGTCGTCGGTCTTGTACTTGATGAAGAAGACCTCCGGCTTGCTGGGCTGTGTTGGCGCTGGCGTGGCAATGTCGCCGGCATCGAGATCCTGATCCTTCTTGCTTAGCACATAGATGACCGTCTTCTCCTCCTGCGGCGCAAACTCGGCCGAGTATTTCACATTAGCATTGTCGCCAGCTGGCGCCTTGATGAACACCACGCGATAGTTCTTCTGCGGCCTGCCCAGCACCAGATGCTTCACCTTGCCATCGTTGCTGTGATCCTCGGGGGCGGACACCAAATAGAATTTCTTGTTGATGATCGGGGCTTGGGTGGTGCTCGCCGGCGGCAAATACTTATCGCCGCCGCGATGTGGATGGGCAATGGGATTTCCCAGGCCGATGCCGCCGCCAATGCCGCCAATGCCGCCAATTCCCAAATCGCCAGCCTGTGGCTGCTCGTAGCCATATTGAGGACGTGCCTGGGCCATGGCCAGCAACGTGACGGCGGCCAAGAAGACTGGAGTCGATATTAACTGCATGATGAGTCGATATATCCTTAACTGATTGATTATCCTTAACTGATCTGATAGATATCCCGATGTATATCACTCTCGATCGCGTCGCGTCGTTCACTTTAAATTTTGAGTTTGATTTTGAGTTGTGGACACGTTTTGGATTGGTGGATCGCTTTGGGGCAATGGTTGCATTTCTTGTCGCTCCACTTGACTTATATATGCGACTTGTTTCCCCCGTCTGCCGGCAGCGCAGTCGACGTCGGTTAATTTGTTGCTGTAATTTATGTAAATCGACAATCGTCGTTGCTCTCTCAACAACAACATTCAGCATTCAATTCAGCATTCAACTTTGAAGCGATACCAGATTCAAGATACAAGATTCAAGATTCGAGCATTCATGAATCAAGATTCATAGGCTCAATGTGTGACCTAAAATTTATTCAAATGCGACCAAATGCACAAATGTATCTCACAGATGCGTCAGCTGATGGACTGTGTTTTTTTTGTATTTTTCTTCTCTTTTTGGGGCGTGGTCGATTCTTGAACGCGTAGCCATGGTTTACATTTCAAAACTCAAGCTCAACAAAAGTTAATTTTTGTTGTTTTTTTAAGTTTTTTTGCTGTTGCCATGTATCTTTGTATCTTTTTGGCAGCTTTGGCATTGAACTTGACTGTTTGTTGCTTTGACTATACATTTTAAATGGATATTCATCTTTATCGAGTATATCTACTCGCACATAGTTATATTGAATATAATGCCGTCTAATATTGGCAACATTTGTAGGCTTGTTGACGGCTTTGCTGCATCTCATTAAACGGAACGGCACCTTTAGGCCTCCAGTTCACGAGTTTCACGGCAACTTGTTTGCTTTGGGTTTTTCTTCGATCAACTTTGATCAAAACTGATCGATTAACTTGCAAATTTGCAAAACAATTTAAAGATGATTTCATACGGCGACATTATGAATGACAAAATCTTATTGAATACGAATCAAATGTTGTCTTACATAAAACCTTATCATCAGCGAAATGTTATCAACTTAAATATATGTTAAATGCATTGGACATTGATTATGTAAAAGAATCTGATAAAGTATCTTTTGAATACCCGAACTGATCATTAGACTTTTCCAAAATATTATATATATTATATTTAAACGCAATTATATATCTTTAATAATAAAATCTTTAAGACGAGTGCAGAAAGAGTTTTTTGCCATCAAGTAAAGTTTTTATAATCAATTTGAAGAGTTGAAAATGCATTATTATTTATTATATTTATACATATTAAATTATATTCCACTTTTTTTAAGAAACAAATAAAGCATAAATAGTCTATTTCAATTCCATTTTTTGGTTTGACATGATTCTAATTTTTGATTACTAAAAATACTGCAATCAATGCAAAGTTATAACTTTAATGGTTCTTAATGAATTCTTAGTTCAAATGTTGCTGAGTATTATCTATAACAGATGTATACACTGCCGATCAACTGAATAGGTTCATGATTGCCGTGGTAGGAATTTTGCTGTTATTCCTAAACCAGTGTTCCGATTTACATGAAATATTTTTTCTATAATTCTCTGATCCTTAAATAATTAGATGCCAAAGTATGATTTTCATAAACTTAATATTTGTTGCTTATTTATTTTTTTGTCTGAAAGAGTAACAAAATTAGTGCTTTATTTTTCGTTCAACTGAATAGGTTCAGCTGAATGAAGTTTCATTTTGTGATGAAATTTCGCGATAAATCGACAAAATTTGTTTGTAAACTTGTAAATTAATATATTTTTTTTATGTTAAATGAAAAATAAGTCGTGAAAATCAATTGTCCGAGTTCGAAAGAGGCCAAATCCAGGCCCATCACAAAAGTGGTCTTGGCCATATCCAAATCGTTAAAAAAATTGGTCGGAGCCAAAATGTTGTGAGTAACTTTTGAAGAAACAATGCCGAATATGACAAAAATATTAAAAACGGAGTAAAACACGCGACCCCTGCGGCGGACAGGTGACATATTGCTCGAGCTGCGTCCGATTCCCACCTCTCAGATCCTAAAACTAAAAAAATTTGAGGTGTTAAAGCAAGTGTATCAACTTTAAAACGTGTGATTTTGTTAGCTAATCATCTAAACTGATTGAAACATATAAAAAAACCACATTAAAATCATCCACGAAAGCTTCACGACTGCATTATGCTCGCAAGCACATGAGCTAGACGAAGGAATGGCACAACGTCGTCTTTTCCGACGAAAAAAAATGTATTTCAGACGAAGCATATGGTAGCAACTATTACTAGCATGATCTTCGAAAAGAAGAACATTTCCTGAGCCGTCGCAACACGTTTAAAGGAGGCGTTATGGTGTGGGTATCAGTACCACCTTATGGAACTTGCGAGCTTGAATTAGTAACTGCGAAAATGCAGTCGTGAAGCTTTACGTTAATGATTTTAATGTGGTTTTTTTATATGTTTCAATCAGTTTAGATGATTAGCTAACAAAATCACACGTTTTAAAGTTGATACACTTGCTTTAACACCTCAAATTTTTTTAGTTTTAGGATCTGAGAGGTGGGAATCGGACGCAACTCGAGCAATATGTCACCTGTCCGCCGCAGGGGTCGCGTGTTTTACTCCGTTTTTAATATTTTTGTCATATTCGGCATTGTTTCTTCAAAAGTTACTCACAACATTTTGGCTCCGACCAATTTTTTTAACGATTTGGATATGGCCAAGACCACTTTTGTGATGGGCCTGGATTTGGCCTCTTTCGAACTCGGACAATTGATTTTCACGACTTATTTTTCATTTAACATAAAAAAAAATATATTAATTTACAAGTTTACAAACAAATTTTGTCGATTTATCGCGAAATTTCATCACAAAATGAAACTTCATTCAGCTGAACCTATTCAGTTGAACGAAAAATAAAGCACTAATTTTGTTACTCTTTCAGACAAAAAAATAAATAAGCAACAAATATTAAGTTTATGAAAATCATACTTTGGCATCTAATTATTTAAGGATCAGAGAATTATAGAAAAAAGATTTCATGTAAATCGGAACACTGGTTTAGGAATAACAGCCCAATTCCTACCACGGCAATCATGAACCTATTCAGTTGATCGGCAGTGTATGTAGATCAGTTTAGCATCTAATTGGTTTCCATCTGCTAAAATTTCATAATCCAAATATGATTATTATGATTGTTAATTGTTAGATTTGTATTTGCCATGGCAACAACAATGGCTTAATCGCTTCGTGGCCTCCTAAACCACTCAGCAACAACAATAACCATAATCATAACAATGAGATCAATAAATATAGCTGATGAGTCAGTTTTTTGTTGGCGTTTAGCGAATGCACAAACCAAATGCGGCACATTCACCTGAAGTGGCGATTGGAGGTCGTCACAAAAGAGCACCATATAAACTCATAAAACATAATTTGGCCAAATGTGGAAGCATTTTGCATCTATAGATATATTATGAATATATGTATATAGATATCGATTAGCATATGGTGCTGTCATCGAATGAATCGATCGATTTATGAGCTCACGCACATCGATCGCTATTTTTAACTGATCGATCTCGATCGTTGAATGGGAGATTTAAGAAAATGTATATCAGCTGATCTAGTTATTCAGCTATAATATATGATTCTTGGTAATAAAGATCGTAAAAGTATCGGATACTTTGTCATGAGATTATTGATCATTTAACTAACTCAGTTACTAGATGTGTTTGATTGCAAATTCTTCCTCAATCGATCGATTTTCCCTTAAAATAAGGATAGACTGATCGTCGCAGAAATTTGTTGATCAGTTCATCAAGTTATTTGGCAGAGATCACTTATAGAAGCTGATGATCGAGTCCCCCCCTAAAAATAAATATCGACTATACGTCTTTCAAAAATACTGATCAGCTCTTTCAGATATTGAACGTATTCGATTGATGGAGGATCGGACAAACAACTTGACAATTTTTTTAACTTTCTGTTGATCATTGCTAGATCATTTGACTTTTGAAAAACGAGGATCATAGTGTTGAATCCTTCAACAAAACAGCCGATCATTTAGCTGAACTACTTATGCAAGTAGAATATTCAGTTAACCATTGATTGATCATTCCTAGCTCAACGATCTACTGATCTACTTATTCAATTATTAAATGTACTCAATTGATCATCTGTGGAAAACGAGGATCGCTTTGTGGGGTCGATCGGTCGGTCGGCCATAAATAGCTGATTGAATCAACTGATCGTTTAGCTGATCTGCTAATTCAGTTATTAGCAGCTCGCTGCTGAATTCAAAGCGAACAAAACGATAATTATCAATTAGGCATTCCATATCGAATATCCACATCTATATCAATAATTTTCATATCTAAAAACCCCCCTCTTTGCCCTTTAAGCATACACAATATGAAAATTTATGTAAGTTTTTATGATCGTTGACAGTAAAAACCGAGGGACAAATGTTTTCAGATTCGATTCGATTCGATTTGTTTCGACTCCACACAGAGATCGTATCATTTATTTAGTAGGTGTGATTATCTTTATGCAAAGATCGACAAAATCTATTAATATGCAGATGCCCAATCGATAGCTGAAGATGCAGATACGAAAAAAAAATACCAAAGAAATACCAGATACCAGATACCATGGATCATAAATTTGTTGCTGGCGCCGGGCTTTTTAAGGCGTTTCAATGCGAGGCGTGGCATCGTCACCTACCTTACAAGATAATTATACAATATGTAGTATATGGTATATATGTATGTATGTATAGTATATGCATACCATCTATGTATTTCTACATATTTATTTAATACTTTCTGGTATTTTAATGCGTTGCATTGGCGCGAATTGACCTTGCAGCACTCGGAGCTCTCTAAGAGTCTCTTCGATTTGATTTTGATTTTAATTTTGATTTGACTTGATTTTTTTCTCTATTTCTTTTTTATATATATTTCTTCTTGTTGTTTTTTTAAGACGCTAATTTATCTGCCATCATTTTTGGTTGCTCAGTGTTGGCTGCAACTGTTGTTGTAGTGCCAACAATTATGAACAGTTTGCCAAATAGTTGACTCGATTGGGCCGCTACAGAGGAGGGAGACTGGGCGGGGAGGGAAGGGCAGGGGATCACATTTGGACACCTGCTTGTGCAAGGCACCAAATTTTCAATTCAATCGATACTTTGCAAGTTATTAAAACTTTTTAAAACTTAACTATTTATCAGGGACCGTAATCATTATGAGTAATATTATAAAAATTACATAGTAATGATTATTTAAAGATTTTTAGAAATTTTCTTTAATGATAATGATTAATTTTGAGCGAAAATAATTAAACTCGCAAATAATCATTATTTATGATTTTTATTTTTCCATTCAAATAAAACTTACTCTTAAAAAAGATAACGTAATCATTTTAAATAATTTTTTTTTTACGTTTGATGGATCCCCTGGGTTTCTTATATTGGGGGAAAATCCTACAGAAAAGCCATGAACTAAAAGTGACTTTTATTTTAAGTGAAATAAAAAATAAAAATCATAAATAATGATTATTTGTGTGTTTTATTCTTTTCGCTCAAATTTAATTATTATCATTATTTTATTATGTATTCTAGTCATTGATTTTTTTATCTAAAAAAAATAATTTCAATAATCATTATGTGCGGTCTCTGATATTTATATCTTTTGTAATTTCAATCATTTTTTCGCTATCATCGAATGTATAAACATGAACTTTTTTAATTAGCCTTTCAATTGTGCTTTTAACCAGAATTTTGCATTCAATTCAAATTTTGACTGTTATTTAAATTAAACTTAAAATTGTACTTTCAATCATAATTTGCTAGTTAATTTTTTGTTAAATATTAAACTGCACTTTCAATCACAATTCGACTTTGAATTTCTGTTTCATAGTTTGGCTTGCAATTTGATATTCTATCGTAGAACTATTCAACTGTGCTTTTAATTGCACTTTGAATCAAATTTACACTTAAATTTTGCATCCCAAACTTTTAATCTGACAAATTAAGATACTAAGATCAATTTCAATCCCGCTTTCAATTAAGTTAAACAAGTTATATTTATATTTTTTGAATGCCTTAAGAATTGCTTAATTTTTATTAAAAAAAAAAGATAGTTGAAAAAAAAAATGAGTTTACAAAAATATCGCCAAAGTTACATAAACAAGTTCCAGAGAAAACAATCGCCATGGATTATTTAGATGGAAGCAGAAGTCGAGTGGGTTTTGTTGGGTGTGGTGCTGGTTGTGGTGCTGGTGGTGGTGGTGTTAGTAGTGTCTCAGTACTTGACGGAACGGATGGGCTTGGCGGGCAGATAAGTTGTCTGGATGACATTGTTGCCCACAAGGGAAGTGCCTCCGATTTGGGCGTTTTGAGTGTTGCTGCTGCTGCCGGTGACATCGATCTGGAGATTGCCGTTGCCAGTGATGCCATTGGAGCTGGTCTCAACAATTGGAACACCGCCAGTGCCAACAATGTTGACGCCACCGGAGGCATCGGAGAGAACGCCCGAGGAGCCATTGTCGCCCAGGCTGTTGATCACCGAGGAGACGGGCACGATTCCCTCATCGCTGGTCTGAGAGCTGCCGCCAAGAGCATCATAGTTGGCTAGAAGTAGCAGGGATTGAAATTCAAATTATGGATTAAATCAAAACATTAAAACTGTCATTAAAATCAAGTTGTCGATAAATCGCTCACAAAAATGATCGAGCTGTCGATTTTTCGGGATTAAGGCCCTATTCTCTTTCAGCAAAAAATTTTTTTCGATTTTTTTTTTTTTGCATTTATTTATAGCTTGGGTAGTTGTGAATATGCCCCTAAAAGGATTTTTAGAAATTCGAAATACTTAAGGAGATATGGCCATTTTTATCCAGCAAAGTTAATGTTAATGCATGTGAAGTCAAAACTTTAAACGCGTTTATCTCGAAACCACGTTTTTCGAGCTGGCGGCCACGATTCCGCCAGTTCTACTGAACCGATTTGGATGAAACAAAGTTTAATCGACGTAGAATTGTCACCATTCTGGCCCGTAGCAAAATAAAAATTTTTCGATTTTTTTTACTATTTTTTTTTTACACTAAACTACAAAAAAATGGGTCCAAATTCGATTTTCAATTTCAAGTGGCCGCCATTTTGTCAAAAAAAATCGCAAAATTTTTATTTTGCTACGGGCCAGAATTACATCTATACTGATTATAACCCCGTTTTTTTTTTTCATTTCCGACGCTCCGGAGACCCGGAATCGTGGCCGCCATGACGACACCTTTTTTTTGCACCACCAACTTTGAAGTCTCATTACTTTTTGAACACCCCTCGTGTCGAGGCAAAAAAAATTTTTTTATTTTCTTTCATTAATTACTAATTCAATAAAAGCAACAAAATTCAAATATCTTATTGCGTTTTCAAATGCGAATTTTTTCAAAAAAGGTCCAAAAACAGCAATCTGAAGGAGAATAGGGCCTTAACATGTTAGTAATTAACATGAGTATAACATGTGTATCTAAAGATAGCAATGTTAAGCTTCTTTACTATATGGATATTTAACATGTCTAATCAAAATTTTGGATTGAATTAAATCAACATGTTAAATTCATCAAAAATTAAAATCGAGCTGTCGATAAGTCGCTAACAAAAACTATCGAGTTGTCGATTTTTCGTGATTAACATGTTAGTAATTAACATGAGTATAACATGTGTATCTACAGAGCAATGTTAAACTTCTTTACTATATGGATACTTAACATATCGAATCCAAATTTGGGATAGAATTCAAACAAAATGTTAAAATCGTCAAATATTAAAATCGAGCTGTCGATAATTCGCTAAAAAAATCTATCGATCGGAAATTGCTTACACAACAGTAATGCACAATATTTTCCGGAAAAAAAGGCAAAACGGCCAAAGAAAACAGGGAAAAGTAGCTGAAAAACTAAAAAAAAAAAATGACGAAAAAACAGGCCAAACTTTTTTTCCCATTTTTTTTTTTAAATTTAAAAGTTTTAAGGCATCTTCGAAGCTTTTTTTCGGCATTTTCTTTGTCAATGAACTTGGCCCATGGTGCCTATCATCTTTAGGTATCTGCCAGGCAATTTATTCGTATGGCAACAAGTTTTGTGGCGACTCCGAACCGAATCCGCAGAGGATAAATAATTGAAAAATTGTATAAAAAAGTGTCCATTTCTAGACGGTTTCTCAATGTAGTTTTTACCAAACTAACTTGGCTACAAACGCTCTCTACTTCTGCACTCGACCAGGGCGACGTTAGAAGCGTCAGAGCGAAAGTGACGACTTTTGAAAAAGGGGTTTCGATATTTGTTTGATTCGGACCAAAATGTTTACGTATTTTCAACATTCTTCCATTTTAAGTGGTGAATTTTGGCGTACTTGGAAAGTGTTTTCGCCTTTATATCGTTTCCACTTTCAAAAAGTTTCAGTATCGAATTTTTAGATTCAATTTACTTGAATCTAAAAAAAAGCCAGATTTCGGATAGAAGATGTTTGAGATTTTACGCGGCAGAAGCAGCTAAAACCAGACAAATCTATCCGAAAAAGGCCAAATGGGCATCACTGTTGAATAGGGGGATTTGACTTACCCTGGATAGTCTGCTGGGCATGAGCCGCCTCCTCGGGCGTCTTGTACTTGATGAAGTAAACCTCGGGCTTGTTGTTAACCGGACGTTGTGTGACAACCTCGGCGCTGACATCGAGAGCATTCGATTTCTTGGACAGCACATAGACGGCGGTCTTCTCCTCCACGGGCGCCACATTGGCAATGATCTTGGCCTTGCTGGTCGTCGAGGCCGGGGCATTGATGAACACGACGCGATAGTTCTTCTGGGGTCTGCCCACATTCACGTAGCGGACAATCTGCTGCTCGTCGTGATCCTCGGGTGCGGTGTGCAGGTAGAAGTGCTTCGTCACCTGGGCGGGCTGGAAGTTGGCCAGGTGGCTGATGTAGGCCTCCTGCTCCTTGTAGTTGATGGCCGGGCCGGGATGGATGCCAGTCAGTCCGATGATGTCGCTGGCACCGGTTGTGGTGTAGCCACTGTTGAGGCTGCCACCTGTCGAGTAGCCAGTGCTGCCACCCGTTGAGTAGCCAGTGCTGCCACCCGTTGAGTAGCCAGTGTTGCCACCTGTCGAGTAGCCAGTGTTGCCACCTGTCGAGTAGCCAGTGTTGCCACCTGTGGCATATGTAATGCCACTCTCGCCACTGTACTGCCCGGCATTGCCCGCGTTCGTGCTGTAAGTCAACTGTCCGACAGTTGGGCCACTATTGCTGAAATACGTGCTGCCCGACGCCGTGGGCTGATACGAGGTGCTTGTGGCAATCACTGGCGTGGACACGACGCCGCCGCTCACAATGTTCTCGTTCTGGCCAACCTCATAGCGATAGGCTTGACGGCTCAAATCAGGACGCGCCGATGCCCGGCTATTGCAGCCCAGCACTGCCAAACAGGCCAAGAACTGTGTAGATTTCAATCAATTTCAATTTTCAATTTCCGATTTTCAATTTTCAATTCAACTTTTTACTTACCACAAATTTATTCATGCTGAATTTTGGAGATGCGATCGATTTGGGATGAAGCTTTGCCCTGGAGCTGCTGCACTGGATTGATGCCTCGTTTGGTGGCCACGTTCAGTTTTTATACCGCTTGGCTTTAATTAAAGTTAATTAAAGTGCTCGCATTGATTTGCAATAAATTGTTAAAATACTATAGCATCACTAAATCCGGCTAGCACGGATCAGTTTTAGGTTTCCTCGATTCGCCAGGCGCTAATTAATGCCGCAAACACAATCTGACACAATCAATTCAATTCGACAAATGTCCAAATGTGGCCAGAAAACCATCAGCTGCCCCATGACACTTGCTGGGCTCCAGTTTCTACAATAGTTTCGGATTTTGGAATACCCCAACAACTCAATTCTGACCAATTTTACAGCATCATTTTTGAGTGATGTGTGAAATGCTTCAATTTGTGCATTACAAATTAGTTGTACGCATTTATAGCTAGTACTAATAACTAAACTTTGGGAGTTGAACAATTGAATGGAAGTAATATAAGTAGATACATAAATAGTCTTTATCTTTTCCTCTTAAAAGTCATGTGCTCTTATTTATAACGTCATCAATACTATAGATTCAAAACTATTTTTCAAACATATTTGAAAATTCATGTTTCTTAAACTTTAGCTTTATCCATACCTCTTAAATTTCGATTAGAATTACCCATCAATTCGATTATTTTTGGAAATAATTTTTGAAAAATGTTTGATTATTTAATGATTACGATTACAAAAAATCAGCAATATTCTAAAATTATTACAAATATTCAAAAATAATCAGAAAAAATAAAAAATAATCAAAAATAATCTTTTTGAGTTTTCGGATTATTTTTATTTTTTTCTGATTATTTAGGACTATTTAGTAAAATTCAAATTATTTGAAATTTGCTCAAAGTAGCCAAAATAATCAGAAATAATCAGAAAAAAATCAAAAATAATCCGAATACTCTAAAGGATTATTTTTGATAAAAATAATCCGTATACTCTAAAAGATTATTTTTGATTTTTTCTGATTATATCTGATTATTTATGACTATTTAGTAAAAATCAAATTATTTTAAATTTTCACAATCAAAGTAGCCAAAATAATAAGAAATCAGAAAAAAAATCAAAAATAATCCGAATACTCTAAAAGATTTTTTTTGATTTTTTCTGATTATCTTTGAATAATTGTAATAATTTTGGATTATTTTTGATTTTTTGTAATCCTAATCATTAAATAATTGGGCAAAACCGAAAATAATCGTAATTTCATAATCATAATCATTAGTTGGACTTTTAAACATAAATAATCTAATTACTAATGATTATGATTACTTATCATTATTTAAGAGGCATGGGGTTTTATCCTTACCTTAACTTGATGTTCTTATTTTAATCAACTTATTTTGCCTGTTTCAATTTCTGATAAATGCTACTGTATTTTGTATTTTGTGCTTCTCATATTATTTATTTTTTTGTCATATTTTATTGAACATTTATGCCATAAATTTTATTGTTAGATTTATTTTGAATCTTTAAAATTTATCTTAGAGCATCAACAATTCGAATTTAGCCAAAATGAGGCTTCCTTTTTTTTGGCTTGGTTTATGGCTGCAATTCGAAATTTCCAAGATGTTGCAGGCAAACATTTTAGCGCCTTTAATTGGTATAAAAATCAGTTGGGAGCTAGAGACGGCAGCAGATACATTTACAGATACAGATACATTTGTAGATACAGATACAAGTATGCAACTTGACTGCTGTCATAAGTTTATTTACTTTTCGGCTTTGTTTTTTGCCAAAAAATATATATATAAAAGAAAAAATAATAATAATATTAATTTGATGCCTCTGCGCTTCTGGGGAATTTCATTAGCGCCCCCCGAAGTTGCCGCTAACGCACGAGGGGCGACTGAAGCGTCGGGAGTGTCTATGTTTGGGTCATTCCCCGGCATACCGGATTATTGGATTACCGCATGATATTCGTATTTGATTAATTGATTAAGATTATAATTAACGTTAACGTTAACTTTTTCTTTGGTCTTTCTCCCATCTTATCAGGTGGTTGGCAGGCGCTTTCGGCCACGAATCGCTTACAGAACTGGGACTACAAGAGCGCACTGAAGCATCTGCAGGTCAAGTTCGGCATCTTTCCGTATTATCGCGTGAGCGTTGAGAACAGCTACACGATACCCTATGATTACATTATCACCCTGGACGAGGGCGAATTGGGCTTGCCGGACAAGTATTTCTACGGCCCGGATGCCGACATGGAGGTGGTTAATGGCTATAAGCTGCTGCTCCGTGACTTTGCCATCAACATGGGTAAATCTTTGATCAACTATCGAATGGAACTTCCCTGCTAATTGCATCTATATTGCAGGCATGGTTGCTCGGGACGCGAACATCTTTGCGGATGACATTTTCCACTACGAACAGCGCATTGTCAACCACATTGAGGCCGCCAAGGGATCGGGCGGAGAGCGTCAGCTGAATAAACTGATTCGCCTGGCCGAACTCAAGAGCATTGCGCCATCGGTAAGACAATTTCTATTTCACCTCTCCCGCTTTTTCTGTTCCCGCTCCCTCAATTCATCCCAAGAACACGTTCCCAATCAAGTCCAGTTTTATCTTTTCACCTTGACAATCTATTTTTGATTTGTGAAATGTTCTCACATCTATATTTCAACTGGTTTTTTAACGGTTTGTTATGCCTTTGCCAAGGTCAACAGAGGACATTGTCGAATAAGGAAATAGATAGGATTTGAAATGAGAAAGATTGGGCAGATGATCAGACTGCGGGACAGATGAGATTCGATTTAAATGCTTCCAGTTTGCAATTTAAAATAAAAAAAAATCTATTTTCTTCGGTTTTTTCATTGGAAAATGTCACAAAATAAATCTTTTCTTAGTTTTTTAATTTTCTTGTTATTGTATAAAAGTTGCTTATGATTCATTGAACAGGTTTAAATGAGAAATTTTGGGATTCATTGAATCAAACTAGAGTCGAACTTACCTAACTCGAATTACCATTATCCAAAGAAGAAATTCGACTTAGGGCATTATTTTGTTAAAGTCTTTTAACAGAAACTACAGTTTCATTCATTCATAAATACATTTCAAATTGTAAACTTTTTCTGTTATTTTCAACAAAAACTGTTTCCTGTTTGCTATAGACCTGTCAATATTATCCAAATTTGGGCTTTTCGTTCTTTTGCTGTATCAAGACGAAGTTCCCGATTCAAATGTCATCAAATTAATTTTATATTTTTTAAAATAATGAAAACTGTTTTCGCTGAGATACCATAATTTTCATCAACTTCAATTTCTTTTGGTTTACTTTCGAATTCCTTGACCTAATAAAGTTTGAATATTTCTTTAAACGTTTAATTAAATAATTTAAATAATTTTGCGCTGATGCGCTGACAAAGTAGTACATCTCGTACGTATTTCCTGATAGCTAATTCACCAGCCAATGTAATTGTTAATGCGAATATTCTATCATATTAGGTTACATCAATACATGTTAATGTACAATGCACATCAATATTACAAATCCAAACGAGCGGGTAACAAAAGCATAAAAAATAAACAAACAAAAATTCAAACTTTATTGGGAATTTTTCCGTAAAATTCGACTTACAGGAGCACGGACCAAGGTTTTTGTTCGAGTTATGGAGAAAACCGACTTATGGAAGTTCGAGCTACGGAATCAGAATTGTATGAAATTTGCTCAGTAAATGCTAGTTAGGCCAGCTCGATTTTGTTTCGAGTTAGAGAACAAGTTCGACAGATGCATTTCTAATTTTATCAATACAATTACGTAAATTTACAGTCAATTACTTCATTTGTATATGGAACTTCATTTCATCTAAGGAACAACAACAAAAAAATGATGCTGAAAAGTTTTTTAGCATGAAATGGCTCGATAATAATAAATTTCATTCGATTCGATTCAAAAGGAACATTGAAAAGATGTATTTTATTTATATATTAATATACAGTTTACTTACAATGTAGAATTATACATAAAATTGAAAACATGTTTAGCAGCTCTTGACTGGGAAATAGCTCGAATTTAACCCTCTAATGCCCAACCCTGCGCTTAGGCGGGGTAAAAAAAATCTTAGTTAAAACTTTAAAAATTAATATAATTATATTAGATTTATAATTAAAATTATATTGCTACAAAACTTCATGAATAACTAAATATTCCATCAGCCAGTTGTTCTTTTACCGCTCTACGATGAGATTTACTACGAATTTACTATGTCTGAAAATTAGTGAATGCTCAAATTTCTTGTTTTGCCTGAGCATTAGAGGGTTAATTTAAAAGCAGAGAAATTCAAGGCGGAATAAAGCTTGACAATAGAAAAGGGTTCAATTTAAGAGCAGAGAGAGAAAGTTTTCCAAAGTGACTAGAGCCTTAAAGTCAAACTTAGTTAAATAAGTAAATAAATCTCTTTGATTATCGTCTTCTCTAATTCGTTTGCACTTTCACTTGGCCAGCTGCACATTATGGAGTCGCTGCAGGTGATCTTCCCCAACCGGCGGATCAGCGAGGACACCGAGGTGTTGGTGCGCGACGTCGAGGTCTTCCACGAGCTGTCCACGCTCGTCTCCACGTCGGACAAGAAGTGAGTGCCACAAATGATCACAATCAATAATAATCTCTACCACTTGCAATTGGCAATTCACAGGCCCATCAACAACTTCATCGTTTGGTCGCTGGCGCGTCAGATGCTGCCGCATCTGTCCAAGGAGTATCGCACGCTGGCCGAGCACTTTGACCACGCCATCTATGGACGCACCGCGAGCTATCCGCGCTGGCTCTTCTGCAGCAAGGTGGTGCGCGATTGGGTGCCATTTGCCGTGGATGCACTGCAGCAGCAGCCGCCGAAGCAACAGTTTGAGGCAGGAACGGGAACCGGAACAGGAACCGGACCAGGAACAAGGTTGCAAAGCGACGACACAAGTGCCCTCAATAAGACACTGGGCAACGAGAAGTTCCTGCAACTGATGTTCTACAGTCTGCGCAATCAGCTGCAGGATTCACTGCAGCAGGCCAGCTGGCTGGAGCCCACGGCTCGTCAGTTTCTGCACAAGAAGCTGGCCGAGATGCGGCTGCAGTTCGGCATACCCAGCGAGGTGCTCGACCAGCCGCAGTATGTCAGCAACTACTACAACGATCTCCTGCTGAGCAATCTCAACTTTGTCGAGCATCTCGAGTCCATTTGGACATTCCGAAGATCGCGCATGGAGGACAAACTGAAGACGCTGAGCATGCTGGATGTGTGAGTAGCGAATAATATGTGTGATATACGAGTTTGTACGTCAAATGAGACATTCATGCCCAACTGAATTGAATGAGTTCGGCTGCGTCTTTCAATGAATTGAATGAATGAATTGAAACCGAAAACTTCACATTCAAAACGGGTAGACTGTATTGAATGACGAATTAACTGAAAGAAACGAAATTTAAAGTAAAAATCTTGTCACGAAAACATTTCTATGCCCCAAAATTTCTGATATCCAATTTTGTGACCAACAATATTAAGTGTAACATATAAATTATTAAAAAAAAAAACAAAAAAGTTGTATTCTGAGTACTCTGAAAATCTTTGCATCATTCATTTCATTCGTTTCTCGTTCACTCGATGTCGTTCATATGAGGACTCAAATTAATGTCAAAAATGAGTATTCATTCGATGTAGGAACGGTTTTTGGAATTTATTGCACTCAGGGAACTGAATTAAACTCACGAGTACTCAGAGACGCTCAAGTTTGAATGCAGCCGTGCAGACCTCTCTTATGTACATATAGTACATATAGTACATATAGTACATATGTACATTAGGGTGTCCCTTATTTGGTCAAAGTCAATATTTTTAAACGCATACGGGCTAGTTCTGTTCATTAGGTCCTAAAGCAGTCAGAAATAAATTTTTACCTCAATCGGAGTATGATAACCCGTGCCGACTTGGATCGGAAAATTTCAAAATTATATGGGACAAAATAAAAAAAAAATTTTTTTTTTAATTTTTTATTTTTTTATTTTGTTCATTAGGTCCTAAAGAACTCAAAACCAAGTTTTCACCTTGATCGGAGTACGATAACCCATTCAAATTTGCATTGAAACATGAAAAAACAGTATTTTAACACTGATTATACATTTTTCGATGATTTTTCATGTTTCGATGCAAATTTGAATGGGTTATCGTACTCCGATCAAGGTGAAAACTTGGTTTTGAGTTCTTTAGGACCTAATGAACAAAATAAAAAAATAAAAAATTAAAAAAAAAAATTTTTTTTTATTTTGTCCCATATAATTTTGAAATTTTCCGATCCAAGTCGGCACGGGTTATCATACTCCGATTGAGGTAAAAATTTATTTCTGACTGCTTTAGGACCTAATGAACAGAACTAGCCCGTATGCGTTTAAAAATATTGACTTTGACCAAATAAGGGACACCCTAATGTACATGCATACATATTTATTGGAGCACAGACTTGATCATTTGGATCAGCTCATACAACTTTGTGTTTGTTATCGTTTAATATATGTGTTCAGCGACTTGACTTGAAACAGCGCTTTTGCTGTTTGTTTTTAAGATCAAGAAAGAAATGAAAATAGCCTTCAACTTGTATTAAAATTATATTAAACTACAATTTCAGATCAATTAATTTTACGTATTCATACTTAACCATTTAATTACTCTTCGTTTTCCAATTAATTAATGAAATCTCTAAATTCCTTAGCAATTGTGTCCGAGATGTACACGAGGGATCATCCGCAGCCCATTGCCTACTCCAACAAGCTGAACATGCTGCTCATCTCGCGTGTCCTGGTCAGCAACAATTACTACGACTATCGATTCCCTGTGTAAGTATACACTACATCGAAATTTGTATTAAAGGCACCTCATATTTTGCATGAAAAATTATGATTGGCGATAACGGTATCTTGAATTAGTCTTTAAATATTTTTATTCATATTTGTAGTCTATTTTAAGTTTCGTACGAATTTTTTACCGTTAGATATTGTATTTTATATTTTAATTTTTCTAAATGTCTTTTTTTTCCACTTTTATCCTTGATTGTTGGAAAAAAATATTTTGATGCAGAAAAGTTCTTCAAACAATTCTAAGAGTGAGTGCATAAAAAATGTTCAAAAATCTCAATTCGTTAGTAATATTTTTACTTGATTTTTTGAAAATGGAAAAAAAAGCCACATTTTGTATGAAAAGGAGGAAAAAGGGGTTAAAATAGTTATTTTTAGCAGTTTTCAAAACAATTATAAAAAACACTAGCGAAGAGATTTTTGAAAAATTGTATTTTGCAGTCACTATTTGAATTGATTGAAAAATTTGTTTGCATCAAAAAATTTTATGAAAAAAATCGAGGAAAAAAGTTTGAAAATTGACTTTTTTTAAAATTCAAAATTTTCAATGGGTACTTTTAATGGGTTAAGGAAAGTTTTGTAACATTCAAACGGAATTGAAATGACCTTTCCATTGAAGCCAAAATAAACATGAAGTAGGTTTAAATAACGAGTAGGTTTAACTTTAAATGTTGTCAAAATAAATATGCCGCCTAGTGTAGTTCTTTTAAATTTTCTAAATTAAAACGATTTTATTTTATAAATTATATGAAATTTAATTATGTTATGTTTATGTTTTCATTTAATTCTGTTTATCATTTATTTTATTGAATACAAATAAATGTCTTTAATCCAATATCTTGCATTAACAATATAGTATATATTAACAGTTTTGCTTTACTGACTAAATTAATTGTTTATTATATTTATTTTATTAAAATCATCTTTTTCGATATCTTCGTCTGCAGCGCCGTGAACTTTGCCCGCATTGGCACGGACATTCTGGAGACGCTGATCGACAACTTGTCGGTGTTTCTGCTGCAGTTCAACGCCCAGGGCGCGGATGTCAGCGATGCCGTGCCGGAGATCGAGTATGCGCAGCCGGATGTCAGTTGTCTGTCCGCCGGACAGCCGCCGCATTTGGCCCACGAGCTGCGCCAAATGTCGCAGGAGGCATTGAAGAGCTTCCACGTGACGCTGAGTGCGGCACGAACCGCGGCCCGGGCGCTGAGCAGCTTTGTGAGTGCCATCGATGCTGGGAACGCGATCCAGGGAGCGGGCATCGATCAGGTGGGCACCTACGAGGCCTTGGGACTGACACGGCGACTCCGTGTTCCGGGACTGCGTTCCTACAACGAGAACGAGCTGTTTACACTCGCCTACATGCAACAACACTGCAGCACAACGATTGCGGACAAGGATTATGCACGCATCAAGCCCCATGTGGAGCGACAATTGGCCGAACGTTATCTGTGAGTGCAACATACTTGATTATTAATAATAATAAAAAGACACACATTATTAATCTCCCCTCTCTTTCTCTTTCGTTGTGGTGCAGCTTTAATGCCACCTGGCAGCACATTCAGTTTCTGCCGCGCTCAACGGATTGCGCCGCCTCGGAGGTCACCTGCTCCAATCTGCTGTGAGAGCCAACAACCAACCAACCAACACACACACACACACAATTCCTTAGCTCGGCCACATATTTATTGTACTTTTTTTTACACACACACACACACACACACACACTCACAGTTGGAGATATGCCACACAACACAAATCGCGCTAAAAAAAGAAAAGTAACTTAGTTTGTAATTAAGCTATATGATTAGTTTATACTTAATAATTTAGCTCTAGTTCGGACCACATTCGCAATACAAATGCGACAAGCCACTGTTGACATCACACACACACACACACACACACATACCCATACCAGCACACAAACACACACACAGATACACTTAATACTGTGTTTATGATTTTACGCCTATTTGAAATTAAAGACAATTTGTTGTCGAATGTACAAGTAACTAAATAATTAACTACATATACAATACAAATACAAATACAAATATTCCATAGTTCTCTAGATCGTAATCTATAGTCTTAGTTAGTTGCTAAGTTCCTGTATAAATTGAATTTAATTTCTGATGATGCCTTCTTCAGGAAAAAAAACCCATTAAAAGAGAAAAGACGAATTTTTTTCACTTGAAACGGAGATCACAAAATGCGTTGTCTACTTTTGGGCGGGCTTTAAAAATAAACGACTTTTGGGTGCAATTTATTAAGTGTAAATTTAGATTTAATTGATTACTCGCAACTAGTTTTGGAAAGGAATTTAGCTTTTCACAATTTTTGGGGACTATTTAAAAAAAAATATTTCGCGCTGTTGATAAAAATTTTTGCCTAATTTTAGGCGACGTGACAAATTAAAAAAAGTGTACTGTAGTTCTAGGAGGTACTGCAGAATATGAATAGTTCAATTATTCTTTACATTTTCAGAATTTGTATTTTCAATTTTATTGAAAATATAAAAAAAAAAAAAAAAAAATCAGGGATTAAAACCGAAACGAATATCGGTTTCGGTTATGTTCGCATTTATGTTTTCGGTTATCGCTTACGCAAAATATTTGAATAAAGGATTCGTAACGGTGAACCGGTTTTTGTATGTTTCGGTTTTTAGATACCTGAATAATTTCGGTTCACAAAAATTAAAGATTCAATCATGAATATCACTAATAAAAATTCAAATTTTAACATAAGAAAATTAAAATCGAAAATCAAAATTAAAAATAAAAAGGGAAAATCAAAATTAAAATTCAAAACTAATAACATAATAGTTTTAATCTTTTTTTTTTAATTTTACTAATTTGAGATATAACTATTTTAATAAGAGATTTAAATTGAGCTGTAGCTAAACAAGCAGAAATTTAGCATAGATCCCATGTTACTCCAGAAAGATACGATTCTAAGAATAAAAGGCACTTTTAATTTGCAAAAATAAAAAGACTTTTTATTTATTTTTTATTGTCAGTTAGCTTAGGGAGGGAATTCAGCAAATGATCGAAATTGGTCGAAAATACCAGGCGAACATAAATGAAAATAGGTCGAAAAATGGAAATTTCGCTTCAAGAATCACTCAAATGTTCACTCAAAGTGGTCTAAAAATAGGCCGAAAAATGGGCGAACAGAAATGCAAATAGGTCGAAAATAGGTTTTGCTTCAAAAATGTCACTCAAATATCCACTCAATGCAGCAACTCAAGGTCATATCTTTTCACTCAAACCATTTAGCATCAGCTTGCTGCTGATTTCTGTTCGCCTGGTATTTCAGCTGGAATTTCGATTGCTACGGACGGAATGGTCGCAATTGGCCGAAAATATCAGGCGGACGGCAATGCAAATAGATCGAAAACTGGTCGAAATTCAGCGATAATACCAGGCGCACAGAAATCAGCAGCAAGCAACAAAATTTCGTTGGAGTCACATTCAAATTGCTGGAGTGAGAAAACGAGCGCAATTTTAGTCGAATGAGTGTGAATATAATAAAATTTTAATTTGTACTATGTATTTTGACCTATTTTAATTTCTGTTCGCCTGGTATGTGAAAAGTTTTTCAGCTGTTTTTGTCTTTTGTTTCTCTGCCAACTGAAATGATAACCAACCCATTAAAAAAACCATATAATTTAAATTTTAAGGCTCATATTTTTTATTCTTAAAATCCAATGTTTATTGAATAACAAAAAATACTTATGACTAAAATATTATGGAAAAAATGGACTAAAAAAGTATTTGAGCTATATAACTTACCTGTTGCAATTAGTTATTGTTTTTCTAATGTTGCTCTTGTTGGAAAATGTTGGTAAATTTCCCAAATATAATCTGCGAAGTTGATGAATTGAACAAATGAATTGAATGCTGTCATTTGCTGGTATTGGGATCATCTCTTCTTTATTTGATTCATACTCTCTCTCATGTATGTAAACAATATATATTTATGTACATTATCTATAAACTTAACAAATCTGTGTATATATATATATATATGTGTAAATGTACTCGTTATATCAAAAATAATGAAAAGAAAAAAAAATAGTTCATATTAATTTTCGTTTTCTATATATTTATATTTGTTTTGTGCTCGATTCTGATTCTGATTGCGATTGTGAATTTAATATAATAATGAATTTATAGTACAACAATGCGCCCTTTTTTGTTTATTTTTGTTTAACAATATAACAATATGTGTAATGGAATCAGATCAACAACAATTATTATCAACATTATGATTAATATTATTGTTATTGTTATTATTATTTTTATAATTTAATTGTTGCTCTTTTGTTTGTTTTATTCATTTAGCTAAGAATAAGTAACAATAGTCAATAGCTTAGTCTGTTTTGTTCCGTGTTTCTGTTTTGTCTCTGCATTTGTTTCATTTTTGTTCTATTTTCACAGTGAACTTAAATTATAATCGTAATCAAAAAGAAGTTAACAAAAAACACAACTCGAATTTATAACAAAAAAAAATAAAAATAAAAGGAATAAAAAAAAAGGAAAATGTTTAAGTTAAACTAAATTAAATATTTTTTCAATGTTTGTTGTTTTTAATCAGCGGTGGGCACGTAGTGGCTCTGGGAGCAGTGACTGCTCCCAACTAATTTTCTGCCTGTTGTAGTTGTTATTGTTGTGCTCTCGAAGTCAGATTTCGTGCCCACCGCTGCTTTTGACTATCGCATATGTACAAAG
The DNA here is from genome assembly GCA_037043405.1 of Drosophila subquinaria. Lineage (NCBI taxonomy): Eukaryota > Metazoa > Arthropoda > Insecta > Diptera > Drosophilidae > Drosophila > Drosophila subquinaria. The sequence continues at coordinate 294,852 of JBAMBL010000200.1, forward strand.
TTTAGTTAAAGGTACAAATAATAATAGAATTATTTTTAATTTTTAAAGTTGTATTTTGTAATTTTGCATGAATCTAATTAAACAATTCACTGTAAAGAATTTTGGTCGCTTTCTGGTTTGTTTGCTTGTTCTTTTCTAGAGTTTCTGCAGCTCGGTGGTGTCCTGGAGATAGCGGGACTGCAGGATGCGCGGCGTGCGTTCGCTGGAGTCCTCGAGCAGTCCCTCCTCGTGCTTGGAGTTGCCGTTGTGATTGGAGCTGTTGCCAGAGCTGAAGATGCGCGAAATGCGCGATGTGTTGGAGCGTTGAAAGGCCAACCGTTTGCCATTCATCATCTCGGGCATATCGTCCAGTCCCAGATGCAGCGACAACTTGTCCAGCTCCGATTCGGAGCCATTGCGCCGCGATCTCTCGGCCAACAATTGTGCCTCGTATTCCGGTGTGCGCAGCGTTTTCGCCGTCGGCTTGCGGTACATTTTCAGCAGCAGCGAGGAGCAGACGACGCTCACCGAACTGGCCGCCATGGCCAGTTTATAATGCAAATTTGAAATAAAACATGCTTTTCAAATTGTTTTTAAAAGTTACACCATAACTATTATTTGCAATTTTTAAAATAACAATTAAAAATACAACTTTTTAAAATATTATTATATATTATTTATGAAAAACCGAAATAAGCTCTTATAAAAAAAACGGCTACTAAACGGTTATTTCGGATAACAGAGTTTCGGTTTAAGGGTTTCGGTCAAATTCTAAATTTTTTTTAGGTAACGGTTTCAGTTACGGTTTGAACGCTCAATCGGTTTTTACCGGTTAAAGCTTACGGTTTCGGTTAGGGCTTTAATCCTTGAAAAAAATGTATCTTAATTGAGGAAATGGACTTAGCACACATGAACCTATGAGTTAATGTAGACTGTTCAACTAAGAAGAAACTACAACAGATTTGGTAGGTATTTTCCTGCCATACGTAGTTTTAAGGTGTTTTCAATTTGAGAAACATATTCCTATATCTCTGCATTTCAAAAATAGCGAACCTTTTTTAAGAACATATCCAAGAATTTCTATATTTTTATTGTATAGGGTATCTCAAAGTCAGCACACACGCGTTTGCAATCATAATTTAATTTAATTTGATATTTGTGTGATAATTTGTGCTATGGTCAATTCGAAATGGTGAAATGGTTCCAGTTGTTGGTGATGTACTTGCAATTTGTTCGTACTCTGCTATTGAATTTAAGTATCCCATGTGAGGGCGCAAATAGTTGGGGTAATGTTTTAAGATTTGCTGCGTTAATCGTGCGGGAAATGATCCTTAGTTAGTTGGCTTGTCAATGCTCGTCTCGCTGTCCACAAAGTCCTTGATGTAGCCCGCGATGCTGCGACGAAGTTCGTCGTCTGCCTTCGCCGTCAACTCGGCGCTGAGTTTGTTGGCAATGCTGTTAGGGCAGTAAATGAATCAGTTACAGAAAGGGGAAAGGAAAGGGATATAGATTTGGGTAGTTGGATTACTTGGCAAAGAGTTTCCAGGGTGCTGTGCAGTTCGAAGTGTTGTAGAGATTGCTGCGTTGACATTGCTCCCGGAACTGTTGACGTTGCATGAGTAAATCCTTGAGCTCCTGCGGCATGGCTGCCTGGGCAGCTGTGGGTCGAGGCGTCACATCATCATCAACATCCTCCTCATTCTCATTCTCAACCGGTTCCTCCTTGTCCTCCTCTTGTTCAACCTCCTCAATAACGGTCAGTTTCTTGGTATTTTCAATTGGTTTGGGCAACTCGAAAATCTCTTGCACCTTCTTGACCTTCTTCACCATCTTCTTGGTCCGCTGGTCCTCGAGTTTCTTCAACTGCCGGAGACGATGTCGTTGCCGACACTCACTCACCTGCTGCTTCTGCCGATCGAGCTCCAGTCGCTCCTCCATCGCCTTCTCCCGACGTGTCCTTTGATCCGGAGTCATTTCCGTCTGAATCGAAGTCTGTCGACTGCGATGCAGCTCAGATTCTATAAAATCGAGCACATGTTTCTCATCCTTGAGCTCATCCTCGAGTGTCTTCGAGAGAAAGAAGTTGCCATCGGGAGCTCGCAAGATTTTCACCTCCTTATAGCGAATGTCGTCCGGTTGCAGCTGTTGATGCAGCTTCTGGCGTTCCTTTAGATAGCGATGTCCCGCCCAGAAGTGTCTACAGTACGGTGAATCTCCGGGCTTCAGCGCCAGCGGCCTAACCGGCGGGGCAGAGAGAGAGAGAAAGAGAAAGAGAAAGAGAGGGAGCATTAACATTAAAATTGACGCTTATAAATCAAAACCCGTCGAAGTCATTTGGATGATTAGCACACACACAACTCACAACTCACAACTCAGCAGGGAAAGCCGGCTAATTGCATCAGCCTCGCACGCCGATAACGTCATACATAGTAACCCCCTTTCCCCACTTCCCCCACCCCTCCCCTATGGTCTTCATTGGGTTTCATATGGCGCGTCGACACGCAATGCGCCCCCTGTGCCTCCCGTGCCCCCCGAAACCCCCTCGAGACTCGAGAGTCCCAAGGCCAATGTCAAAAATAGCAAAGTGTATGGATACCCTTTAATTGCGCGCACGGGGTCACTTGGCAGTTCAACAGAATTTGATAAGCTTCAATTTACAGCGCCAAATTAAATAATTGCTTAAGTCAGCAGTTACAGTCTTACCTAACTATAATGTTCTGAATAAAAATCAAAACTTTGATTGATAAAGGTAAAAATCATGAGAGATAAAGAATAAAATTTGTGTTAGTAACAAAGTCATTCAGAAAAATGGATGAACACAAAATAATGTATTGATAAATAGCGAATACAACTTTTAATTTAAAAAATAAATGCACTTCAACTTTTCTAAATGGAAGTTGCAGAAGAATGAAGATCAAACATCGAGTCCTTTCATTCAAGTTGGTTCAATTCAGAATCTATTGTATGTAGTATCCTAAGAAATTACATACAGAGACGTTCGTTATAGCGAAGTTCTAGCTGTGGATATAATAATATATAATATTCTCAGTTTAGCACTCAGTTGTTCATCAAATTGAACTGAAGTTCAAGCACAATTAAACATTTCATATAAAAAACTTGAAGAGAAACATAATATATAATGACATATATTTATATACATGTACTAAAGACTTTCTTTGACTTTTATGTACAGTTGCTCAAGTAATTGTTTTGACAAAGAAAAAATGTACTTGTTTTTTTTCAAATGTTTGGATTATAAATCTTATTATTTATTTTCCTTACTTATTCTAAGAACCAAAGGTAACTTTAATACTAGTAAAATAAAAAAAAGGCCAGAAAGTTTTAATTTTTTTTTTTCCAAAATAAAATATTCAGCATTTTTTCCCTATCAATGAAAATCACTTGACATGTTATTTTATCATATACAGTGAACCACTAATGTCTTCATACAGCATAAATTTGTCAAATTTGCGTATAATAAATATGTTTTGATGCGGGTTTCTTATATTAATCTTTTATTCAATTAAAACCCGTTCTAAAGATGCAAAAATTTCTTTAACCCATTAAGTACCCATCGAGAATTTTGAATTTTAAAAAAAGTAAATTTTTCAACTTTTTTCCTCGATTTTTCCCAAAAAAAAATTTTGATGCAGAAAAATTCTTCAAACAAACTGCAGAAAAAAGTTTTTCAAAAATATTTTTGCTAGTATTTTTTATAATTTTTGAAAATCCTAAAAATTAAGATTTTTACCCCATTTTTCTACTTTTGTTTGCAGTTTTCAAAAAATTATAAAAAATACTAACAAAAATATTTTTGAAAAACTTTTTTCTGCAGTCACTCTTAGAATTGTTTGAAGAATTTTTCTTTATCAAAATATTTTTTGGGAAAAATCGACTTTTTTTTAAAATTCAAAATTTTCGATGGGTACTTAGTGGGTTAGAGAAATTTTTGCATCTTTAGAACGGGTTTTAATTGAATAAAAGATTAATATAAGAAACCCGCATCAAAACATCTTTATTATACGCAAATTTGACAAATTTATGCTGTATGAAGACATTAGTGGTTCACTGTAAGTAGGTACATATAAGAAAAACATTCTATATGTACATATTCTCTCCTTATATGTATGTCTCTTTGGTTCATCAAGCAATTCGATGGACTCTCTCTCAGCAAATAGTGGGTGAGTGTATATTGTCTCCACTCGGGTCTGGGTCATCAGGGTTAAGGTTGCTATGTTAAGCGTCATCTCCCGCCCCCTTTGCCACCTTGTTCCTTTCCCACTTTTCCCTCTGCAGCTGGGCAAATAACATGACACAATCAAAGTGGAGGAAAATGAAAATGGAAACCGCAAAGACAAAAGGCACCAAAAAAACATAGAAGGAAGACATTCAAAGAGTTTCATTAATAAAACACCGCAAGTTGCGAGTTTGGGGCGATGAGGCAAGCTTGTGTGGCAAGTTCCCTTCCACAAAGCGTTCTATTTCTTATTTTGGGACGACGCGCAAATTTATTGATCAAACAAAGGCGAATCAGAGACACATAGAGAGAGGGAGAGAGAGAAAGAGAATTATGACAAAGTCAAGGTATATTTAGTCATCAAGTTTTCAACTCGAACCTCAAACTCAAACTCAATTCCAAGCCCAGAACGTAGCTCGTTATCGTCACCAGCTAAAAGGGCAAAGGTGGGAAAGGGGAAAGGGGAAGGGTCAATGGCAGAGGGTGGAGATCGGGTCGGGGAATCTGTTGTGCCAATAGCGTCGCATACACAGAGAAAAAAAATCCGGGATATTTAGCCCGAATTCAATCCGAAACGATGTCAGAAGTGGGGTAATCTTGGATTTTCTTAAACCAAGTATGAAATACTTGATTTTTTCAATCCCGAATTCAATCCAGAAATTCTAAAATTCAGTCTAAAAAATTGTTATTAATTATAATGTTCTTCGTTACATTTAAACTTTTTTTTAAATTTATTTTTTAAGATTTTATTTTTTAAATCTTTTAAATCTTTTTTTTTTAAACGTTTTTCTTAAACGTTTTTTTTTAAACGTTTTTTTAAATTTTTTTTTTTAATAGATTTTGTTTTTAAATTTTTTTTTTAAATCTTTTTATTTTTACCTTTTTTTTTTTAATTGACGGGGGGAATCGAACCCAGATATTTTTCAAACTGGAGTCGGCGACTCTAACCATTGAGCCACCGGACCGGTTGAAATGAGAGAGGCCGAGAGAGAATTTTTGCTCTCGCGCTCAGCAAATGTGTATTTTCCCATTTTAATCCCGATACAGGCTTGATTATTCAGCTTAATCCTGAATACATACTTAAAAAGTGCGAGCTTAAATTAAGTATTTTATACTTGATTTTAGAATGGCATTTTTTTTTCTGTGTACTCTCATCCAACTATTTTCCCTGAATGTGCAAATTTTATCTCAGCAAAAAAAAAAAAAACAAAAACAACGAAATTCAACGCGAATTTCAATTGCAAACAGTTGTCGATTATTTGGTCGTAGTATTTGATTAGGAGAATTCCTCATATCAGCCGAGCGCAACTGCAAAAAACAGTTGCCAAATAGCTCAGGTGAGTTCAGGTGCTAATAACGGCGACGCTGCTAAAGGGGGGGGGGGGGGAGACATTTTATACTCTCTCTCTCTCTCTCTCTCTCTTTTGGCTCGCTGTGCACTGGCAACATCTACAATCTAAGTACATTTCCTTATTTACTTTCTTTTTTTTTTGGTCAATATATGTATGATGAATTGCGGAAGAGCGGAGAGAAGAAATTGAAATCAAGATTCAAAAGTTCAAGTAAATCGTCGGTCAACTATTCTATAAGAAACTTTTTTATAACAAAGTTCCCTAACATTTTATGTAAAAAAAACTTCTCTAATTTAAACTATAACATCACAATATTTATAGCTACGCAGAATTTAAATTAAATTATCTCTTGATGTAGATTAATCAACTTAGGAGAAAATTTAAATATTTGAATGACAAGTGGAATGCTGTAACTTGTCAAATGTTAATGTGACGTTAACAGCGGGACAGCGTTAACAGCGCGATGTTAGCATAAACATCTGTATAATTAAAATGTAACAATTAAAAAAAAACTTGTCTTTAGTTATTTAATGTATGTATTTGGTGTTCGACTAGCAGATGCTCTGTAGAGAGTGCTGCATTAAATGGGGAACAGTACTCGACTAGCAGTTTTCCTGTAGACAGTTCTAAAAAAACTACACAGAAAACAAAATGGCATTCTAAAATCAAGTATAAAATACTTAATTTAAGCTCGCATTTTGTAAGTATGTATTCAGGATTAAGCTGAATAATCAAGCCTGTATCGGGATTAAAATGGGAAAATACACATTTGCTGAGCGCGAGAGGAAAATTCTCTCTCGGACTGTCTCATTTCAACCGGTCCGGTGGCTCAATGAGTTAGAGTTAGTTAGAGTCGCCGACTCCAGTTTGAAAAATATCTGGGTTCGATTCCCCCCGTCAATTAAAAAAAAAAAGAACAAAAATAAAAAAATGTTAAAAAAAAACATTTAAAAAAAAAACTATTAAAAAAAAAAGAAATGTTAAAAAAACGTTTAAAAAATAAGTTAAAAAAAAACGTTTAAAAAAATAAATCTTAAAAAAAAATTAAAAAAAAAAAGTTTAAATGTTACGAAAAACATTATAATTAATAAAAATTTTTTAGCCTGAATTTAAGAATTTCAGGTTTGAATTCGGGATTAAACAAATATAGTATTTCATACTTGGTTTCAAAAAATCCGAGATTACCCCACTTCTGACTTCGTTTCGGATTGAATTCGGGCAAAATATCCCGTATTTTTTTTTCTGTGTAGAAACTGAAATTTAAAAATTCACATTGTTATTTATATTTTTTTAATGTTTTTACTTTATACCCTAGAAATTGTCAGTCTTGCATTTGTTCAACTAATTTTATTGCTCAACTAAATTATATAGCTCGAGATGGGAGTTTTTATTTATAGGGTATTCCCAATTCTTATCAAAATGACGTGCCATGTCGATTTACTCATTTCCTTCTGTCTGTCTGTCCGTCCGTCTACATATCTTCAACTGTACGTCTAGTTAAACAGTTGAGGCACAAACCTTAAAGCCCATGTTGATGAAGATTGATACCGGATAATAGATAACGCAGATAACATAGATAAGCAATAAAATATGACTAGTGTAGTTACAGTTTGAGTAGAAAATAGAATATTTAGTTTTTAGAATAATAAATAACAATATTTTATTATTGTTATTCAAGTAGTTATTTGAACAAAATAAAAAATATTATAGGTTATTCTTGTTTTCTATTTTTAAAGATAAATTTTAAAAATATTTAAAAATTAAGAAAGGAAATGTTATTTTGTCGAAGTTGAACTCAATGGATCTTATTATTTTTTTTTTATTAACGGGTCACAACTAAAATTCTGGACTAATTTCAAAAGACCACCAAAAATTTATTTTTGATTAATACTTACTGAATTTATTTTTTTTATAAAGGTCGTAATAATATAAGTTTATTTTATTTAATGGACTTGAGCAAAATGTCCTGAGTCGGCCACACTACGCCGTTTTGTGCAGACTCTCGAAAATGCACGTTGTACGCCCTTTGGGTCAATTTCTTTTAGGCACTTTCGGATGCGACGTGTCAACTGAGTAAATTTTGGCCTTCCATCCATTCTTATACACTAATCTTTTAAGTTCACCAAAAAAATTTGCAATTGATGTGGAATTTCTGTCTTTGGGAACAAATTTAATATTTTTGCTTACCAAGAATTAATGATTTTTTTTGTAATTTTTGCACATCCACCTGCATTGCGATCTTACTAGCTGGATTTGCGTCTCAGTGCAACCTGGTGACCGCTGCTTTTTTCTGGCTTTGATATTTAATGATTTTAATATTTTGCAGATATGTTGCAGTGAGCATCCGAATTTTCGGGCCGCTTCAGCTTGGCTTATTGCATTTTTATTGTTAAAAGCAGTCTTTAGCTTTTAAATGTTTTTTGTAGTCATAATTGTTGATTTTCTCTAAGAACCAGACTGCCTTCCTATTTTCAAACTGCTGAGAATTAAATATAAAGTGCTTTTTGCCACGCCCTCCACCATAAAATGGACACAGGTGTAAGTTTTTGCCTGCTGTTTGTGATCTTGGTAAAAGCGTACAATACGTTTTCGCAGCTGTTGCTGTTTGGAAGGCATTTTGAAGTCTAATATAGTGCACATAATTTTTTGGAATTATTTGGTAAAAAGATCATGCAATAACTGATTTTATTACCAAATACTATTGTTATACGACAAAGCAGGCCTAAGCTGCAGGCACTCAAAATCTGTCCAGAATTTTAGTTGTGACCCGTCATATTAAGCTTATAAATTATTATTGTATTTTTTTTTTTTAAATTTAGAACCAATCAATTTAAAACATATTTAAAAATAAGGAAATGAAATATTATTTTTACAAGATATAAAAATAAATAATTAATTAACTAATGAACGATTTATAATTTTTAAATAGTTAAACTTAATGGATCCCATTATTTTTTTTTTAATTTGCATAAAATTTGTAAATTTAATTATATTTTCTTGGTTAAAACAATTACTTGACATACTGTTTAAGTGCATGGTTTTTAGTTTCTAGGGTCAAGTTCAACTTAAAAAACCTACAGGCAGTTATCAATGGACTGAAGATAAAAGCAGGTGAGCAGCAGTGTGTGTGTGTGTGTGTGCGTGTGTGTCGCGGTAGCTGCTGTCGGTAGTAAATACTTTTAATCGCAACGCAGGGCGACAAACAAAAACAATAAACAACAACAACAACAACAGCGAGAACATTCACAGCTAACTGTTGTTGTTGTTTCTGTTTGCTGTTGTTGCTTCATTTGCAAACGCGAGCGAACTTGGAGTCGCCGTTGGGTGAGTAACTCCACAAGGCAGCGCAGTCAGCGCTGTCGATGGCGTCAGCAGCGCATTGGCAGCTGACTGGAGCGACGTGTACCAGTGTTTACGTGTATGTGTGTGTGTGTGTGTGTGTGTGTGTGTGTGTCTTGTTGTGTGGGAGAGTGAGAGTGCGAGTGCGAGTCAAAAAGGCTGAAGAGAAGAGAGCGCGTTTGCCGCTCTCACTCAGAGCGACGATGACATCATTTGCACACACAAAACAGCGACGCTGACTGCGCTGGTGACAGCGACGTTGACTGCGTTTGTAGTTTACACACATATGATGTTGCTGTTGCTGTTGTTGTTTTTGGTGAGTACTTACAGCATCTGCAGCGTTAGACGCATCGCATCCCTGGACGGATCACCGGCATCGCTGACCTCGCTGCGCAGTATGTTGACTATCTCCTGGTCATGCTGCTCTGCCCGCGACAGCAGCTCGAGCAGCGCCCGCCGCTTCTCCGGCGACAGTCGCTGTGGATTTTGTGTGAGAGGGACGAAAGCGGCCGCTGTCGCTGTCGCTGCCGCAGTCGTGGTCGTAGTCGCCGTAGTGGCAACTGTTGTTGTTGTCGTTGTTGTTGTTGTTGTGGTAGCAACAGTTTGCTGCTCATAGTTGCTGTTGTTGCTGTTGTTGTTGTTGCGCGCACTGCTCAGTGGCGTCACCGTTGGCACCGGCGGCGGATGCTCCATTTGCCTGCGCACTGCCCGCGCCGCCGACAGCTTGCGTCGACGTGGCGCCGACGTCGCCTTTGGCGGTGGCATTATGTCCAGCTCGGAGCCTCGCTCGATGCGCGTGAGCAGCAGCTCGAGCTGCTCGTGCGCCGCTGCCATTGGCTTGGCCATCGGTCGCGGCGTATCCAGACGCTGCCTCAGTCCGCGTAGACGCGCCTGTGCGGCCGGGGGTGGGGGTGGTGGCAGCATGGAGTGGCCCGCTTGCCGGCCAGAGCAAGTGCGTCCAAAGGCCACGCGTGACAGAGTCAGTGGTGAATCCCGTTCCCGTTCCCGTTCTCGATCCCTGTAGTTGTTGTTGTTGTTGCTGCTGCCGCTGCTCTTGCGGCTCTGTCGACTCGATGGCAGCACCGCCGCAACGGCTGGTCGCGTCTTGGCGGCGACCTTGCTGCGGGTGGCGCCACCTATGGCACGTTCCTGTCGTGTCAGTTTGCTGCGCTGTTGTTGTTGTTGCTGTTGTTGCTGCTGCGCTGCGCTGCTGCGGCGCCTGCGCACGCTGCCCTCGAGCCGCAGCTCCGTCAGCAACTTGGCGTCCATTCGCTGCTGCTGCTGCTGCTGCTGGCGTCGACGTCGCTGTTCGCTGCTCGCTGTTTGATTTTTGCTGCTGCCTCGCTGCCTTGTTTCGGTTTCAGTTTCTTGGTCGACGCTCGCCGGTTCGGTTCGGTTTACGGTACAACGGTGTAACGGTTTAGCGGTATAGCGGTATAATCAGCCCAACTGTAGTTTAACGGTAGTTTAACGGTTCGCGGTTTGCCCCTTTGATTTGATTTTCGTTTTTTCTCTCTTTCGATCAATTTTTCAACTGAAATTTGTACGAACAGCAAATGTTATTGTTAAAATTTATTATTATTATTGATACTATTATTTTATTTTATATATTTTTTAGAGTTGTTCTTATTGTTGCTGTTGTCATATGTGCTTATTCGTTATGCTGTGTGTGTGTGTGTGTGTGTGTGAATTTTGTTTTGACTTTGACTTTTGAGTTACCGCCTCATTTGTTGTTATTGCTGACTGTCAAGCTCTTCTCACCTTCTCACCACCTTCCACCCCACTCCCCACACTTGCGCTTCACCCTTCGTGTCAACAGATTGCGCCCAACTAGGTTGCCCTCTGTGTTGTTGCTGTTGTTGCTGCTGTTGTTGTTCATTCGAAAACAGTAGCTCGACTATTGCGAGGGCTGCTTTATGAGTTACGCTCTTCAACTATCATTGCATGAACTGCATCAATTTGCTTTGATAATTTGATTCCAATTTCATCACACACTGATCAATACAGTAATGCCTCTCTATGGTGAACACATTATGCACCAAATAAATAGTTATATTGGCGTCACAATGTCGCCTTCTTCATTGTCCACGAGAAAACAACAATAAATAATATATGACCTTAAAGCGCTGAACACAAAATTATTCTTGACACTATGCGCAGCAATTACAAAAACAAAAATTGCTGATTGTGATTTAGATTTTGTTGTTGTTGCACAATTGGACTGCATTAAAAGATTCACAAGTATTACAAACTGTGCACATTAAATTAATTGTGTAACAAATTTATTTAACTATAGCAAATAACTGTATAAAGTGATTGAAATGCATAGTTTATAATCTATTGGCTTTATTTTATTAAGAATTCTTTTATATTAAATAATTATTTGTTGGTTGTCATTATTAACGTCAAGCTTCGCATTAAAACTCGTCATATTTAATATTCTCTAAAGTAATAAATCTTACATTTCTATATGATTATTTCTGCATCTTTTGCTACGCCTACTTTACTGATAGTTTCTAAGTTTTGCCTATGAAATTACACATGCTACTTAGTTCCACTAAATTTAGTCAAAAAAAACGTATATAGCACGTACAGTTTGGTGCCATTAAGACGAACGTCTATTTACTGCATTTCTTCAAGATACAAATTCACATAAAAAATCTTGATTAAATTTTAATAATTTGTTATGCAGAGGAACTTTTAACTGAGTAAATTTACTATTCACTTTGCTTTGTTTACGATAAATAGTTTTCTGATTATAACAATGTGTATTTCAATGCCTCACTACACAGAAAAAAAATGCCATTCTAAAATCAAGAATAAAATACTTAATTTAAGCTCGCATTTTTTAAGTATGTATTCAGGATTAAGCTGAATAATCAAGCCTGTATCGGGATTAAAATGGGAAAATACACATTTGCTGAGCGCGAGAGGAAAATTCTCTCTCGGCCTCTCTCATTTCAACCGTTCCGGTGGCTCAATGGTTAGAGTCGCCGACTCCAGTTGAAAAATATCTGGGTTCGATTCCCCCCGTCAATTAAAAATAAAAAAATTTTAAAAAAAAAAATTTTGTAAGAAAAATTTCTTTAAAAAAAAAAAAAATTTTAAAAAAAACGTTTAAAAAAAAATCTTAAAAAAAAAAAAATGTTTAAATGTAACGAAAAACATTATAATTAATAACAAATTTTTAGCCTGAATTTAAGAATTTCTGGATTGAATTCGGGATTAAAAAAATCAAGTATTTCATACTTGGTTTAAGAAAATCCGAGATTACCCCACTTCTGACATCGTTTCGGATTGAATTCGGGCTAAATATCCCGGATTTTTTTTTCTGTGTAGGTGTCTTTAGCGAAGCTTTACTGTTTTTCACACCTCGCACATAGCAACAACATTTGAAGCACAGCCTGAGAGAGTTCATATTTTTATATATTTGGTGTTTTTTTTAATTTATATTTTTTTGTTTACGTTTTTGATTTGACTTTTCTATTTCTTCGCTTTATAGTTTTTAATATTCGTTGCCGTAATTTGTTAATTTTTTTCCGGCTAACTCGCTGCGTCAAACGTTTTATGGTTAATGCGATAAATCAACCAAGTAAATTACTTTTTTTTTGTTCAAGTTTTTCACTCGCTGGTGCAAAAAATAACGAAGAAGCGAAAAAATCCCCCTTCAAATCTGAAAATTAAAAGAAAGCCCGAAAATTAAAACAAATTTCAAGTCAACTTAAAGAGCAAATCGAAGCAGCTAGAAAACATGGTAAGTAAATCTATGCAAATCCCTTGCGAGCCATCATAAATAACATATCAGTCAAAACAAATCATGTTAGACAGGGAGAGAGAGAGAGCGAAAGAGAGAGAGAGCAGATTAAGAGTCTGGTCCATTCATAGACTCAGTTTCGAGACTTTATTCGAACATAAAGCCGCCTTAAATGTTGTGGCACGTGGGCGTTTGCTCAGCAAACAGGTTGCCGCCAAGACGTTACGTATGCGCCGCGTTGTACTGTACTGGCCACATGCCACGTCCGTTGGCTGTTGGCTGCGTGAAGTGTCGTCGTCGACGACGCCAAAGTTGGTGTAAGATTCATAACGTGTGGAATTTTCAAGTGCCACAAACTAAAAACTGAACAAAAACAACAATAAACAAGCGGAACAGTCGAGTGCACTCGACAGTTATATACCCTGGGCCTAGGCTTCGGCATGCCGAAGATTAGATGCACATGCAATTCTCGTACTTATCCTCAAAAATATACTTATCCTCATATATAATAAGATAAGTGAATTAAAGCAATTTTAAAAATAAAAATAAAAAAATAAAAATAAAAAAATAAAAATAATAATTAAAAATCATTTGCATCGACACAACCGGGACTCGAACCTCGATCTCCCGTTTCGCTTGCCGAGCACTTATCACTTCCACCACGCCGCAACTTGGATTGTAGATGACAAATTCGATAATCATTCTGGCAGAGGAAATGTAAAATGAATTAATTTACCGTTAATTCTATTCTATTTAGAGAATTGCCATTAAAATAGTTCGGACTAAATTGTTAATATCTTCACTATTTATGGCCCAATCGTGATGAAAGTTGGTGGTTAGCTTCTGGGCATGATTTCACACCCGTTGAAATAAAAAAAATTTTTTAAACTTAAAAGCCAGAATAAAAGGTGGGCGTGGCAAAATTTTAACATAAACTTGTTCTGCCTGACATTATAGGGAGTCTTTATTCCAAATTTGGTGGTCCTAGCTCTTACCATCTCTGAGATCCTTTCGTTTACACGGACCGACATAAGGACAGACGGACATAGCTATATCGACTCGACTGTTGACGCTGATCAAGAATATATATACTTTATGGGGTCGGAGATGCTTCCTTCTGCCTGTTACATAGTTTTGAACAAACTTAATATACCCCCAGGGTATAAAAATAAAAGAAACTGTCATTTTCTGTTGTTTGTTTTTGTTTTTAGTTTTCTGCGCTTTTTATGAGCTGCCTACCCAAAAAAACTCACGCACACAAAGCGCCTCTCCATATGGCCCCGACTTGCCTTATTAGTATTTATGTTAATTACCATACTAAAAAAAAAGCAACAGAATACAAATAATAAAATATAATAAAAGACGCACACACAAAATTGAAAAACAATTCGTTTTCAATGGGCAACTGGCAATGGGTTTTGGGCCCAACTGGAACTTGGGCCACCTTCAGTGTCGTTCAGTGGGCGACAACTTTCCCAAAAAATTAAATACATATACAAGACTTGAGGCAGCTCAAAGATCGGGTGACTCGACGTCCCACACGGCCAAAGAGTTTCGAGTCAAGTCGCGTTCAGATCACAGATCCAGATCTAACGATGATCGCATAGAACTCAATAATCGAAATTGCTTCATTTTCTGTTTGTTGTTTCTTTCAATTTTGTGGCTTGAGCTCAGCTCTGACATCATTTTGTTGTCTTCTTCTTAACCATCTTCTTCTTCTTCTTCTTATCGAACACAAAAAATTCCGATACTAAATTTGGCAATCAATCGATTTGAATGATTCATTTTCACTTTCCTTAACAGAAACGCAAAATGATTGCTTTAAATATCATCTTGTTGTGTGATTATGTTGTGATTAAAGTTCTGATTAAGTACTTTCAGGCTTAACATTCAATTTAAAGCAGGGATTAAAACCATAACCGAAACCGGAACCTTTAACCGGTAAAAACCGATTGAAATTAAAAACCGTAACTGAAACCGTAACCGAAAAAAATATTTTCATTTGACCGAAACCTTAAAACCGAAACTCTGTAAACCGAAATAACCGTTTAGTAACCGTTTCATTTATAAGGGTTAGTTTCGGTATTTCATGCATCAAAAAAAATAGATAAATAAAAAAAAGCAAGATACAAAAATAAATTGAAAACAAAGTTTTATTTTTAATTGTTATTTTAAAAATTGTAAATAAGAGTTATGGCGTAACTTTTAAATACAATTTTAAAAGCATGTTTTATTTTCAATTTTTATTATAAAAATTTAAAAAACAAGCTGAAAATAATTTTAAACGAACAATTTTGAAATTTTTCGATATTTTCCGACTCTTAAGTCTTGCTTGCGAACTCTGATATTTTGTTATTAGTTTTGTATTTTATTATCTTTTTTATTTTTGCATATTTAATTTTATTATCACATTATTAATACAATTATATTTGTTCGAATACATTTTTTTTGTGAACCGAAACCATACCGGTATGTCTAAACCGAAACATACAAAAACCGGTTCACCGTTACGAAACCTTTATTTGAAGATTTTTCGTAACCTATAACCGAAAACCTAAATGCGAACATAACCGAAACCGTAACTGAAACCGATATTCGTTTCGGTTTTAATCCCTGATTTAAAGTAAAACTACGATTTAAATTTATAAACAGAAAGCTCTAAAGTTTAAATGATTTAGTTTAATTTTCATATTATTTTATTTATAATTCGCATTAAACTTCTCAAATTTATGGCTCAAAAAAGTACATTCATTTCGAAAAGTAACGTTCTCAGATCCATAATAAAAAACCATTATCATCGACTTATAACTTAAACATATTTTTCATATCGATTTTGAATTATGACTTCACTCAATATAATTCTTAATTCTGTTTTTTCCCTCACTAGTTTGCAATTCTGAGCATATCACAATATTTATTATAAACATTTTCTTTAATACATTTCCAATTAGTCTTAAACGTTTTGAAATGGTTTAAATGCCATCAATATATATAAATATACACAAAATTAAGTAATCGCTCAGCAATTTAAGTACTCGAAAGATTCCAATGAGAATTCGGAAATTCGTCTTCGACGTATTCAGATTTCTGAAGGAAACATTCAATAATTTCCGAGTACATATTTTCAACAAAATGATTTGTTTGGAATTTCGATACTCGGGCGTTTTCAAATACAGGAATGCACCAAGTTGGGGTGTCTCTAATTCGATTTTAATTGTGGCCCCTATCAATCTATTTTTAAAAGACAAAAAAACAAGTGCGATCAGATTTCGGCATCGATCGAAATGATTTATCCAACGATCTCGATATCTTTATACATATAAAGATATATGCTGAATTTCTTTTCCATTTCTTTTATTTGATTTTCTCCATCATTTTGTTGTTTGCCACATGTTAAGTGGTCTTTTTATGTATGTATGTATGTATGTACATATGTATGTATGCACACAGCATCTGCAGTTCAAATGGCAATTACGTATACGTAATGTTGGCTAAGAGCAGCTAAACTTAGCGCCTCGTTGATTGACAGCTCTGATTGATGGGGCTACAACAATTGCGTTTTTATGCCTAACAGAACTATAAACCCCCCACCCCCCCCCCACCCCCTTTATATACCCTCTATACTCGCCATACGAGTATGATTCATTCGTGCAATATTTTAATTATCGCATTTGAATAAGCAAACTTCAGAAACAAATTCAACAAAAATCTAAATGAATTGTTTTGACTTATTGCGGTTTTCTAGCTGCCTCATTATTGTTGTTAGTGTTTGTTATTGTTATTGTTGTTGTTATTGTTGTTTTATTGTTGGCTTTTCAAGGGGAAAACGTTGCCAGCTAAATTGTTTACGCTTATTATTAATTATTGTTGTTGTTGGTGTTTCACTTAGCAACTGAGTCGGCGCTTTGATTGTTGCAATCAACTGATAACAACTCACAAATTCTATAAAAACAAACAACAACAACCAACTGCATATACAGCAACACTGCAGATGCGTCAGGTAGCTCAGGTGAGAGCTACAAACAAACCAACTACAAGTTCTATATAATCTCTGCAAACTTATTTTTATACTTCCAATTGTACTTTCTATATACAATTTCTAAATGTTTTTTTATTTATAAGTATATTTAATTTTACAATTTGCATATCCTGTTTATTTCGTTATGTTACTAAACAACATTGTATACAGTGAAAACTGCTTAAAAGGAATCTCAGAGTAAACGATCAAAAGAAGAGTAGAGCATAAATAGATATACAGTCGAACTTCCCTAGCTCGAATCACCATTATCCGGGAAAAAAGTTCGAGTTAGGGAGACTTCGAGTTAGGGAATTTTTTTATAAATTTTTTAAAAGTAACTACAATTTTATTCATTCATAAATACATTTCAAATTGAAAATTTTTCTTGCTATTTTCACCAATAAAAAATTCCAGTTTGTTCAAGACTAGTCGAAATTCTCAAAAATTTGTTTATTTGTTCTTTTGCTGTATCCAGAAAAAGTCCCCTATTCAAATTATATCATAATTAATTTTCCATTTTTTTATATAATGCAAACTGTTTTCGATGCGATACCATAATTTTCAGTCACTTCAGTTTTTTTGGACCAGTTTCGAAATTATTGGCAAATAAGTTTAAATATTACTTAAAGCGATAAACATTTTAATACACGGGCTGGTGCCATTGTAAATAATCTTGCACTGATGAGCTGACTAACAAGTACATTACGAACATCTTTCCAATAGCAATTTCACAAGCCTAAATAATTGTTGATGCAACATTCTATCATATTACATCTCCATATGTTAATGTACATCAATATTACGTATCCAAACGAGCGGGTAACACAAGCATAAAATAGAAACGAAAAAACCTTTAAACTTTATTGGGGGTTTTCCCGAAAAATTCGACTTACAGGCCAATATTTTTGTTCGAGTTAAGGAGAAATTCGACTTATGGAAGTTCGAGTTAGGGAAGGAGAAATTTGCTCAGTAAACGCTATTGCCACTCGATTTTGTTTGAGTTAGAGAAAATACAAGTTAGGGAAGTTCGAGTTAGGGAAGTTCGACTGTATGTACATATGCTTGATCAATTTAGATAAAGACATTCTATGGAGAAAAGTCTTTTTTATTAATCAATAAACATTTCACATAAAAAGTCATTCGTTGTAGCGTAGAAGGATTAGAATATAGTTTCCATACTTACTCGAAATCGTTTTAGAAATAATGATAATTTAAAAAAAATAAAAAAAAATTAATTTTTAGTGTCAAAGTGACTTACTTTATTTTGTTACAATTTTGCAGGCAGTGTATCTGCACTTCGGTGCGTTAAGGTTCAATGTACTTTATGGCTTGTTGTTATACCCGTTACTTAAAAGATAAGTAAAAGGGTATACTATATGTATATGTAACAGGGAGAAGAAAGCGACCCTCCGACCCTGAAAACCATATACATATGTATATTCTTGATCAGCATCAACAGTCGAGTCGATATAGCCATGTCTGTCCGTCCGTCCGTCTCTGTAAGAGCTGGAGCAACCAAATTTGGCACACCGCACGCAGATTAAGTTTTTTTCTTTCACATTTTTGCCACGCCCCTTTCCGCCTCCGTAAATCGCGAAAAGCCACCACACGCACAGTTTTCAATATATTAGGATTTTTTTAATAATTAACGTTAACTACTATTATTATCTATAATTCTAACAAATCGTAACAAGATCGGACAAATAGAAAGCTGGTAATGGCTGATTAAAGTTATTAAGCAATGCAAGTGCCTAAAAGCATGCAATTAAAAATATTTTAAATTTTGTTCAATAAGTAACGGGTATCCTAAGGTCGAGAGCATGACTATAGCATTTCTCACTTGTTTTTGTTTCTTGTTGTTTGCTCGCTTTAAAGCGCCAAATTGTTCATAAAATTTAACGCTGTCGTTTAGCTGCCTGTTGCTGTTGTTGTTGTTGTTGCTGTTGTTGCTTTAGGGTTATACACAGGCAAACTTCGCTCTCTCTTTCACACTCTCTCTCTCTCTCTCTCTCTCTTCATCCCGCACTCTCTCCTGTCTCCAGCATTTCGCTTTCGTTTCGTTGAGTGTTCATTTGTTTAATTCAATTCTAACTCTAGCGATGATCTAAGTGAGACGTCATCTTCGTCTTCGTCGTCTTCTTCTTTGTTGCTGTGCTTGTTGTTGTTGCTACATCTGGCGTAAACTTTAAATAAGCAAGTAGAACAACAGCAACAACAGCAACAACAACAACAAGTGCCCCGCAATTGCCAGCCGAGAAATTAATGTGCGTTTAATTTGAGCAAATTAAATTTGGAGAACACAATTTACACACACACACTTGTGCCACCGCCACCGCCCCCTTCTCCTCCCCCTCCTCGTCACCCTTCCATTTCCACTTGCACAGTGAAAAAGTGCAGCATTTTAATTGCCTAAAATTTACGAGTTGCTGCGATTTTTCGTTTTTATGCGCAACAATTTCCATTTGATGCGTCCCCCAATTAACCGTTAGCTGTGCAAATTTACCGTTAGCCTGTGTTTTATTATCATTTAACAGCTGCCTCAACAAAACTCGCAGCATTGACACCAATTGTCACAAGTCCATTTACATCGAGTCCAGTCCCAGTGCTGTCGACGTCGACGTCGACGTCGCTGCGTGGGTGGGCCGAAAAGTTGGCGCAACGCCAGCAGCAGCAGCAGCAGCAGCAGATGGACATGTAAGGCTCTGTCACCTTGGACACTTGGACAGACACATTCACAATTCAAAGCTAATGTTTATTACAATCGCAATTACAATCAACGTTTTTCATGATTTATTGTCGCATCAGTAATAACAATTAACGCAGTCACCTTTTAGTCAGGCAGTTTTATTAACAAGGGAATGCCCCTAATATGGCACTGGTATTTTAAATGCAAATTCTCTCTTATTTAGTTTAGTTGAAATTTCACAAATTTATGAATGATTTATTTTGAATTTTTCTTTAAATTTGGCAAAATTTGCACACAAATATTTAGTGCATACTTTTTGGAGCTGCAAAAATGTAAATATCTTGCTGAGAAAAATGTATTAACAATCACAGTTGTTGGAAGTCGTTTAAAAGTTTCAAAGCATGCTGAAAAATATATTTCTGATATATTTAAAAGAAAAAAAAAATAAGGGCTAAATTTGACATTTTCAAAAATGTTTTCTCACGTGTTTAATGTATTTTATCAACATTATTTTTAATACAAAAGACAAGATTTGAAGAATTGTCGTTTTCGAATTATTTATAGAAAACAATGCATCGCGAACGCGACGAAAAATGGAAGTCATGTTTGACTTCATCTTGACAATTGCGAAAGTCTGCGAAATGTGGCGAGTAATTTGGAAGAAAATACTCTGAAACCATAATAAAATAATGTTGTTTTCCATTTTAGAAATAATTTTGATATGATACTACTATTTTGTATATTTTACAAGGTTTTTTAGTAGTTTTTAACGCGACATCGCGAACGTGACAAGATTTCCACCCAGTTTGTGCCAAGAATTTGTTCATCAAATTTTATTCGATATATCGAAAACAATTGTAAAACTTGTTTTTAATTAAACATTCAATATATTTCTATGTATTAAAATGGTTCATTTTACAATCTTAATATCTTACTTAGTGTAATCGATAGAATACAAACTGTCCATTTTGGAAATCAATTTTTAGGAAAAAGGCCAAAAATATTGAAAAAGTGAATTTATTCCTATATAGAATCTATATGTTCATCCTATTGAATTTCTTCTAGCGTATATTGTTTAAATAAATAACTTGAATACATTTTTCGAAGAAAGATTCACAAGATGTGAGTTTTTAATAAATTTTACGTTTTTGGGCGAGGTGGATCTTTCTGGAAATGCCCATATATCAACTGAGTACATTTCTGAAGAATAAATTTGTAATTGTTGACTTTATCCTGTAAGCATTAGAAATCTGACTTGATAATATGCAATAAAAGTGATTTCAAAGTTAAATATTGTATGTACTCTATCAGATAAGTTGATCGTGTAAACGCTGAAAACTTTGATTGCGAACCGCGCGCGAGCAAACGCATTAAATTATAATATGCAATCAAAATGATTTAATGCTCGGGGCTCATCATTTTAATATTTAAAAAAAAATACATATTATATTATTATTGTTCTTTGTGCTGCGGTCAGAGGTATGGGCTATGGAAAATGGATTCTGAGGGGATCCGGGCAGATATGTATAGTATATATGGTTTGGAATTTGCATTGAATTACGCAAATATTGCGTTGTTGTTGCGGTTTATGAACTCATGACAATACATATACATATATAGTAGATATGTGCGACGAGATTTTAAAAAGAAATACTCCCATTATTCATATAATTGACTCACACAAACAGACTTCACACACATTTAGTTATTCATTTAAGAAACATTATGAAATATTTGAAACGCCTTTCCCACGTGATGTCCATATTAATGATCCCATTTATGTTTTGTTTCGTTAAGTCAGAGCCAGTGTCGGTTTGTCACAAGTGCAATGAGGTCATACAGCAGCGGATTATCACGGCCCTGGGCAAGACCTGGCACCCGGAGCACTTTGCCTGCAAGGACTGCCATCGCCCCATCACCGAGGCCACCTTCCACATACAGAGCGAGGAGCCCGTGTGCTCCGACTGCTTCGTGAGCAACTATTCGGGCACCTGCTTCGGCTGCAAGCAGCCCATCTTGGAGGTGAGTACTGAGTGTACACTCAAATATTCAAATTCATAATTTACTCATATTTATATTTAATTATAAATTGGGTAAAACGTTGGAAATATACGAAACTTGTGCATTTGAACAGAACTAACTTCTTAAAAAGTTTCACGTATAAATAATAAATGATTTTATTTAGTTTTCATAATCAAATGAAAGTATCATAAGTAAGAGTTATAGGTTTAAAAAAATCAAAGCTGAAAAAAAGTATCTGGATATATAAAGAAATCAAACATACTATTGTTGATTGAGGTGCCCTAGAAACAGGATAAATAAAATATTATTATTATGTATTTATCATTATTGTTTTAAAACTCTTCTTTTTTAAATTAAAAAAGAATTATAAAAATGTAACTAAATTCCAATTTTTGTAGTAAAAACCAGGGATTATAACCGAAACGAATATCGGTTTCAGTTACGGTTTCGGTTATGTTCGCATTTAGGTTTTCGGTTATCGGCTACGTAAAATCTTTGATTAAATATTTCGTAATGGTGAACCGGTTTTGGTTTATTTCGGTTTTGAAATACCGGTATGGTTTCGGTTCACAAAAAAAAAATTCCTTTGCAAAAACATGATAATAATATAATAATAATAATAATAAAGGCATTACTTTCTTAATGTTTCATTCACAAATTTATTTCACATATTCTTCAGTTTGATGTAGTTTAGTTACATTTTAACCATTTTTATATTTCATTAAACAAATAAATTCAATCATGAATATCAAAAAAGAAAATTCAAAATTCAAATTAAGCATAAGAAAATTAAAATCAAAGACCAAAATTAAAAATATTTTTTTTAATGTATGAAAAACCGAAATTAACCCTTATAAAAGAAACGGTTATTTCGGTTTATAAAGTTTCGGTTATAAGGTTTCGATAAAATGAAAAAGAAATTTTCGGTTACGGTTTCAGTTACGGTTTTAAATTTCAATCGGTTTTTACCGGTTAAAGGTTACGGTTTCGGTTAGGGTTTTAATCCCTGGTTACGATTCGTGAAATATAACGCCTTATTCTAATTCTCCGAAATTGATTTCATTTATTAGCATAATGAGAACAGCGTTTTTCTTTCATTAAATATAAATACTCTACCCGGAACTAGATTGACACGCAATTGCACAGTGCTTACTCATAGAATCAACATTGATGACATTGCCTTTCGTTGTCGTCGTCGTCGTCTGTTTGCCATAAACTTTGGCGTTTTATTAACGGCATTTGTTAGAAGTATTATTATTGTGAAACTTGTAATGCATAGTGATGCAAAATCCACAATTACAAATGATATTATAATGATATCTATTTATATGACGACTTGCACTGCTTGTTTAACCAGCTCATCAGCTATTGAAGCAATCAGTTGCCTCTATCGCTGTCTCTATCTCTATCGCCATTTCTATCTACAGTGAACCACTAATGTCTTCATACAGCATAAATTTGTCAATTTTGCGTATTATAAAGATGTTTTGATGCTGGTTTTTTATATGCCGATAATCCCGATCTAATGATGCAAAAATGCATCGAAAATTTTGAATTAAAAAAAAAGTCAATTTTTCAACTTTTTTCTCGATTTTTTCAAACAAATTTTTTGATGCAGAAAAATTCTTCAAACAACTCTAAGAGTGACGGCCAAAAAAAATTTTTCAAAAATATTTTTGTAAGTATTTTATATGATTTTTTGAAAACTGCAAAAAAGCCACTTTTTGTGTGAAGTGTAGGAAAAATGGGTTAAAATCGTAATTTTTAGGATTTTCAATAAATTATAAAAAATACTAGCAAAAATACTTTTGAAACATTTTTTTTGGCAGTCACTCTTAGAGTTGTTTGAAGAATTTTTCTGCATCAAAAAATTTTTTTGGAAAAATCGAGGAAAAGAGCTCCAAAATTCGAATATTTCAATGGGTACTTAATGGGTTAAGGAAAGTTATGCATCATTCAAACGGAATTTAGATGTCCTTTCCAAATATATTTTTTAAATTTGAATAATTGACTTCTAATAGCTGTTATAGTAAAAGAAAGAGTGCGGCTTTTTTTTTGTCGCTGGGTGTATAAAACACAAAAATTAATTATGCAGCTGATTTTTTCATTAATCTGCAATTGAACAGTTTTAAAAGTATTTAAAAAAGTCGTAAAACTAAAGTATACTTAAGTTATAAAATATGATCGTTAAATTAACAATTCAATTGAAGTGTAAGCAGTTTTAATTTGTTACTAAAAAGATACAAAAAATTCAAATCGAATCTTCAAAGTATTTAGTTCAGAAATTAGGGCATTCACAGTGCGGTTTGGTCTGTAAGAAGTTTGCACAACGCCCACGCATTATTGCAATTATTGTGTGCACAATATGTGTGTGTGTTTGTAATTTATTTAT
The DNA here is from genome assembly GCA_037043405.1 of Drosophila subquinaria. Taxonomy (NCBI): domain Eukaryota; kingdom Metazoa; phylum Arthropoda; class Insecta; order Diptera; family Drosophilidae; genus Drosophila; species Drosophila subquinaria. The sequence goes on from JBAMBL010000200.1 coordinate 318,631, forward strand.
TTATATGTGAGTCACAAGGTCGGTTGCTTGATTAGATGGGCGTGTGCGATTGATTGGCTTTGATTGCGATTAGGCGATTATCAAAGATCAAGATCATATTATGTAAGATAACACTGAATAATATTATGGTTAATTCATCTCTTCTCTTTTCCTTCTCAGCGAACGATCAAGGCCATGGAGCAGTCGTGGCACGAGGAATGCTTCGTTTGCGGCGGCCCCTGCAAGAAGCCGCTGGTGGGCACCTCGTTCTACGAGCGGGACGGACGTCCCTATTGCCGCCTCGACTTCGAGCAACTGTTTGCGGCCCGTTGCGCCGGCTGCAGTCAGCCCATAACGGAGAACGCCATTGTTGCACTGAATGCCAAATGGCATCGCGATTGCTTCAAGTGCAAGGTAACACACACACACACACCAATGGTCAAAATAATAGGTACACCAAGTCAACGTTTCAATAGCAACATTTACAATTCAACTAGAAATTAATATATGCATTTTATTTCTATTTAATTTAATTATAAAGTCATTTCATTTAATAAATTTTTTTTTTTTTTTTTAAATTAAAACTTTAGTATTGAGCAAAAGTTAAATAAAAACATAAACTTCTATATAATATAACTATAATTAACAATAATCAATAATTAAAAATGAAGTAATTAATTCTTTTTTTTTTGTTATAACTTTTAATTATCTACACTGGCGAACATATTTCTTGGCACAGCAAGCATCTTAAGATTTGGGGTCTAATTTGCGCCTATATCGTTAACATATGGGTATCATTGGAAAGGTCATTTAAATTCTGTTTGAATGATACAAAGCTTTCCTTAACCCATTAAGTACCCTTTGAAAATTTCAAATTTACGGTGGCTCACAGCTTATTTCAACCAGCTCAAAAAGCAACTTTATTCAAAAGCATCAATTACAATTAACTAAAATACAAATAAATAGTATTTAAAGAAAACTAATGTTATATCAACTTTTAATTTGAAAAAATTGAAAATATTTGAAAATATTTGAGTTTTTGTAAAAATCCACTTTTTCAACTTTTACCCTCGGCTTTTTACAAAAAATGTTGAGATGCAAAAAATTTCCTCAAAGAATTTTAATAGTGTCTGCAAAAAAAAATTTTTAAAAATATTTTTGCTAGTATTTTTTATAATTTTTTGATCTTTTGAATAAAGTTGCTTTTTGTGCTGGTTAAAATAAGCTGTGAGCCACTGTATGTATTTAAAAAAAATTTGTTATGCAAAAAAATTATTCAAACAATTCTAATAGTGACTGAAAAAAAAATTAAAAAAAATATTTTTGCTAGTATTTTTTGTGATTTTTCGAAAATTGCTTAAAAGCCACTTTTCGTTAGAAAAGTAGGAAAAATGGGTTTGAATACTAATTTTTAGGATTTTTAAAAAAATATAAAAAATACTAGCAAAATTATTTTTGAAAATTATTTAAGCAGTCACTTCTAAAATTGTTTAATAAATTTGTATTCTAAAAAAATCAAGGAAAAAAATTTCAAAGTAGACTTTTACAAAAACTCGAGTTTTTCAATGGATTGAGGAAATTTTTGTATCATTCAAACGAAATTTAAATGACCTTTCCAATGATACCAATATGTTAACGATATCGGCGCAAATTAGACCCCAAATCTTAAGATGCTTGCTGTGCCAAGACTTATGTTCGCCAGTGTATATTCAATAAAATCAATAAAATAAAACAAATGGATATAATAATTTTTAGTTGAAATCAAAATATACTGGTGTACTTATGACTTTGACCACAAGTGTATGCAAATATTTATAGCATATTTATGATGTTTTTTCATTTTGTGTTTTTATAGAAATGCGCCACGCCCATTACGGCCAGCACATTTGCCGTGGAGGATAATTTGCCGCTGTGCACGGCCTGCTCTGGCTAAAACGGGAATGCTCTACACACACACACACCACACACACTTCGATGTATATTATAGATGTTTATGGTATTTTGTAGTATTCGCAAATTGTTGAACAAAGTTTAAAAAACATAACAAGAAGAAATGAAAACTCTTAGCGTTTAAACAAGAACAATACAAAAGTTGATCGGATAAAAATATAACCTTCCACTCCGTGCAGCCCCTCTGTCCACTCCCCTGCTTTCACACCGCTCTTAAATATCTTATATGTATTTAGAAAATGCAAAACAAAAAAAAAGAAATTGTACACAAGAAATGCATTTAAAAACTGAAGACAACTGACGGATGGACAGAAGTGTCAAGCGAAAGTTTCAGTTAACTAGTAGCTGCCGAGGGGGGGGAAGGGGTAGAAATAGGGGCTGTAAATGAAAGGGGGCGGGGGCAGGAGATTATCAACTATGTATATGTTGTTTTGTTTAAACATACATACATATTAAACTATATTAAACTATGTAATTGTACTTTAGTTGTTATACTACACGCAGGAACAAGAACCTTTAACTAGCTCATCACCTATCTTCGTCTCTACTTTTCACTCACTATCTCTGTATCATGTTATCTCTTTCTAAATTGTATTGTTATTCTCAAAATCTATCTTAATAAAAATTAAAATATATATGACAATTAATCAATGATAGTTGGCGACTTTTCTTTGATTTGCTTGAGGGCATTGAACTTTTATTCGAACTACAGTTGAACTTCCATAACTCGAACGTCTATAGCTCGAATTCTCTCTAACTCGAACTAAGTTGAGTGGCAATGCACTTAATAAACTTAACAAAAAGACTTCCGTAAGTAAAAGTCTCCATAACTTGAACTTTTTTCTTGGATAATGGTGATTCGAGTTAGGGAAGTTCGACTGTAGTTTTTCTATCACTTTTATTCTCTATCAGGGATGCCACAGAAATCGCTTTCGCTTGAATTTCACCCCAATTTCATTCCGCTGTGCCACAGATCAATTCGCAGAATAATTTTACGCGAAATAAACTAGCGCTAAATCCGCTGGCGTTCGATTTAGATTTAGATTTTCGAAGTCAGAGGCAGCGATGCCACATTTTTAAGTTAGAATTCGAAGCAAAATATATATATGGAACCACTTTTGTTTTCTTTAAATAAAGCATTCAAAAAATAGCTCTTTTGAGGTAAATCAGGTTTTATCAAAAAAAAACCTTTAACTTATTGTGCAATTTGTGAAAACATTTGTCACGAAGAGTTGCCAGACTAATGGCAGACAGTCACTAGAGCTGTCGAGTAACTTTTATTTTGTCGCGCCAATTGCTTTTAAATTTGTTGTAGCTAAAAATAGTCAATTATTATTTATATGAATTAAACTATATAAATTAAAAAAGAAAAAAATTAAAAACTTATTGTTCTGCAATGAAAAACCTAAAAAAGTTGCTAAACAAACCCTTGGGTGATTTAATCTGAGAAGGCGTCAGCCCTTAGCAGCCTCCTTCGACAAGGTTGGTGAAAATGCTAAAAAAAAAAAGTTAAATCTCTCGAAGTTCTGTGGCACCTCGGAAATTTCCGTGCGGAATTGCTTTCTGCGGGATTCTAATTCGCTTGCGATTTCTGTGGCATCCCTGTATATTTATATTTGTCATTCTACCGCCTTCTCTTTTTATCACTCATATCCACTTTCTGTGGTGTGCAAGATACTTGGAGAATCTTTGAACTTTTGAGTTCAAAGGAGTTTGTGCAAGTTTCCTAAAAACCTGCTAAGGATTTTGTTTTAGCTTGTTCCAATTCGCTGCACAGAACCGTCATATCTGTTACTCTACTGTGCTAGCTTCTTTCATCCTTACAATAAATAATAGTATAAACGATAACAGCTTGAAAATGAAAAATATATTGGTAAGAAGCAATATCAGTCTTTATTATGCATACTATTATTTTGGTCTAGTTCCAGCAAATGCTTACTGTTGCCTTTCCAGAAGTTCTAATGCTGTCTTGTGAAAACTCTTGATCCCCACGAGCAACGACTCGAAGCCATTCGAGACCTTCAGGAATTCCTCCTTAACCCAGCGCCTTTTTCGGCTTGCGCGTGAAGCCGAAACCACAGGGTGGTCCGACATTGGTAGCAATTGATGTCAAATCTAGATACAAAAAAAATATATATATTTTTATATTTATACATTTGTTGAGGATTCATCATAAAATACGAATAAAATGTAATATTAAGTAACTTTTAAAGTTTGAGGAAATACATTCAAATAAATAATAAATTTATTTAATTTTTAGAATACAAATTGAAAATAAAACTTATTTTACAAAATAACTTTACAATTTAAAAAAAAAATAAATAAATAAAAATAAAAATGTTTTTAATGTGGAAAATAAACAATGAAATGATATGTACTATATATTTTTTAAACGGGAGATCCCATTTCATAAATCGGCATATAGTATATTTGATCTACCTTTCATTAACTTTCTATATAATATACATATGTATATACCCATAATAACCAATATATATCTACCTTTCATTAACTTTCTATATAATATACATATGTATATACCCATAATAACCAATATATATGTATACCCATAAACATAATAACTTTGTGAAAAAACATTTAAATTCAATATTTATTTTCAATTTTTATAATAAAAATTGGCAGTAAGTATTATTTTATTTAAAAAATTGCAAATAAAAGTTACTTTTCAATTCTTATTTTAAATATATTTTATATATTTGCCTTAATCAAGAATATCAGGCCTGTTCCGGTTTTCACTTTTTATTTTATAGCATTTAGTGATATGCATTTATTCACTTTCCATTAAGGCTAAGTATTTAAAAATGCTCGTTTTTCACATTATCGGACTTAAACTCATCACCTCAAAGTGAAATAAGTCCGTAGAACTTCGCCAAAATGATATTAGAGCAGGTTAAAGAAATTCACATCCGCAAAATCTTACCGAAAGTGAAAACCGTTTATGAAGTTCGTCAATACTCTGCAAGGGTAGTCTGTTGGTCTTACCAATTGTGTCGACCACATTTAAAGACGACAAATTTTTCTTAAACTTCTTGCGCTTCGGTGGGAAAGAAGTTTCAGCCGCAGCATCCACTTCCGACAGTTTCAAATTGCAACGAAATGTTTAATGCATTTTTTTTTTTTCGTTAAAAAGTATTTATATATTACATTACCTATTCAGTTTTTTCAAGCTTTTAAGCTTTTTCCTGACATTCTTGGCGCTTGGCCCGAACATGACCAATTGGTCCGCCATCTCCTGGTAGATGGGTGCGTCCTTTGGAACATCGCGCAGTTGGTTAACGTTCTCCTTCCACAAGTCCAATAGGTGCCAAGTTGCCTCACTTGTCCACATCATTTTTGTTCAACTTGAACTCTAAAAAGTTCACAATAAGTGAACTAACGAACTAACTAACTACTCAGTTATTTTTTGCATTCGTTTCGTTTTTTGTCGAGTCCCATAATTACATTTTTAATTGATTTAGTAGGCAACCTCGCATATTTTATTGAAATTATTAACTTAATTTAATCTAATTTCGAATAAAAATTGTTTAATTAATTAGAAACAAATTAATAAATTTAAATTTAATTTTCTTAAAAAATTTAATTTTTTCTTTCGCGCCACTGCCATTTGTGGCGGTCGGGCGATAGACAGTAATTTGCAAGCAATGTCGATAGCAAATAACATAAAAAAAATATCGACTCTCCGCCATGTACAGCTGTTTTGTTGTCTGTTGTTAACAACAGATGGCGCTTTTATTAACAGTGTGCTCGTATGTTAGTTAACAGCAAACTGAACCGTTTTATTTGAAAATATTACACAAAATGCATTCCTTGGCCGTGCTAACTCGGTCGACTCTGTATGTTCGTGCAACGAATTTATAGTTGCAGTCCTTTGCGAAATAAAGGATGACTCAGAAAGAATTCAGTTTCAATGGTTTTATTGTGCGGCTCCTGGCCGACTCTTTAACTTTAGTTATAATATAATTAATGATTGGGCTGTTGCTGGTTTCCGCGTCGCTCGTCCTGAAGGTCCTCGTCGTCGTCCTTCGGGATCCTTC